>JALIGW010000015.1:10118674-10283674 GCA_023053685.1 Diadophis punctatus similis
TAAAACCTGACAATATTTTGCTGTGAGTGCAACGGAGCACTCTTGTTCCAAATGTGAGGTCCAAATTCTTCTTATACTTCACTTATCTGGACGTTAAAAATTATGCCAGTGAAAATGGACTTACTGATCTATTTCACATTGGCCCTGATACCAGCGATATAATATCTGAAAAAAATATTAAATTTCTTTATTTAAAAGGTTGAAACTTCAACTCCCCTTCATTATTTATTTATTAATTAAATTTATATGCCTCTCATTTCTCCGATAGGGCAAATCTGGTCAGGTTACAGGTTATAAAAAAGATAAAGAGATAAATAGCAAAGCAATTAAAAACTTAAAACTATGCACATTGAAAATATAAAACTATGCAAAGAACCAGAACCAAGGAGATGGACGTGATGGGGATGAAGTCTTCTTACCTCCTCAACCACCTTGAGTGGTGGGAACCCCCACGGGGGCCCCAAGCCATCCAGCAAAACCAAGTTTTAATAGCCTCCTGGAAAGCCATAAAGGTGGGAGCATTTCTTATTTCCAGTGGTAGACTCTTCCTTAGAATTGGGTCCACAGCTCCTTCACCCCAACCCCTGGAATTCCTTGGCAGATGGGGTCTGTAGCTGTATGAGTGGGGCAGGCTAGTCCTATTGGGGTGATTAATTAGAATGACTTTCCAGATTTCAAAGACAGAAGTGATATAAAATAAATATGCCTTCTGTCTGTTATTTTTCCTATTACTTATTAGACTGAGTGTTTCATATTGAAATTAATGTAGTTGCTTGGTCAAATAATGACCTCTCTCCCTCCCTCCCTCTCATTTTTAGTAGTATAAAATCCTTTTAGGTGAAGAAATGCAAGCTGTTATAAAAAAAGTGATATAACAATGCACAAAATAGAGCAAATCTCCCAAAGTTAAATTTTTTTGGGGGGGTGCCCAAGCCTGATAAGATTCCTATGTTGTGAATTTTTCACATAGCAGCCTTACATTTCAGGATAAACATAAATTCAAAAAGAACTATTTTGGTAAGATGTTTTCAGTTTGCATTCTATGATTGCAAACCTCACCCACCCCAATGTTGCTGTATTGTATAATAAACGTGCTAGGCATTTTACTCTGAACATTTTTTTAACATTAGTCTTGTAAACTTTCCATTTTACTTACCAGCAAAACATATGTTCAGATTCTGTGAATGATTTTTTGCAGTGTTTTTTTTTAAATCAAACCTTGATAAATTGAGAGGCACAGTAACTAACTAAAAAAATTAAGAGTCTCCAGCACCCCCTAGTATCACATCTTGAAATTCAGGAGGTTGTGGTAAATGAAACAAGGACATTTTCTGTGTAGCTGTCTTCCTTGCAATAATAATTCTGTGTTGCATTTTCCAAAAATTATATTAATCATGCCCACATTTCTGCTTTTAACAACATTACAAACATGTTGCCATGACACAACACCAGCGGTGGGTTGCTCCCGGTTCGCACCGGTTCTTAGAACCGGTAGCACTGGCAGTGGGACGCTCCGCCCACCCGCCCGGGATGCTTCAGCGCATGCACAGAAGCGCGCGTGCGAGCCAGTAGCAAAAATATTTACAACCCACCACTGCACAACATCATCCTATGACCATGTCTCTTGGCAATGGAAATTCTGGTCCCAGTTACCATCATTTAAGAGAGAACAATTTGTAATGTAAAGTGATAAACTAGCTTGGTGTTGTATTTGAACCAACCAACTGCAATCTATCTTACAAACTATAACTTTTAAAAAAATGCTGGCTTGATGTTGCTGTAGGCTTAAATGCAATTACTATAATAAAAGGTACCGTACATACAAAGGTTGTTGATGAGCTTCATCTGAGAAAAGAAAATCTAAATTAAATGTTGTTGCTGTTGTTATTATAGACAATAAAAGCAATTGATGGACACATTTTTCCTCTTATCTACTACTCTCTTTCCGGCATCACCCAACCATTTATTTCCTATCTGCGTTACAATGACCACCAGTGCCTTAAATTCTCCCTCTATATTTTCAGCCAAAATATCTGTGAAGCAGTGAACAATTCAGGATATGTTTTAGTTTAAACATTTTCAGTAAATAAAAGTATGAGTGGAGTGGAACAATCTCCATGGAAGCCTAGCTTCATTTTTGTTTCTCACCCGTAGTATTAATCCTGATTCATTTAAAAAAACTGCTAACGGAAATATTTCCATTCAGCTCATTAATCAATTGTGATTTTCATTCCCTTGTTTTGTAAAAGCTGTTGCAATAAATACTTTCTTCACAAAGCGAAATCCAAGAGATGGATGCAGCAAGCGTAATTAATAGCACCCAGTTACAGGAGATCAGCAAATTTGGGAGATTCACATGCTGCTTTACCATATGGATGCCCAGTAGGCGAAAAATTTGATTAATGTTTTCAAGTAGATTTTTTTCAGCAAGTAATACAGCCCCAGATGAGGAATTTTTTAAAAAACTTTTTACAGTACCATTGAACCTAACTTGGATAACATACCCTTTGATTTAAAGCTAAATAATATTTGATATAGTGAAAGTTTTAAGTGAATTCCTCCCAAAATCTTCTGTAATTCTACTGCTTAAAGAAAATGCCTCAGTGTTTGTGTTTATAACTCTGCCCACAATTGCTTAAGCATTTAGTATTGAACGTTGTTTAAAGAACAAAACCAATCTGGTTTGAAAGATAAGTTTAGGATCATATCAAAATATTTCACACAGATTTGATTAATTCCAGTCTGTCCTACAGCTTTGCTTTAGTTTGAAGTTGAGATGCATATAGACAAAACTTCAAGAAACGCAAGATTGATTAATTTCCATATCCTGATCAATTAATGAGATACACAGAATAGAAATATGCTGTTTATTAATCTCAGAGATGCTACTATGGTAAGAGTCCTGAATACTTAATTATATCAAGCTCTCCATATAGAAGGATGCTGTTGGCTTGTTTTAATAACCACACACACACACAGAAATCCATTTATTCAGTAAAAGCATCATAGAGCCAGAGACTGATGCAAACTTACTATCAATGAGGAACCTCTTATTTTGTTGCAAATACTCATTTGTCTTCTAGGAGTTAGTGAAGTTGAAATCTCGTTTGATCAGCTTTCTGGGCAAAGTTTTCCCTTCGTTCAGTCATGTGAGCAATTTGGGAAAAAGATAATATGCACTGCAAGATTTATGGGTAGAATTTACATTTCCTAAAAAAGCAGAAACACACACCGGTTTTTGAACAACTTGGCCATTGTGCACCAGCGTGCCTACCGTCCCTGTCCTAATGTTCCCTCTTATCAGTACCCATCTTATGTATATAAACAATGTTATATCTATGTATATTACCAACACGTACTTGACAAAAATAAATAAATAAAATAAAATGTTCCAATTCGGTTCAGTTCTGAAGCTCCATCCTAAAGTTTGAAATCTTATGCAGGTCTTAAAAGCACAATCAAATTATGTTTTAAATCTTGATAGAAGAGAGAAGGCAAGATTCTGCATAAAGGATCCTGTTTGTAGGAATGTTTCAAACTTGTATTTGCTATGTAGTAAAGGTTCATGAAGCATAACAAACACATACACACAAAAAAGAATAACTTAGTTTTCATGATAAACAATGGCACGTTTTTTAAATAGAAAAAAACATGTCCGTATTTGAGTCTCAGTGTCTTTTCAGTTGTAAATTATGCAGGCGTTCAACGTGACCTAAACACTCTGTTTATAAGCCATAGTTATAAATTGACAAAAAAAGAATCTTTGAAGATAGAGAGCTATTAATTAAATTATGCGGACTTACATTGTTTGAAGCTTGGTTGATTTCTTCATTGTCTATTGTCACAATTTACACTACTATCTAAAAAAAAAGCTTTGTTTACCAAAGTTCACACTGCTAAACTTATGTACACTTTGTTGGAATGACCAATGATCATAATAAAGAACTGTAATAGATTAGATACTGTTGTCAACACTACCGAACAACGTTGATGCAGTTTTCCAACATTTTGGCTGGTTTCGCAAATTATATTAATTTCTTTTGTAATGCAGATAGATAGAAAGATTTGCAAGATGAGGCAAATGGGAGTTTAGTTTAAATTACAAGAGACATGGATGACTCTGTTGTCTTGTTAACGTAAATAGTATGTGTGAGTTAGCAATTTATTTTCTCTATGAGTGAAATTACTGGATTTCTTTTCTAACGAAAGCTTTTACAGTTTTAACTTTTTCAGAGGTTTTATTATTGGAGATAAGGAATGTAGGCATACGTAGAGGCTGTAGGACGGTCAGTCTAAAAAGCTCCTTAGTGTAGTACTTTGAATTTTAAATTGCACACATAATTCAAATGTAATGTAACTTGCAGTGTTGGACTTCAGTCCATTCAGTTAAATGGAGAAAAATGACTGGCGTAAGGAATGAGTTATTGATTTGTTGTGGGAAAATGACTTTTATAATATAGGAAGTATGGTAAAAGGAACAGCTTAATTATTTAGGGGCATATCTGGAAAAAATGCTTTTAAAGCACTGCAAATTGTAGAGGTTATAGTTATAAGACTGGAGGAGGTTATTTATTTTTTTACTTTATTTACCTTTTTTGGAGGGAAATGTATTCTTAAGGGAAATTTGGCTGGCTGACATACTAATGTAAAAGTCCGTTTAATTGCATAGTAGTGCATTTATGCTACTGAAATAGTAAATGAAACTAAATTTTATTTTAAGGATGACATAAATACAGTGATCTTGTAGACATTTCTTGCTTATTTACGTTTAATTTCTCTGGTGGAAAGTTTGTGGCACTGAAGGAACGAGAGATTCTGAAACTGTTGTATTGAACTAATCATATCCTTATTTAAAGTGGGACTCATTAAACTAATATACCATATTTTCAGCCACTTTTAGGGAGGAAAAAGGTGCGTCTTATACTCCGAAAAATACGGTAGATACCTTTAAAAATAAATTGTTTAGTAACTCAAATCTTTAGGTTTTTCTCTAAACTCTTTTTCAGTCTTCTACTCTGGGTATTTCATTATTGTTCCACCTTTGTGCATACAATAATCTTGCCCTAGTTATCACGTATTCCCTATTCCATTTCTAGATCAGCATCCGAAAACCCAATATAAATAATTCTGGTTTCATCATAAAATTAATCAGTAGTGTCTTTTGCGCTGTGCATGAATTCGTTCCCAACATTTATTTGTAATTAATTTCTGGACCACAGCCTACGATTTAAACTTTAAATGTAGTCACTTGTCTTTTGCAGACAATACGGGGTTGTGCAGGAAATCCTTGACTTGCAGCCATTCATTTAGTGACCATTCAAAAGTTCAATGACACTGAAAAAAGTGACTTATGATGATTGCGGCATCCCCATGGTCATGTGAACAAAATTCAAATGCTTGGCAACTGGCTCCTACTTACGACGGTGTAGTCGTGATCTCCTTTTGCAACCTTCTGACAAGCAAAGTCAATGGGGAAGCCAGATTCATTTAACAACCATGTTACTAATTTTACTAAGAGCTGTGGTGGCCCAGTGGTTAGAATGCAGTATTGCAGGCTAATTCTGATGACTGTCGACTGCCAGAGTTCAGCAGTTCAATTCTCACCGGCTCCATGTTGACTCAGCCTTTCCATCCTTCCGAGGTTGGTAAAATGAGGACCCAGATTGTTGGGGGCAATGTGCTGACCCTGTAAACCGCTTAGAGAGGGCTGTAAAAGCACTGTGAAGTGGTATATAAGTCTAAGTGATAGTGCTACTTATGATAGTGATTCACTTAACTGTAGCAAGAAAGGTGAAAATGGGGCAAAACTGGAAAATTTGGACTCGGCTGTAGTTGTCATTAATTAATGTTAATTAAAAAGCTTCTTTTCCTAAACTGTATTCGAACTTTGAAAACCCTAATATTTAACAGGCTCTTTCTTAGCTCTGCTTCCTTTCCAGCCTAGAGGAATACAATGATGTTTCTTATTGCTTAATCCTTATCAGAGTAAATAATTAACCAGAGTTTAGCATCACCACACCGGTATTCAGCAGAGGCAAAAATAGTCCTGGAATTTTTCCAAACAAACTCTAACCTGCTCGTCAAAGTTTATACTCTTTGAGTAATTTTTATTGTAAGTTTTACATTTGTGAGGTTAAGTATTTGCAGAAAGGGAAGCAAACAAACCCAAAGCCTTTCGGTACTGAAACTTAGACAAGACATATTCAAAACATTATTCATTTCCTTATGTCTAAAATATAAAAAATATATAAAGCACAGGAAATCAGGAGCCACGGCGGTTCAAACGAATATAGGTAGCCCTCAACGTACGACCACAATTTATGTTGCCAAGTGAGAAATTTGTTAAGTGAGTTTTGCCCCATTTTACGACCTTTCTTGCCACAGTTGTTAAGTGAATCACTGCAATTGTTACATTAGTGACACGGTTGTTCAGTGAAATTGGCTTCCCCATTGACTTTGCTTGTTAGAAGGTTGCAAAAGGTGATCATAGGAGTCCGGGACATTGCAATCGTCATAAATGTGAGTCAGTTGTCAAGCATCCGAATATAAATCACGTGACCATGGGGATGCTACAGTGGTCTTAAATATGAAAAAATGATCATAAGTCACTTTTTTCAATGCTGTTGTAACTTTGAGCGGTCACTAAGTGAACTGTTCTAAGTCGAGGACTACCTGTACAGGTTTATTGCAGGCTAACACTTCCTACAATAATCTAAACTAATAACAGTCAAAGCAAATGGGCGGTAGATAAGGGTCAATGGAATTCAGGATTGCCTGGATTTAGATCTCTTGTGAATGCAAAGAGACTTGAGACTCATGACATGCTTGACCCCTCCCTCAGGCTCAGCCTAGTCATCTCTTACATTTGTTTTTATTTTTTGAAGTCTCTGGAAAAAAATGTAAAACTGACTAACTCAACCAACTGTTCTGACCTAGGCTTCCTGATAAATCATAAAACACAAACGTAGTCTCAAAACCCTTTTTATTTTAATGGCTGTGAATTATGTTCACTCCCAGTCCCACAGAAGTCTTTCAGTAGAAGACTGATAAGCACCAACCTTTATCTCTCTTGACACGCCGCCAAAGACCTAATTGGCAAGGAGCTTTGCAAGGCCAAACAGAACACGGAGTCAGAACTGATTTGCTGAGTTATACCGACCAGAATTGAACCAAGTTGCTTCCTGCAACGAGCACATACGTTTGCTCCACTTTTATGTCCTATGGGAGGGGCCAATAATCTCCAAGCCTTACTCCCGAGTAGCCCTTTTACTCCATAACTGTTCTTGCCTTCTGGCAGCTCTGCGCATGCGCGCATTGGGAACAGGCTCCCCCTGTTCCTCTGCCTCGCTCATGTCAGCCTCTGGAGGCTCTGGAGTCCACACAGACCTCCCAGATGGCCTGGGCTGGATCTCTGCCTCTGGCACCAAGCCTTCTCCAGACTCCAGGCCTGGCCCATGTTCCTCCCCAGCCTCCTCGCTGTCCGACTCTGCTGCCAGCTCCGCAGGCCGCTGGCGGACCACAACACCAGCCATCAATAAGGCAACCAGTAATTCTCTCCTCTATTTATCCTAATCTCTGCTTCTCTCTTTCTTTCAATCATTTATTGGTGAACTGGCGGTTTTACGTGAAAGTTGAAAGTTAATTGAATGGCTGATAGCATTTTGCGTGAGGCTTTAATGAAGAAAACATATGGAACTTTCCATATTCTACTATATGGAAAGAGAGCGCCTTTCATTTTATTTTCATTATCTAAATATGGACAAAGTTCAGAGTAGCGTTTACTCCTAAGAAAAGGTAATGTCCCTCTGCACCCCCCATGGGAAATAGGGATGTTTGCAACTCAAAAAAATCAGCATTTGTGGACTGATGAGACTGTTTTATTTTTAATGAATGTAAATGATACCAATGAACTAAGCACTGTTTGTGCCACATTGTTGCAAGGCACATTTTAAAATACAATAAGAGTATATTACTTTACAATGATTTAGTTCAGGAATTTATGCACTCGAATGAATGTGAGAGCCTTGGGTACAATTCATACAGTATATTGCCTCTCGGAAGACTTTATGTAAACACTTTAAGATTCAACTGGGAGTTCATACGGTCAGATAGATTAAAATTTGTCCAGCCCTTACTTTTTATGTTCATTAAACTTTATACTCTTTGGATGTTTTGCCTAACTTTTATGCTTGGGGCCTTAAAGTATATTGAGAAAAGGAAACAAGAATCCAAGTGAAAATTCCTAACACTTCTGAAATGCTGTATATCTTTGGGGAAATATTTAAGAATCGCTTTTTAAAATAACTTCAATATCTGGCTGTATTGTTTAATTATCAAATTTTCTGGGTGACCTGCCTTTATTGCTAGCGTATAAGTGGACAGTGTGTGCTTTTTATCAATTAAACAAAGATCAGTGCTCTTTTATCTCCAACCATAGAATCATTATTCCTGTCTAGAGTTCGTTGTGTGTTTTGTCTTCGATCTACAGTAGACATATATACTCTTAGGTGCCTCCACTGAAGTTATTGATGTTTTGATGGAGCTTTGTTCTGTTCTTTCCTGACTTTCTTGCCTGTGACGATTTCTTTCCTCCACTGTATGCCTCCTGGAAGCTTTTATGACCGATGCAGGGAGGGAGGAGGGGGCTAGATGAGGCTGTTTTTGAGGACTTTTCCCGAAGTTCTGAAAATGTTGGCAAACAGTTCGCTGAAGTTGTCAAAGGGGTGCATCCAGTGTAAAAGAAAAAAAGGCCAATAGCATGTTGGGGATAATAAGAAAACGGTGTTGAAAATAGAGATGCCAATATCGTAATGCCAGTGGTGGGTTCCTACAGGTGCGGTCCACTCTATAGCACCGGTAGCGGCCCGCTGGTGATGTCACAGTACCGGTGTGGTCGGTTGCCGGTGCCTGGGCACCACCATTTAAAAAAAAATTTTTTTTTTAATTTTTAAAAATTTTTCTTCTGCGCATGCACAGAAACCGAGCTTCCGGCACTGCGCATGCGCTGCCTTCCTACCCCACAGTGAGTCCAAGCAGGGGAGGATGGCTGAGGGATTTATTTATTCATCATTATAACTTAGCTACATTATATGTGACGTTAGGCTTATTATCTGCTAATATGAAAGCAAAATTAAACTTATCTGTTTGCCTTGTTGTGTTCCAACAAGAGGGAGACCAACAACTCAGGGGTGGGTTCTAAGTTACCTCGCTGCCGGTTTGCTTCCTCACGCACTACGTGGGTGCGTGCGCATGCGCAGTGCTAAAAACCCTGCTTCTGCACATGCGCAAAAGCAAAAAAATAGCTTCTGTGTGTGCCCAGAAGCTAAAAACAAGATGGCGCTGCCTATGGCAGCGCCGAGAGAGCTAGTTTGGGAGCGTGGCCAGCTGGCCATCACTGCCAGTTCGGTGAGCGGGGGGAAATTCCCGCTACCGGTTCTATAGAACCAGTCCGAACCGGCAGGAACCCACCTCTGCAACAACTACTTTGATAACACGAGTAATATTTTTTTAAAAAAAACTGCTGGGTTCTTTATATCAAATTTGGATCACATTTTCTTCTGGAAAAGGGAATTTTAGCTGATCTGCCACCAAGAAAACTTAATTTGAACGGCCTCTGTGCCCTGAGCCAACAGATTATATTTCTCATTTACTTTCTAATACCAGTTTTAGCTATGGATACATGGGCTTGTTAGGTACTGGAAAGCTGTAGCGAAAAATAAGTTTGAAAGCTTTCTTTTTTTTCTCCTTTTTAATTTTTTTTTAATTTTTATTAAACACAATAAACAGCAAACAACATTTAACATTCAAGTTTGAAAGCTTTCATTACTGCACAAATATAAGCTTGCTACAGTTGTCTTTGATATTGCATGATAGGTAGTTCTTCAGCAAAGAAACAACAAAGAAAATACAGACCCTTCTAACCGAGGGAGCAGGACGGTGCAAAATCTTTTAAAATGTTAAATATTTTGAACCCATCATGACTTGTCCCAACCTTTCTAGAGGGATTTCATGCTCGGGAATAAGCTCTATGTCTTGTTTCCCCAAGTGACTGCCTTCAGCTACCATTTCATTGCTCTTGAATCATATGGCCCTTCAGAGTAATTGATACTTCTACTTTTAAAGGCCATCCCTGCTACATCAAGAAGAAGCAGGTCAGCCAATCAGTGATTTTTCAGGACTTTTGGAAGGGGTTAGGGTTAGGATGACATTGGACAGCCACTTGTCTGAAATGGTATAGGGCTGTGATGGTGAACCTGTGGCATGCGGAGCCATATGTGAGGGCATGTGAGGCATTGCCCTATCTCAGTTCCAGTGCTCATGTGCGCGCTGGTCAGCTGATTTTTGGCCTTCTGAAGGGCGGGGGGAGGCCATTTTTGCCCTCCCCAGGCTTCAGGAAAACCTACGGAGCCTATGGATGGCAAAAAACGGACCCTACGGGCCTACCGGAAGTTCATTTCCAAACTTCCTGTAGGACCATTGGGCCCGTTTTTCCCCATCCACAGGCTCCGGAGGCTTTCCTGAAGCCTGGGGAGGGCGAAAAATGGCCCAACGGGCCTACCAGAAGTCCGAAGGCTTCAGTGAGGTCTGTGCGCATGCGCGGGGTAGGGGGCAGCGCGGGGGGTTGTGCGTGCATGTGTGGGGGGAGGGCATTGCATTATGGGTGTGGACACGCGTGCGTGCCCTATCGCGCACGCACACGCCCTTTTGACACCCCAGAAAAAAAAGGTTCACCATCACTGGTATAGGGTCTCCTGTTTGAAACAGGGGGCTGGACTAGAAGACCTCCATGGTCCCCTCTAGCTCTATTCTGACTGACACTATACCCACAGTGGATAACATCATGCTACTGCAACAGAGCCCTAATCTCTTATCACCTAACCATTGGTGCAAGAGGAGAGGCATATTTTGTACATAAAAAGAAAGACCCTTTTAAGCTCTTCTATAAGAAAGGGCAAGTGCAAATGTTGCCTTTTGTTAATTTTAAATCCAAAGTAACAGAGGAAAAATAATAAACGATGCATCTGATACATTGGCTTTGCAAAACCCACATTAAAATTGCAGAAGGCTTGTTTCTTAACAAGTTCCTGCTTTCGTGCATTTCACCCCACCCTTGGCTTTTTGTAAAGGTTAAAGCTTTGGTCCATATTGTTCTTTTGAAGTCTCTTTCTTAAGTGGCAGGATGGCTCACCATGTGCTGCTTTTCGTTTGTTTCCTTTAACTAAAAAAAAATGGTTGGGAAGCAGCAATGCTGCTTTAATTCTGCTTTCTGTTAAAAAAATGGCACCTTTTCAAAGATTTGGTTATGTTTTTGCTCTCTCTGGCTAGGCAGGGTGTGCTGGGTCTGCGTGAGTTATTTATTTTGATTCCTGCCGTTCGTCAGTTATGAGACATTATTGGGTTGCAAAGTATTTTTTCTTCTTGGCAATTCTGCAAGACAGGTCATTATTTCCATTTTGCTGTTCTTCAGTTGCATCCAACTCTACATGGCCTGATGACCATTATTTCACCAGGATTGTCCACTGGGAACTGTTTGTTCCCAAGTTTAAGCTTATACAACTGTATGTTGACAGCAATAGTATCTAGCCAACTTGTTCTTCGTTAAAATCTTTCTTGATTGATGACCGTAATTCTTTGTAGGCAATTTTAGGTCTTTTACAATGACCCTCTCCTTCCAACTGTATCTCCAAAATATTTCAACTCTTGGTTGGTTATTAGTATTTTCAGTTCTTATGGTCCAAGGAGATCCAGTTGGAGGAACAGGAAATTAGTAAAGTCAGGAAAGTTAACAAAATATCATGTTCAGTTCAGAGCATAGGAAGGCTTGCTTAAACAGTTAATTGATCTGCTTAGCTTGGAACTGTCTTCATGAATTTGTTAGCGTTATTGTTGGAATTCAGATAGAAGTATTTCTTAGGTCTATTTTATGATGCAAAGAATCAAATTTAGGATAAAGGTCTATGTTCTTTCATTGGTATTTGGTACTTTGTTATAAGGCCTCTCTCTCTCTCTCTCTCTCTCTCTCTCTCTCTCTCTCTCTCTCTCTCTCTCTCTCTCTCTCTCTCTCTCTCTCTCTCGTTCAAGAGGGAAAAGTGGTTACTAAAATTACTGATTGTCTTTCTGATTTGCCATGCTTTGTGCCAAAGAGATGGTGTATATGTCTCTAAGTAAAGATAGAAAGCTAGTTCACCAGTGGCAAGAAATGGATTCTATTATGAAATGTATTGCACTATTTATTTTCATTTAAAGTATTTCCCTTTCAACAGCTTGCTCTGCAGTATTTTAAGACAACCATAAGGTTTCTCTCAAACAAATTGTTGCCAAAATAAACTAAGATAAAATGAAATGAACCATTACACTACCAGATTATAAAAGAGATGTAAAAAAACAGTGTTCAACAAATGACATAAAAGACAACATATAGCCATTCAATTCAATAGTGTTAAGTCCTTATCTAGCATTCCAATGTTACCAAGGCAACTGGTAAACTAAGCATTTTCTTAGACCTGGGGCCTTGGCATCCAGTGAGCCTTTTCTCCTGTTTTTTTTTTAAACTGGACAGGTGACTATCATGGTAAATATTCTTAGAGTAGGAGTTTCTTGTAAACGCAAACAAAGTTTGTAAAATATTTACACCGCCCAACCCTCCCAAATGCCAACAAAGCAGGAGATACTCAGATGTGGGGTCTATGACTGTTCTCATCGTCCACTTCGCCGCCCCTGGTTTGCCCCCAGGGTTCCGGCCCCAACCATTTTCCACTGACTTTTCTCCTTGGCTGAAACGACCCTAGCTCTTCGCCCCAGTTGCTCCATCACAGCCCCTCCCATCCCACGCCCTTTGTCACAACCCATTTGCAGATCGGGCCCAAAAAGTGTCCCGTGCGCCCAAAAGCCCAGGGTGAACGGACTTTTGGGCCCGTTCGGCGAATGGGCTGTGACGAAGGGCCTGGAATGGGAGGGGCTGTGACGGAGGGGCTGGGGTGAAGAGCTAGGGCCATTTCAGCCAAGGAGAAAAGTCAGTGGCAAATATTTGGGGCCAGAACCCTGGGGGCGAACCAGGGGCGGTGAAGTGGACGAGGAGAACAGTCCCATTCCGTCAGATGTGATGGGGAACATCATTCCAGAGAGCAGTCATTCTGACAGAGAAGACGAGTGTGCCAGAACCAAACTGATTCTGTACAAATGACGGCAGGTTTGATTTCCAGTATGGAAATGAAAGTATGAAAACCCCCAAAAGACAACACTGGTTAAAAGTTCTTAAGAAACTGCTAATTACCAAGAGTTAGGCAGCAATACAGATCAGATCAGATATAGAGATAGATATAGAGATATTATTGATATATAAGGAACTGAGATCTTCAAAACAGGCTTGCAGGTAATCCTCGACTTAGGACCAGAATTGAACTAGTTGTTAAGTGAGTTTTGCCTCATTTTACAAGCATTCTTGCCACAGTTGTTAAGTGAATCACTGCAGTTGTTTGATAAGGAACACTGTTATAAAGTGAATCTGGCTCTCACGTTGACTTCTCTAGTCAGGAGTTCTCAAAAGGTGATCACATGACCGTGGGATACTGCAACCGTCATAAATCTAAGCCAGTTGCCAAGTGTCTGAATTTTGATCACATAACCCTTGGAAATGCTGTAATTGTCATAAGTGTGAAAACAGGTCATAAGTCACTTTTTTCAACGCGGTTGTAACTTTGAACGGTTACTAAATGAATTGTTGTAAGTCGAGGACCAGAATATCTGTATTAGTTCAATGGGATTAACCTGAAAAAAGTCCCCCCCCAACTATTGAATTTCATAAATTTCTATTACAGAATAAATACTATATCTTGGGATATTGAATAAAGTGATCCTGTTATACGATAATAGCCTTGTTCAAGCATAGCAGGGTTAATTGAATTATAGTTTACTGCACCTAGAAATAGGATTGTCCTTTCATATAATCTTCCCCTTCTATCTTCCATCTTGATGAACTTTCAGCTGAGCTCTTTTCAGGTTCTCATCAATTAATTTAAATTGTGATTTTAATCTATATCTGTGATTTATATGCCAGAACTGGAAAAAAAATGGATTGCAAACTTGAAGTATATAGTACAGTAGAATAGAACAGGAAGCATGTAGATGCAACACTTGCCGATGTATTGAAATGGTTAATTCTGAAGCAGATCAATGTTGAAATGCACAAGAACAGTGTCATTATTCAATCTGCCATACCAAGGCAAGCACCTAGTTGTCACCAGAAGGGTTTTATCCCACCTTCTGTCCAAATTATAAATCAAAACTTGCAGCTCTCTAGTTTCCAAAGGAATGGTACGGAGAGTGAATATTATCCAACAATCCATATAGAGTTGATTTATAGGTGCTTTGTTGGAGTAACAGATCTTAGCATGGCCTGATCAAAACTTTGAATTCTTTTAGAGATATACATTTGGGAGAGCTGTGCAGATTCTTGTCAATATGATCTTTAATGAAGGGTAAGGATGTTCACCTTGCAGGAGTTTGGAAGGGTTTCTCTTAAGTTCATATACATTTTTTTCATCATTAGTCAAGATGATTATTTGATCCAGGTTTTTCCTTGCCTGCTGTTTTTCCCCATAATTCAGGATAAGGCGTACCAGCCAAGAAGCTTTTTCAGTTGCATCAATTTATTTATTTTATTTTATTGTATTTTATTGTATTTTTTTATCAATCAATTTTTGGATTATTGTTTGTCCTTTCTAACCCTGAATGATTCCCTACTTAAAACAGCAATTATTAGCATGAAAGAAATTTGGTTCACTAAGCTAGCATTGTTTACATCTTAACCATGTGATATAATTTGACTTCCATGGATTATTAAAACAAAAAATTCTTCAATTGAAATCCAAACATTCAGCATCTAAGATATTGCTCATATTGTCTGGCATATGGAATACTCATTTTAGAATGAATTCAAAACTAAATCTCTTCAATATTTAATCCTTTTTGCTCATGTTTCTGAATGGCATTTTCTATTAAAGGTCATAGAAAAGTCGTCTATGCAAAAGACATTGCCACCCTCCGCTACAAAAAAAGCTAGCGAGATTCTTACTGCAGAGTTTAATAGACTCTGAATGGAAATGTTGTGAATGAGATATTGCAAAGTACTTTCCATTGTGCCCTGTGCGTTTAGAAGTAATATTGCACTGTTACTTCAGTGTGATTAAATATGGAAACTGTTGCTTTTCTCGTTGTCCAACTGGAGCATTTAATGAGTGCAATTAAATGGAAAAATTGCCTTTTTAACTGATGAGAGTCCATTAGTGTCTGCGGCGGTTTGAGAAAAGGATAGAAATGAATTATTAGAATGACAAATGAGTCGAAGTTACTAGAGTGATGGAGAGGTGTTATTTCCTTCCACGTAATCTTCAATTAGTTGTCTTGGTAAGAGGATGTTTTTCAAAAGGGTAATAGAGAAGTAATGAGATCAGTACGAGGTCAAAACCAGCCTTCTTTGTTTGACAGTTTGATTAATTTCTTTCTTTCTGGCAGATCACTATAAGGCAGTGGTTCTCAAGCTTCCTAATGCTGCGACCTGCCCCCGTGCCCCCCCTGTGCCCCACCCCACTGCTGCGCCCACCTCTGCCATTTGGGTTCTTTTATCCTCTGCGCATGCCCAAAGCGTTCTGCGCATGTGCAGAGGGTAAAAGAACCCAAATGGTGGCGTCCGGGCGAAGTCTCCCGACCCCTGTGAAAGGGTCGTTCGACCCCCAAAGGGGTCGCAACCCCCAGGTTGAGAACTGCTGCTATAAGGGCCTTTTGTCACCCAATATTTTTTCATGGGACTCTGATCCAACTGAGTGTTTGGATCAAATCATATTCATTCACTTTGCCTTATTTTTTTTCCAATTAATTAATAGAATCGCAATGCAGTTTGAATATTTTAAAAAATACCCATTTTATTCAAGCTTCAAGCATTAATAAATAAAACAGACTTAGAGCAGATTAGTCAGGAACAGGTCCTGGGATCACTTCCAGTGTACTTTTTTATCTAAGCATGTGAAACTTTTGATCATTTTAAGGAAGCAATCTTGATCTTAAATAAAGTCTCTTTTTGGCTGGCTTCTGAATATGAAAGAAGTAAAGTCATTGAATTGGTATAGTTTACAGGGATATGGTGCTTAATTAAGAATGACTGAGTAAATGAGAACATGTCGGTTACTTTTGAGATTTAACATCAGGGAAATGTTCTTAAAAGTTAAAAATGGTATTGTGAAAGGATTTAGATTTTTGTTGAAAATAAAATAGTATTCTGAATATTTAGTTGACAAGTAGCATATTACAACAAATATCATTTCTAGAAAGAAACAAAAAAGTGCATTCTTAAGTATAGGAGTCAAATTTCAGTGCTATTAGCCAACAAAGTTTTAAGTGGCTAAGTTCAGGAAAAGACTGTTAAGCAACAGCTGTTTTGTTATTTGGTGACATGCCTCTAGAGAAGATGGAATTGCTGAGATATTAATATGAAATATTAGAATATGAGAATATTAATATGAGAAACAAAAGCAAAATACATTAGTAGAAGAACACAAAAGACTTGAATTAGACCTACAAAAAGAACTGCAAAAGGGAAATTTAAAAAAAAATCAAATGGAATTATGTGATATTTGTGAAATACTTGGGGAAATGTTAAAGATACAAACAATATGTGATGTGTTAAACCTAATTACAAATTAAAAGGCATGAAAATTAAAAAGATCTGTTTTTTTAAAAAAATTTATCTCCAATATTTCCTTGTTTCTATTTAATTCAGACAGGTTGGTGTTCCTTCAAAGAGCGAAGGAAAGATGGGCATTAAATTGAATAAACCATTTATGTACTAAACAAGTTAATGTATTTCCACTCCTAAAGATTCAGATATAGATTTTCTTTAATTGTAGTATTTCAACATCGCATTTTCAGCCAAAGTTTTGGGTTATATTTGAAAGCCAACTGAAAAAGCAATATGACTATACAAAATATATTCAGCCTATCTTGAGAGTTGTAAATATAATCTTTTTGTTGGCAATCTGTTAAAAGTGCATCTTATTTGCTGTGCTTTCATTTACCCCAAACTTGTTTGATGTTTCCTCTTATGATTTTTAATATTCTTAGAATAATACCATGATTTTTATCTTATGACTGAAGTGCAAACATAACCATAAGCTTTTGCCCTTGCGACTATTTAATTAGATAGTCTTTTTTCAGAATTTAAAGGGAATACACATACCGAGAGATAAACCTTATTGGAAGGCGAATTTTTGCAAATGAGTTTTTGAAATGATTGAGATGAAGAAAAGGAGAAAAAGAAGAAGTTGGAAGATTCAAACATTTCAACAACAAAAAACTCATCCCACTTTTGTTCATTTAAGGTGCAGAGAGGGACGATCCACTGATTAGCTGACATGTCTACTACAGGTGATAGAGAGTTAATAATAAGAACATTTCATTCTGGTCTTTCTGATTTTTTATGGACCACATTTAGGGTTTATTTTAAGTGCTGGGATTAATACTGTGCCGTGAGCATGAGCCTAACACCTCCCCAAATTTCAGGGCCAAGGAAATATGGTTATTCTGGCTTTTAGACTGATCACGGTCCTTTGAACTCAAAACTGTATGATCATGTTTGTTTGTTTGTTTGTTTGTTTGTTTATTTATTTATTTATTTATTCATTCATTCATTCATTCATTCATTCATTCATTCATTCATTCATATTTATATGCCGCCCAACTCCCGAAGGACTCTGGGCGGCTTACAACAATATAAACAAATCAGTATATTAATAATGGTATCTGGGAATGACATTGAGAGACAGGTGGAAGAGCTTCAAACTAGATGACAGTCAGACAAATGGCAGCTGAATCTGCAGAAGGAATTTTTCTTGGACTGTAAAGGTGCTGTGTGTGTGTGTGTGTGTGTGTGTGTGTGTGTGTGTGTTTGTGTAAAGAAATGTGTTTTCATACTTGCAAGATTGATGTTGATTTTGCAAAGTAGTCCAGATGAAATGTATACTCAGAAATGCCATCTTTAACTTTATTGTAAGATAACATTAACAGAATCTTGCCCAGGAAAAGCATTAACCGTTCCAGCAAAACGATTGTAGTAATTGGTTCCATTACCACATGCTTTGACCAACCTGTATAGATTATAACAATAGCACTTAGACTTCTATACCGCTTCATAGTGCTTTACAGCCCTCTCTAAGCGGTTTACAGTGTTCAGCATATTGCCCCCAACAATCTGGGTCCTCATTTTACCCACCTCGGAAGGATGGAAGGCTGAGTCAACCTTGAGCCGGTGAGATTTGAACAGCTGAACTGCTGAACTAGCAGTCGCTGAAATAGTGTTGCAGTGCTGCTTTTAACCACTGCGCCACCTCGGCTCCTATGATTATGCAGATTATGCAGAATTTAATGAACAATAAAATATATGTTACTTTCTCCTTTAGTTTTATTTATTGCTGGTTATTTTCCTCTACAAATCCTAGCCTTTAGCAGTCACTTTTTAAGGAGGACACAAAAGGAGGGGAGAAAAGTAGAAAAGATCTGTAGTATGACCAGAACTCTGTTTATTCTTTTCTGGATCCTTCCTGCCCAGAAAGCAGAGCATCATATTGGCCATTCCAAGTAGTTCAATTTCTTTGGCCAAGTCTCTTATAAAGGTGTCTTGTGATCTAATAAGGAGAAAGGCTTTCTGCCACAATAAATGACCACATTCAAAGTCATTTTGATGGATGTGTGAACACAAAATAGAATTAAAAGAATAAAGTGCAGAGCTGAAATTCCCCTTTGTCTGCATCTGTGGTTCTGTCACTTAAGTATTGAAAAATTATTTTAAGATGTTGGCGATTGAGCTTGCCATATGCTGATTTTTCCCTCTCAAATACATATTTCATGAGAAAGCTCTTGCTTTCTTGTGTCAGTGTGTTTGTTAATTTACATACCGTAACCCAATGTAGACTAAAAGTTTTTTTTTTTAAAAAAAAGAAATGGACTTTGCTTTTCTCGGCTTTCATTATTCTTGCAAGGTTGAACGGTGGAATATTTAGAAGACGTGACTGTTGTAATATCTTTGCCTTAGAAGGAAGTGGGGCTGTTATCTTTTTAATTTGGGACATTATATGATTTATGTACAGTAAATATTTCATGCACTTTGCGTTTGACTTTGTAGAGGAATGTAAATGGAAAGTAAATCCATGTGTACTTTAAGACAGTAAAAAGGCATTACTTGATGTTAGACTGCATAAACATGCAGATTTGATTCCCTTTTTTCTTTTTACAACAGGAGTAAAGTTAAGCCTTACCTGGAAATGTAAATGCACTAGCCCTAATGTAATGCTGAAGAAAAATTAAGACAAATGATACTGCATCTCTGCCACAAACTGCAGCTCGTACAAAATTCACTTTAGTTATTATACTGTGAATACGTGAACTGAGCCCTCCTCTGTGTATGCACAATTTATGTTGAATGCAACATGAATCATTTTAATAGACCAAGCAAAAACTCCCCAAAGTCAATTTTCAAATTATGAACCTTGGAACTGGAATATAACAACAAGGAATTGAGGCTTTATTCTGAACTATGGATGAACCGTTAAGGAACCTTGTGCATGTGGCTTCTTCCTTCACTTGTGTGAACACAATTCTTGTAATTGTTTCAAAGAATCATACAGTACGTATGTTCCTATGAAACAGGCTGGACAATTGTTAAAAGCAACAATAGATTACAGCATGTAAAAATATGTAATAAACCTTTACATGGTGCAATGTACAAACTTAAACATATCATCTCTACTCCATCTTCCTTGAGTTACATTGCTTGTCTTATCCTAGATGTCATTAGTTGGCTGAACAGACAGATAAAAATCACCTGAGGCCTGCAGGAGAAATCAGCAATGGCAGGATTTAGCAGAATAAATTACAAGAAAGGAGAATATCTGAAGTTCAAGGCTGAACTGTGGAATCCTTGGTGCTCTCGGAATTTGTTTGTAGATGTTTGATTACCCAACTAGTTAACATCATCAGTGTGAGTGAACCTGCGGGTTTGCTGTAGAGTAAGCCAGCGCGATTAGCTCAGTTAAGAATGTCAAATTAGGTAGGTATGTTAGGAACAACATACAAACGGGTGGGTTCCACTTACCTTCGCCACCGGTTCGCATTGCGACGTTTCGCGCGTCCCCTCGTGCAATTTGGTTTCCACACATGCTCAGAAGCAGGAATCAGCCCGAAACACAGCTGAGGAGCTGATCAGCTGTGCTTTGGGCGAAGAAATAAAGATCAGTATTAACCCACGGGTGGGCCCTTTTTCAAACAGCGGAAGGGGAAAAATTCTCGAAACCCCCAAAAAAGATGGCAGCGCACACGGACCGGCACCAACAGTGACATCACCAGCGGGTCACTACCGGTTCGGGCGATCCGGTCTGAACCGGGAGAAACCTACTCCTGCATACAGAGATATAAAAAGCATGTTGCACAACCAATGACTTAGAATGTTTCCTGATGGCTGACATTCTCTGTCACTAAGAAAAAGAAGGGTTTTCTCCAACCTAATTTTATTTCGTTTACAAACCAGATTGCTAGAGGGGTTGAACCTCATTGCACCTTTTTGTAATCTCAGATTTCTGTGAGGACGGGGAAATGGAAATCCTGTGAGGAGTTCCTTTACCAATTCATAGGATTATGGCAAGCTTGTGTCCTCTAGTTGGGAATGTATGCAACATGGGCCTTCCATTGAGGAACTAGTCTGTACCTTGTTGTCAGAGTTTTGGGCTCTATTGGGAGGGCCTAGTGCTAGTGATTCAACCATTGAAAAATGTTTTCCCATGAACAGTTATTATTACAGTTATTTGAGGGAGATGGGCGATTAAAAAATATGAAACATAAATAAATATTGAGGTTGTTCTATCTGTGATAGAATAATCTACTTCTCATTCTGTTTGTTGACTGAGCAAAACATCAGTTGTATCAGTTGGTCTGGAGAAAATTAGAAGTTGGAAAATAAGAAATAAAAACACATTTCTAAAAATTGAAAAAATTTAGAAAGTTAGCAGTTTTCTAATATCACTGAAATGTAAGTTGGAGAATAGGCAAAAAAGGGGGATGTTAGACATGAAATGGATGTGGGTAGCACGGAGGGGTGGATCATACTGTACAGAGATTGACCACTCAACTAATATGTTTCCTTGATCAGTTGTTTGGGGGGGGGATGTAGTGTATGACTGACCCTGAAAGACCAAAATAAACAAACAAGCAAACAAACTCATTAACCTTACAGGGAGTCTATATTTAATAGACAAGTTGCAAGATACCAAATATGCATTCAGATTTTACCCAGAAATATTATTTACAAAGTCTGTTCAGAGAATTACATTACATGCAAGTGAATAGATCTTCTCAAAGATTGTTTGACTTTTACATCCTGCTTTATATTTTTTGATAATGCACCTCATTTGATCCGTCAGTCATCACATTGGGTGATAGCAGAATTTCAGTCATTGCCCTTAACTTTCTTGTTCTGTCAGAAACAGCAATAATAGTAATAAAAAAAAACTACTGTGATTTCTTTTTGAAGATTAGTATCCGTTCATGATGTTTCTCGCAGTTGATTCTGGTGATATTATTGTCTCCTTTTTGTTTCAGTTTTTATATCTTTAGAACAGCCAGATTAATTTTCCAGCAGCTGTTCTCTACTGTTATGTGCATAAGCAAACACCTGTGAGTGAATAATACAGATATCTCTGTATGATGCAAAAAGAATGTTCAAACGTTTTCATATATATGAAAATATTTGAACATATATGTGGAGATTTGTGATCTCTCTCTCTCTCTCTCTCTCTCTCTCTCTCTCTCTCTCTCTCTCTCTCTCTCTCTCTCTCTCTCTCTCTCTATCTCTCTCTATCTATCTATCTATCACAGACCTCCACATTTAATGCCTGTTGATTCAGTGCATGATTGAAACAGACTGAAGACTTTTTATTTTTCAGAGCAGAAATAAGTCACCTTATAGTTAGTAAGTGAATACTATGAACTTCATGTAGGCGTCAGGAAGGGCATCCGGCCAGTAAATGCTCAGCTTCACTCAGTCACCCAGACCCCAACTTGAATCAAGGGATTACAGGGTCATAAAAAGAAAAGAAAATAGTAAGTGAATCTTAAAAACTTTAGTATATAATATATTTTGACAGTATCATCATCTGTAAGATGAACAACAAAATGTATTTGAGATGTAAGCTATTGTTAAATTTTACACTTGTAGTGTGAGAAGCATCTTGTTTTCACAGGAGTGTGTGCATTTATACCTCCCCCCCCTTTTTTTTGCAAACAGCATCGCTGAAACATTAAAATAAATAGCCGTGCTGGTACAGCTAATTAGGAAAAAAAAGAAGCTATATTCAAAAGAAGTCTACTGGGGCAATTTGGAATTAAAAACTAATTTAGAATCTCTAATAACTTTAAGCACTGAACACTACAATTTGGGCTAAGCATAGCAAAATGCTTTGTTTACGTGATTGTAATTGGATCATTGGAATCCACTGTGCATAGAATATAATTGGCTGAGTAAAGAAGCACATTGTTCTGATCTTCTCTGGCTTTTTAGGCTAATAGAGGAAATCTTGAAGTTCCTAATGAGATAACTTGCAGTCTTGTATCGGCTGTGGTTGGTTCGTATCTCACACTAAACCATCATCTGGTTTGTTTGGTGTTGTATAATGTGGGGTTAACCCAGGTATTGCCGTTTGCAAAAATTGATGTATTATAAAGCGTATTATAAGAATCCAACCAATTTGCCGATTTCTTGATGGACCATATAAATTAACCTTCGCTTAGCATGATGTGTGAATCCAAAATGTTTGAGAAGCACAGCACAGTGTATTTCATTTTACAAACTTCATAATTTTGAGGCATTTTCCAATTTTGTGCAATAAAATGGAAAATGCCTTCTGAGCCACAGAACCACAAGAAGTTTCTTTTTTTCAGTTTTAAAGGAAGTAAATTGCCTCATGGCGCTGTTTTTATTCAATTCCTTCTACAAGGAATGCTATATTTTGTTTTCCATTTACTTATACATGGCGATAAGCAGTCTGGATATGGTGGGGAATAATTCAATTTTCTAGGGGAGGGACAGAATTCCTGCCCAACATTTTTTTTTACAGATTTTTAAAAAAAACTTTGTAGAATCACTTGCGTTGCAGTACCGCATACAGAAGTGTTCCACATGTCTTTCTCTAATTTACGTAACAGTTTACGTAATTTTGTTCAAAACCATTTCTTTAAATTCAAATCACCCTGGTTTAAGTTTTTGACACATGCATAGGATTAATACTTTTAATTTCCAAAATCTTTAACCAAAATGTAACTACCGTATATCTTATATTTTTTTGAATAGAATAGAATAGATAGAATTCTTTATTGGCCAAGTGTGATTGGACACACAAGGAATTGTCTTTGGTGCATATGCTCTCAGTGTACATAAAAGAAAAGATACATTTGTCAAGAATCATGAGGTACAACACTTAATGATTGTCATAGGGTACAAATAAGCAATCAGGAAACAGTCCATATTGATATAAATCGTAAGGATACAAGCAACAAGTTATAAGTAAGAGGAGATGGGTGATAGGAACAATGAGAAGACTAATAGTAATAGTAATGCAGCCTTAGTGAATAGTTTGACGGTGGTGAGGGAATTATTTGTTTAGCAGAGTGATGGCGTTCGGGGAAAAACTGTCTTGTGTCTAGTTGTCTTGGTGTGTCTAGTTGTCTTGTGTCTTGTGTCTTTTACCCTGAAATAAGCACTTGGCCTTATTGCCATGCACTCAAAAGCCTAATTGGGCTTATTATCAGGGGATGTCTTATTTTGGGGGAAACAGGATAGTGGTATCTGCAAGCAGTGTTCAGTCATCGGTCATCTGAGGCCAGAGAAAGAGTTTCCTTCATTTTATTGTACTGAGAAGTGGTAACCAGGTAGTCCTTGACTTATAACCATTCACTGTTCTTGCACTTACAACCAGCTCAGCAACCCCGTGGTCATTTAATGAAAATTTGGCACGCTTGGCAACCAGCATGTATTTACAGTGATTGCTCTGTGATTATTTACAGCCTTCCCAGCCAATGTCCAAACAAAGTCAATGGAGCAAAACTGGATTCAGTTAATGACTATGTGATTCAGTTAACAAATACATTGATTCTCTGAGCAACCATGGAAGAAGTCGTAAAATGAGGCACAATTCATGTAACAAACGCCTTGCTTAGCAGTGGAAATTCTAGTACCCGTTGTAGTCGTAAGTTGACTACCTCTGAGACGTACCTGCTTATGGTGGATTTTGTGCGACCATTCTTTAACCTCCCTTTCTAATTTAGACTATACCAGTGATGGCGAACCTTTTTTTGCTCAGGTGCCAAAAGGGTGCACGTGCACGCGATAGCGCGCATGCGCGTGCCCACACCCATAATGCAGTGCCCTTCCCCGTGCATACGCGCGTTCACCCCCCCATGCTGGTTCCCCCCCACACATGCACGCAGACCTCACTGAAGTCTCCAGACTTCCAGTGGGCCGTTGGGCTATTTTTCGCCTTCCCCAGACTTCAGGAGGCTTTCCTGAATTCTGGGGAGGGTGAAAAACGGCCCAAACGGAAGTTCATTTCTGAACTTCCGGTAGGCCCGTTGGGTCCATTTTTCGCCATCCACAGGCTCCGGAGGCTTTCCTGAAGCCTGTGGAGGGTGAAAACGGCCTCCCCCGCCCTCCGGAACGCTGAAAATTAGCTGGCCAGCGCACACATGCGCGCTGGAGCTGACATAGGGCAACGCCTCGCGTGCCCTCAGATATGGCTCCACGTGCCTGCCACCTGTGGCATGCGTGCCATAGGTTCGCCATCACGGGACTATACAGTCACACAGTGTATGAAAACATAGGAGTCTTAGCGTGGTACCTGATTTAGGACCTTGGATCTCGGACCAAAAGATCTGAGTTAACAGGAGTTGAAGAGATCACTGAGAACTAGACAAGATGGACATATGAATTATTCTGACTCAGTGTAAGGCAGGTTCATACCCTGGGGCAAACTTTAGAAACAACCCAGTGTCTCTTTTGAGGTTCGTGTTATTGTGTGTAAACTGCAGCAGTGCACTGCACATAGCACGTTTGGCGTTAAGCACAATACTGAACAAACAGCTGAGAATTTCAGCTCTCCCACCATGCCCCCTCTTTGGAAGAACAGCTGTCAAGGCGTAGGTGGAAAAGGTGAACTTAAAAGCAGATGGACAATGCCTGCCAGAAATGAGAGGATCGACTGAATATAGTAGTTGATACAGTTGAAAGGCAGCCTTCAAAGAATTATACTGAAACTTGACCTGATGATGCAGAATGAGTTATGCAAAGTATGTTGAGGCCAGCGTTTCTCAACCTCAACAACTTTTAAGATATGTGGACTTACAGCTCCCAGAATTCCTCAACCAGTATAAGTTGAAGTCCATACAACTAAAGGTGAAGAAACACTGTTCTAGGCAAATTTAGCTTATTTGCTTATTTCTGCTTGATACAAGAATTAGAATTTGTATTCTCTAATATTGTAAAGATTTGACTCTGGAAAAAAAAAGAATATTTCACATATTTCTTTAATCATATGAATTATAATCCATCAGAACGGATAGTTGCAACTGAAACTATGATTATACATATCTCCCAAACTAATGTAGCCTTTGATTCTTGCATGGTTCCCCCACCCACCCCCTTTTTTTGCCCTCATGTACCAATAAATACATAACTTTACCAATAAATTTGCAAATTGTCTTTCCATCTTGTTCCTGTATCTAAAAGTAGTTGGTACGTCATTATTGGCAATAAGTACGACTGTATATTCTTTAAGGCATATAATGGAATGGGATTGATGAGAACAACTAGTTTTAGGAGAAGTTTCATGGTTGCCCCTTGCAATATAACATTCTACTACAGAATTAAGCTAAGTTCCTTTGAATGTTAGGGCATTGCTAACAACTATGGATAAGCTGTTTGCCAGATGATCTAGCTCATTATTTGGGAACATTTCTTCTTCACAAGCTTCTTAAATGACTATAACTTTGAAATCTCTGAATTGAAAGCGTTATCAGTAGTTTTCTCTTGAATACATTCCTTCCCACCTTCCACAAGTTTATTTTCCCTGCTTTGTCTTTCAGCGGCTTTGGTCTTAAGTGATTATTAATCTAATGTTTCAAAGCTATTCAAGGAACATCTTCATAATGAATGTTTCTGGATTTGATGTTGTAGAAAAATTGATGACAAGAATATTAAACATCTGGTCTACTCCTGAAGCATAGCTTTTTTTTTGCCTTATCCTCTTCAGCCTCAAGGTTTCTCTCTCTCTCTCTCTCTCTCTCTCTCTCTCTCTCTCTCTCTCTCTCTCTCTCTCTCTCTCTCTCTCTCTCTCTCTCTCTCTCTCTCTCTCTCTCTCTCTCTCTCTCTGTGTGTGTGTGTGTGTGTGTAGAAGCACATCTTCAAGTCAGTTTTTAACTCTTGGCTCAAAACTGGACTAGTCCTTGCAGTTTTCTTGGCAAGATTTCAGAAGTGATTTACCATTGCCTTTTTCTCAGGTCAGAGAGAGAATGACTGGCCTAAGATCAAGTCCCAGTTTCCCATGTGGCCTCTTGGGAAAATTAATTGCCTACCCCTGGCCTAGAGTCTCTATGTTCCCACAAGCGGTCTAAGTCCAACCCCTCTTAAATGCCATTAAATCATATATATATATATATATATATAGCACCAGAATAGTGCTTACTGTTAGTTGACTGGACTCTTGTGCATAGGCATGAGCAATGAATCAGTTTAATTGGAACTTAATCTGTGGCTCTGGTTTTTTGTGCCTGACACCCAGTGGGTTACATCACCTTGCTGGTTAAGACTTGGTTAGACAGGGCATGTCATTTCCATTGGATCAACAAAGCCCTCAATAGAACTAATGCTTTCTCTTTGTATTTATTTTATTATTTATTTTTATGATCGCACACCAAGGTTTCATACAATATACATGTTAAAGTGTAATTGCATAGTTATAATACCATTCATTTTACGACTTGTAATATTAAAAATGTAAAAGACATCCTGGTAGTCTTCTAATACGGAAATGAGCTGTGAAATTCTATTAAAACCCAGAGATTCTATTCAGCCATCATTGAACAAAACTTTCTGCTTTGTCTTGAGAGAGAGAGTTAGGATTATCTGCTATGAAAAGAGTATATATTCCCTTCGTTAGGAGAGCCCAAGTGAATAACAAAACTGCTGTTGCAGAGTCACCATGCAAATACGATTTTAGAAGGGGATGTTGCTGTAACTCTCCTTCAGAACCTTTGATAGTATGGTATTAAGCTTGCTAGGTGTAAAAGCCCTTCTGTGAGGAACAGAAAGGATATGTAAATAAGTACAGGTAAAATCTTTTTTAAAAGTTATGGGTAAGATCAGCCTTCCTTCCTTCCTTCCTCCCTCCCTCCTTCCCTCCCTCCCTCCCCTTCTTTTCTCTCCTCCCTTCCTTCCTTCCTTCCTCCCTCCCTCCCTCTCCCTCCCTCCCCTTCTTTTCTCTCCTTCCTCCCTCCCTCCCTCCCTCCCTCCTTCTTTTCTCTCCTTCCTTCCTTCTTTCCTCCCTCCCTCCCTCCCTCCCTCCCTCTATTTTGGTGGTGAAGCACACTCTGTGAAACTATTTACCAACCTGCCGTGTATTCTAAGTGGGGGAAAAGACTATTCCAGATGGCATGTTGGCCCAATGTGTTATGTCATTTTTCTCATCTCCTTCAACCTTTTGGATCCTGTCCCAAGAACCATTACACCATTCTCAGTTGTCTGTCATTATTCTTTTCAATGTATTGTTCGAAGACACACACACAAAAGTATATAATTAGCATTTTTCACTAGGCTGGAGAATATCCTGCAGGTATGGAGGACACTGGATGGTATTTATGAATGAATGTCATTATTTTGACAGGTTGATGAATTAACATGCCTATTCCTAGTCAACTAACTTAGGAAAGTGGTTGTGTGGTCTGGTCAGTCCAAATTCCTGTGGTTTGTGGTCACATCAGACATAAATTTGGCTTGTTCTTCATTTATCTTTATCAGAGATACATAGTTGAACTATATAGTTAAACTTGCACTATAATGCTGAGTATTCTAATGATACTGTAAATGTGTGGCATGTATATTTATATGGATTTTGTTGAATTACTTTTCACTCATTTCCAAATCTGATACACTCTTAAATTTACAACGAAAATTAAGTGTAAAGTAGAGGTGTAATATTTCTAGAGATTGAATCAGGACGCTGATTCAACATGAGGAAAAAATAGCAGGTCACTATTTTTTTCTCATGTCCCCCCTCCCAAAAAAATGATATATGAAAATATATGTGACATTCCTTTTTAGTAGCTTTTAATTTTGTTGCTTTAAAACCATAGTGTGTATTGATTCACATGTAACATTATCATCTTTTGTATGTTTATTAAATGTAAAAGTATAATTTAGTGTGACAATCACTTCTTTTACTAATTGGATTTATTTTAAAATGCCTTTATTATCTTTTGCTACAAATGGAACTGAAGAAAACCTATGGTCTCTTAATGTTGTCACTATGACAAATTGGCAAAAAATGAAGTTGAAGATAGATAACACCATTAACATAATAAAACAGATTGATGTATTCTGTCCCTAGACTCCTCCACATTTTAAGATGTTAGAAAAAGCTCAGGAAACAATAAGCAATTCTTCCATTATTCTGTTCTGAAACAGCAATGAAGATTGCAAGATTCAGCATCATTTTTCAATATTTTCATTTTATCTTCATATCCAAATTCTGCATTGGCTTAGTTAACCACAGCAACTAAATCATAATATGACTTGTTTCACTTTGGCTTGGATTCTTCCAGATTATAAAACATAGTTTATAACGTGACATAGTAATTGAATTAGAAGTTATTTGTGATTCATTCAGCAGATCATGGTTCAGCAATCAGAATTTTCTGTGAAGTATGAATCTAAACTCAACATTACTTCTAACCTCAGGGAATAAGATATTTTATAAATCATAATCTGAAATTTGTTTTAACAAACCAATAGATGGGATTGGACATAACATTAAACTGTTGTTAGAAAAAACAAAAATTATGATACTGTACAAGAAAAAGGGACAAAACCAAATCATAGTTTGGGATTGTATCCAAATGAACTTTGCTGACTTACTAATAGTAGGACAATTATTCTGTTGTCACTATTCATAAGACAACTGAAACAAAAGTTAGGTGATTTCTAAGCTAATTTTAATAGGCTTTAAAATATTATTAGCTTATTTGTAAACGTAAGACTTGGAGAACAAGCTTGAAGGTATGTGTATAATATTGTTTGAAGATACTTCAAGCATTTTTGAGCTTCCTATTTTGAGTTGCATACATAAAACTATATTGCGGGCCCAACTGGCAAAAGAAAGCTTAGGACCGTGTTGGTTGGAAACATGCAGAAGAAGCCTTCATCCTGCAGTGGATAGACAATGGCTAAAATGATGATGATGATGATGATGATGATGATGATGATGATGATGATGATGATGATGATGACGATGACATAAATTGTACATAAATAAAGAGCAATTGTAAAAATGGCCTTGAAGATGCTTTTGACCTCTTAATGGGACTATGAAGATTTCTTAAAAAAACTCTTTCCAATTTGAATCTCAGTTGCAAGGAAATAGGATATATTGACTTTTGTCTAAAGACTTACTTGTGAGTTGAGAACAGGTAGACCTTGGATTACTTTTCTCTCAATTCAGTCCTCATCTCAAAGAACCAGAGCTGAGAGAATGAGAACAGAGCATCGCTCCAAAAGACTCAGTTCACTTCCAATTGTTTCTATATGCTAAATCTATTTTGAAAGCAATCAGGAACATGTTAAAGTCATTCAGAAATTGTGCGGTCTCACTATGCATTCCTGTATTTCAACCCCAACACAGAGGCACATTAACTGGTTAGCGTCACTTAGCAAATACAGGTAGTCCTCAACTTATGACTACAGTTGAGCCCAAAATTTCTGTTGTTAAGCGAGACATTTGTTAAGTGAGTTTTGCCCCAATTTTACGACTTTTCTGGCCACAGTTGTTAAGCGAATCACTGCAGCTGATAAGTTACTAAACCAGGTTGTTAAGTGAATCTGGCTTCCCCATTGACTTTGCTTGTCAGAGGGTCGCAAAAGGGGATCACATGACACTGCAATGGTCATAAATATGAACCAGTTGCCAAGCATCCGAATTTTGATTATGCTGCAATGGTCATAAGTGTGAAAAAGGATCATAAGTCACTTTTTTTCAGTGCCATTGTAACTCTGAACAGTCAATGAAATGGACTGCCTATATAAAGAATCTGAAAGTCCATTCTGTTAGACTAGAGCTGTGTATCAGACAGGGGCGGGTTGCTCACTTACCTCGCTGCCGGAGCAATGCGCGCGCATCTCCACGCTTCAGGGGCGTGCTTGCTCGCTACGTGCGCGTGCCTGTCACACAATTTTGCTTCTGCACATACGCGGAAGCAAAATCGCGCTGAAATCTCACAAGAGGACACGCGCGCGAGAGAGATTTCAGCGCGATTTTGCTTCCGCGCATGCGCGGAGGCAAAATCTCGCTGAAACCTTGCGTATGCGTCCTCTTGCAAGATTTCGGCAAGATTTTGCTTCCGCGCATGTGCATAAGCAAAATTGCCCGAAAATCACAGAAAAAAAATGGCGACGCGCCGGGTGGACCGGCAGAGAGGGCTCCGGAGCGGTTGCAAAATCCGCCGCTCCCTACCGGAGCTGCGTACTGGGCAGCTCCGGCAGGAACCCACCTCTGGTGTCAGAGTAGAAAAAGAAGATTTAAAAAAAAGAAGAAGAAAAAAATTGGGACATGTCCTATCCGACAAGAGAAGTGTCTTCATTTGGTTAAATTACAGGATGGTCTTTAAAATGAGTTTTTTGGGGCCAGGAAGGTGAGAATGAGCGAAGGAGAATAGAAAATGAGGGGAGGATGGTCATTGTGCATGAGAATACAAATTGAGATCGGTGGTGTATAATGTTACTTTGCTACGAGCCATGTTACCTAAATGCCACCTTCCGTAGCATCAGCAGTTTTTTTGCAGCTTTAACTTTACCAATGCCCTTGATGAGGTGCACAGTTGTCAGTATTCTCGTAAAATTCCCTCCACAAAGACTTATTCGGTTCCCTTTATTTCCTTAAGTGAACATCTGTCTAATTGTTCACCTCCATTGCTTTAGTGCTTTCCTCGTGCTTTCTCTCTTTCCAGACAATAAACTTTATTTTCTTCATAAGAATTCCGTCTACGCAAGGTTATTAGGGAGCTCGTTGGCACCTTTTAATTTCTGGATGTTTTCCAGGAAGACTGTTTGCAGTAATTCCAATAGGTTGTACAGTGGTTTGTGCAACATAGCGAGGCAACGTGTTCAGGTATCTTTTTTCTTTCTTTTTTTTAAAAAAATGTTGCCTTCTGTTTATCAACATCTGTCGAGAAAATGTTTCTGATGAAGCTTTCCTGTGCCTTGAATCATTGTATTTTTGGACGTACCAATTTCAAGGAACTGTAGTTTGTGAAAGGTGGAAATTCAGATACTGTACAGTGAATGGAACAGAATACGGTGCTTTAGTAATGGCTAAAATTATCGGCTGATGTTGGCTTCCCAGCGCAAAGGTATTGAAAGGTTTATCTATAAATAAGGAACTTTGCACTTTGAATCCAACATCAACTGGAAATTCTCTGGGCAAAGCAGCCTTTCTCAGCTTCCCTTCTTCAAAAACTCAGACTGGGGTGGAGATATTAATTAATCATGCAAGCTCGCTGCGGAGGTCACAAGCATCTATAGCTTATTCAGTGTTGTTATTGCTAAAATGGAATATAGTAAAATCAAGTCTAGATAACTGAGGGAAGCACCTTTGATCTAAGACAGTTGGATATTCTCTCTCTCTCTCTCTCTCTCTCTCTCTCTCTCTCTCTCTCTCTCTCTCTCTCTCCTCCTCCTCCTCCTCTCCCTCTCTCTCTCTCTCCTCCTCTCCCTCTCCTCCTCTCCCTCTCCCTCTCCCTCCCTCCCTCCTCCTCCTCCTCCTTCTCCTTCCCCCCCTCTCTCTCCTCCCTCTCCCCCTCCCTCCCTCCTTCACTCTCTCTCTCTCCCCCCCTCCTCCCTCTCTTTATGAACCTGAGTTATCCATACAAATGGAGGGGATTTGATTTGTTCTTTATTGTTAGTAATCCATTCAATTCTCATTTGAAGATGCTTCTTCTACATACACATATTTACTAGGATAGTTGAGCTAAAACATATGGTGGGGATCTACATATTGAGCTTGGATTAATCCAACATCAGAATAAATTCTTCCACCACAGGAGAAGACAATGCACAGCCTATATTTTGCTTTACTTATAGGTCGGTCAAATGAGGACCCAGATTGTTGGGGGCAATATGCTGAACTTTGTAAACCGCTTAGAGAAGGGCTGTAAAGCACTATGAAGCGGTATATAAGTCTAAGTGCTATTGCTATTGCTATTGCTACTTAGAACTAACTGATGAATCTCATTCACATAAGATACAGTGTGATTGTTTTGTCTTTTGGTTATCCCAAAGGTGCTTTTCCAAAAGGCAATTGAACTTTCTTGATTTTTTTCCCCTTGTAAATAGTTTAAATTCTCATCCAAGAAGTGAAACGTTTTCAAGGAAACATTTGAGGCAACGATGGTTGAGAATCTCCATAGACATTTTACATTTTGGTTACAAATCCATAACCAATGTTACGGACAGTCCAGGTCTCCAGAACCCTTTAAATAAACCAGTTCAATGTATGAATATGCATAATGCTCTTTTATGTAATATTCTAACCTCCGAACTGTCTGTTTCAAGTGTTCCAGATGTGTTCTTCCGCCAAACAGATTGACAGTCCGATCGGCATTCCAGAGGACCCCAGAATATTCACAATGGGCTTTTTCAGAATTAAAATGTCATTTTAAATTACGATTCCAGTTTAGTGTAGTGGTTGAGGACTTAAGTGGTTAAGTTCTAGTTCTGCCTTTGACATGAAGCCAGCTGGATGACCTTAGCCAGTCCCTCTCTTCAGCCCTAGGACACCAAAAATGGCAAACCACTTCTGAAAAATCTTGCCAAAACTGAAAAGATTATAGACAGGGAAGTCACCAGGTGCTGCCATCGAGTCGAAGGGACACATAGGCAAAACAAACTCATTTCAAAACTCTGCTTCAGAATTTTAAAACAAAAACAGGACAACAATAAACCGAACAACACTAGAACTTTCATTAATCTTTGTGCTCCACATGTGGCTTACTCAGTGACCGACTCAGTAGATTTTTTTTAAAGCAATGCAAAATCTTCATTTTTTAAAAAATATATAGAACAGCCCATAGTGATAGCTTCCTTCTCAAGCCTGCAAGCCAGTTAATGTTTTATAAAAAAATTGTACGTGTGATATAACATGTATTTAAAAAAAAACACACACACAAGACCAAGATTGTGCTACAGTCTGAATCATGGCAGTGGAAGCTGCCCATGTACTATCTTAGAGATAGTACTTTGTGTCACATATAATCTTGATCCCCCGCCCCTCCATTGTAATAAATAAATGTTTGGGCTTCCCTGGAAAAAAAAGGAAGATAGTGGTTACTATATAATAAAAATGAACCACTTGTCATCACTGCAGCTAACATTTATCAGCCTATTTGTAGGTGCTCTTTCTTTCTCTGTGTATAATATAGAACATAATTTGTCACTTTGTAAATACATTCCACTCTAAATCCCTGCCAGCATCTGTTAGAGTTTGAAGGATTAATGTGCAATGCAGTGCGCGCCTGTGCTTTCAGGCAAAAACATTGCTTACAATCATGAACCCTGGGAAGAGGGAGAAAAAAGAGAGAGAGCTGGAGAGCCCCTTTCATATTTGGTTAAACATATTTGTCCTTTGGACATGCTCCAATCTATACTTGTCATCTGCACAAGTGGTATTCAATGTCTCTACAGCTGGAAAACCTCTCAGTTTTCCACCAATTGCAAGCAAATTGGTTCCCTTGTCTTGTGGTGGGTACCGCACAATGCTGCGTACAGCCAGGCAGCCTTTCATTGAATTAATTCTTTGAGAAGCTGAACACCTTGCATTTTCCAAAGGTTTAAAATGGTTTTATACAAGGGTGTTGTTCTTCTTTTAATTCTAGAGTGCGTGCAAGGAATTAAGGAACAGACACAGCTGAACCACCAGTAAAATTCTGCATGTCTTTCAAGGCATATGGGTGGAAATCTAGAGTTAGTATGAGTAGTCATGTTTTGCAGAAATAAACCATGATGGCTTCTCCATTCCAGTCAAGGGCAATTGGCTTGAAGGGCACATATTGCTACATGCAACGGCAGCTTCACAGAAATCCCTTGGTATTATTTTATTTGTAAGCGGTACTTTAGTTTATTTTAGTTTATAATGCTATTAATATTTTAGTTTATAATAGTACTTTTAAAAAAAGATTTTAAAACCCTTAACAATGAAAGAGATGTCCATAAATTTTAAAATCTATACTGCAGAGGTCTTCAAACTTGGCAACTTTAAGAGTTGTGGACTTCAACTCCCAAAATTCTCCAGCCAGTATAGCTCGCTGGAGAATTCTGGGAGTTGAAGTCCACAAGTCTTAAAATTGCCAAGTTTGGGGACCCCTGCTATACTGCATCGTGGAAGCAAGACTTACCGTATATTTCAGAGTATAAGACACACCGGAGTATAAGACGCACCTTAGTTTTTGGTGAGGAAAATAGGGGAAAAAAATCTGCCTACCAGGTATTCATCTGGCTAGCGTCCTTAGTCTGGTCAGCTTCAGCACATTATTTTATCCCCTGGTTAGGACTTAAAAAAACCTTCTTCGGAGAGAGTAACAATGAAAGAGCCTGCAAACCAGTAAGTGCTGGGAAGATAGTTAGCACCTGGTTAGGGCTAGAAAAAAAACTTATTCGGAGCAAGTAAGAGCAATAAAAAATAACATTCTATACTATCATTTAGTCTTGGGAAAGGAAGATTGCAGTTCTGCTTGATCTTTCTTGGAGAACATCATCGCCTTTTTAGTGGTGGACAAGGTAGATCTGAAGAAATAGGTTCATCCCATGAATACTCCACCGTAAAAAAAACCATGCAAAGACTTAGGGCTGGAAAAACATTCTTCGGAGAGAGTAACAGTGAAAAAGTCTGCAAGCCGGTAAGAGCTGGGAAGATGGTTAGCACCTAGTTAGGGCTGGAAAAAAAGCTTCGAAAAAGCTACATTCAGAGTATAAGACGCACCCAAATTTTCAGCCACTTTTAGGGAGGAAAAAGGTGCGTCTTATACTCCGAAAAATACGGTAGTTCTCTCAAATGTGACCATTGCAGAAAGAAAGGACAAAACAGACATCTTTGTTCTTTGGAGTTCTATGGTCCATAACTCTATGAAGCTACATTCAAGAACACTATTTTAACATAATATAATAATACTTACTGATATTATTCTGCTTTACACGATATACATTTCTTTAAAAGCATTTTGCTAGCCAGGGATAATCACCAAAATAAAAATGCAGCGCCGTGGCTCATTATAGACGATGTAATCTAAATTTAATTGGTCTATATCTATTTTAATTTTTTCCCTTTAAATATGGTTGGAAATACGCCTTTGTGGTACTTAAAATATTGATTAAAAATAAACAACTGATAAAAATACTGTCCCACATGTGCTCAGTTTCGTTGGGTTCCACTGTGTGAAACCCTAATAGTTGCATGAGATCTTGAAAACGATAAAAAATAACATTCTATACTATCATTTAGTCTTGGGAAAGGAAGATTGCAGTTCTGCTTGATCTTTCTTGGAGAACATCATCGCCTTTTTAGTGGTGGACAAGGTAGATCTGAAGAAATAGGTTCATCCCATGAATACTCCACTGTAAACCTCCCAGTGTCATAAAGATATTAGGTATCAGCTACCGAAACTGCTTACTGAGCTGTTTTTCAGAAGGGCTGTATTGTTTTTAAAACACTCCACGCAAAATGTGAAATGTCTTTTAGGAAAATAGTCGGGACATTGAGGAAAACAAGAAAAATGAGCCCAGAATTATTCCATCCACTAATCAGCGGTGGCCAAACTATGGTTCTTTGAGGACCTGTGGACTTCAACTCCCAGAATTCCTGAGCCAGCCATGCATGCATGGCTAGCTCAGGAATTCTGGGAGTTGAAGTCCACAGGTCCTCAAAGAACCATAGTTTGACCACCCTGCACTAAATGGACCTCAGTAAGTTATCTCAGTTGCGGTGAAGGAACCAATTCCAAAAGCTGACCCAACATATCTTCGGTTGGCCTGAACATATTTGCACCATCTGATTCATGCGCCCCACGCAGAGATCTGAAAGGTAATCTCATTAACTTCAGAAATACATGCATGGCTTAGAAAGCCTGCCTGACATAAATACTCCTCCGTAGCAAGGGCATGCATTAGGGATTATAATATTTACAGTCCCAAACTGGAATGAAAGCATTTCCTTGTTTTCATCCGTCTTGCATAGTGATCGTTATCACGACCTACTGCTAGACATTCTTGGCTGTAAGAACGAATGCGTCAAAATCGCCATGCTTTATTCTAATGGTACACTTTTGGTCTGGATTTTATGTCTTTGTGCTTCTTCAAGTCTTTTAGGCTTGGTGTCCATTCAACTTGTATTCTTACGGGTTTATCTATATAGAAGCTATTTGACATCAAATTCCCCTTGGCTTCTACACACACACTTTTGCAGCCTGTCCTTCTTAAACACATTTTATCTCTTGGACTATAAATATAATTTCCTCCGTCTTGCCTTCTGTGTTTCCCAGGTGTAGGCGGCTGGAATTTGCCTTGTTAAACTGGAGGACAAGCTTTCTTCTCCACTACTCAAAAGAGACATGTTTGAGTGGTATACTATTTAGGATTTACTTTGGGGGGTGGGGGAGGAGAGGAAGGCAAGGTGGGTGCATGGACTAAAGCTTTTAAATACCTGAAAATGTACACTGCCTATCCGTGGAGAATATAATTATGTACTAAATTAGCTAATGTCCACTCTGTGCTTTTTAAAAGTACATCTTACATTTCCTCTGCTGCCTTCCACCAGCACTTATATAAGTTATAGGAACTGCAGTTTATTTATTAAGAGTCTTCAACTGTGTATAAAACTCTAAGCAGACCAAGTAATGGTATTTGCTGAAGGATTCTTTATCATGTGAATTTACCTTTAGTCATCTATTATTTATTTCAGCTCTTTTATATGCCATTATAATAAATATTATGACAGAAAGCTTTTATGCTTCAACTTATTATAGTTCTCTTCCCTTCTTTGCAGTCTTTCAGGAAAATGTAACCACACTTTACCTATATTTAATGTAAATCATCTCTTGCATTAGAATGAAAAATACCTATGAAAAAGGCTCCTTCAGTGTCGAGACATAAATGCACAATCATGTTTACTGCCAAACTACTGTAGCATGCAGTGTTCATTTTTAAACAATCTTTAAGCTGTAAACTGAATACATTGCCTATTATGAAATTGCTAGCTTTCTGAGTGTTTTAACTTTTCTGGTTAAAACTTCTGGCTCGATAAGCATTTTTCTAAGCATGAGCACAAAATATTGCCAATTATATTCTAAACAGTTTTAATAGATTTGCTCTATGTAAACACAGAATGTTTTTGGAATTAAATGAGAATGTTGTCTATAGTGCCTGTTCTTCCTAGCATTGGGTGGGTTGGTGGTGCTGCTGGAGGACAATAGCTACAAACTGTGTGTAAGAATTAAATTTGATTTTGCATATCATCAATCATGTAGTAAACAAACAAACCTCCTTGAATGAATGTTTTCCTTTGGCAATGCATTTCACTTTGATGAAGAATAGTGATTTAATGAAGAAGATGTAATTAAATATGGCATTCATTTAGTGAGCAATTCAAGTCCACAGAAAGTGGAGCCATAACGAACTGAGTAATTTTCCTTAATGCTATCGTGTACTAATGTCACTAACTTTCTAGAACAGGGGTGGTCAAACTATGGTTCTTTGAGGACCTATGGACTTCAATTCCCAGAATTCCTGAGCTAGCCATGCATGCATGGCTGGCTCAGGAATTCTGGGAGTTGAAGTCCACAGGTCCTCAAAGAACCATAGTTTGACCACCCCTGTTCTAGAACTTAACGTAAGGAAAATAATTAACCAGTGGAACAGCTTGCCTCCAGAAGTTGTGAATGCTCCAACACTGGACGTTTTTAAGAAGATGTTGGATAACCATTTGTCTGAAGTGGTGTAGGGTTTCCTGCCTAAGCAGGAGGTTGGACTAGAAGACCTCCAAGGTCCCTTCCAACTCTGTTGTTATTATTATAATATTTCATGATCATGTGCAATGATGTATGGCTGGACAACCTGCAGGATCTAGGAAGCCCCCGGAATCTCTGCAACTCTCTGATGTCAGTCCTGCAATCTGCTAGTAGATTCTCCAAGGAGTGGAGAGGTAAACCTGCCCACATTATTGATTCCACCTTCTCCAAAGAATGTTAAATATAACATATTTGGAGATGATTAGTGCAAATAGATTCATTATGGTCACCAGGAACGGAAAGACGAATGGTAGATGGAGGATGGGGGTTGACCAATTTCTTCCTTCCAAAGACTTCCATTCCTTCCTGAATGGCACTAGATCTCCTCTTACTTGTGGTATCATGTAAGCCATGTAGCGTTGCTTGAATGGCAGGATCTGTCCAAAGTTTCATCAGAAGATTTCAGCGGACTCCCAACAGCGCATGTGAGCATCATGACAATCATAGGTTGTTCAATGTTGCAGTTATAAAAATAATATCTATATCTATATCATCTCTATCTCTATCTCTATCTCTATCTATCTATCTATCTATCTATCTATCTATCTATCTATCTATCTATCTATCTATCTATCTATCTATCTATCATCTATCTATCTATCATCTATCTATCTATCTATCTATCTATCTATCTATCTATCTATCTATCTATCTATCTATCTATCTATCTATCTATCTATCTATCTATCTATCTATCTATCTATCTATCTCTGTCTGTTTCTCATCTATCTATCTATCTATCTATCTATCTATCTATCTATCTATCTATCTATCTATCTATCTATCTATCTATCTATCATCTCTCTCTCTCTCTCTCTCTCTCTCTCTCTCTCTCTCTCTCTCTCTCTCTCTCTCTCTCTCTCTCTCTCTCTCTCTCTCTCTCTCTCTCTCTCTCTCTCTCTCTCTCTCTATATATATATATATATATATATATCTATAAAATATATAAATCCTTCCATTTCCCACTAGTCAGTTAGAATGAAAGAAGCTTCTTGGATGAGAAGCGAAAGGTTTTGAAAGGGAAAAAATATCAAGAAAGTCCAGTTGCCTTTTGGAAAAAGCACCTTTGGAACAATCATGACCTGGATGATTGAGAATCTTCATAGATAGTTGCAGCCCTAGCTAAAGTAGGCATTGAGGGGAAAAAATTGATGTATAATCTGTGCTACTGCCATAAACATCTAATTGAATATAACTAGCACAGTTGTGTTCAGTAATATGTTCCCTCATTTTAGAAGAGTTTTTGTAGCCCAGTTCAAAGGTAAAAGCTAAATTTAAGCAGAATATTAGATGCCTGAGTTTATATATTCTTTTTCTTCATTTCCTCTGGTTATGTGAAGATAAGACACATCCATTCCTGCTTTTATGTGCACCAAACAAGAATGGTGACTCAAGAAGTGCTTTGATAACAATCTGGAATAGCTAGTTAAAAGGAGTGAGTGTTTTTGATCTGTGTGGTTATGGTCAGAATTGAGGAGTGAACGAGCAAGCTAATTCATCAGAAACAAATGAAACCCATGATTTTAAATGAACCTTTCTACAAAACTTTCCAAGTTTCCACCCTGCTGATTTCCCCCTTAAAGTTACTTGATTATTAAATGATGATGAAACTGTATCGCTTTCCCACAAGTGGTGCACATACACACGGATGCAGATAGCTACAATTTATTTATGTATTTTATTATTATTCATCGTAGGGATGTTCTATAGAAGGATATGGCTTAAAACAAGCTTCTTTTATCCTTTCTTATGTCATTCCCAGCAACATGATTAGTAGCAAACTGTTTCAAAAGTTAAGTTCAGTGGAGTTTGCACAGGAAGACTTTGTGGCAACATCTCTGTAGGTTGCCCTATTGCCCTAGGTCAGGGTTGTCAAACTCAAGGCCAGTGGGCTGGATCCAGCCTCGGGATGCTTAGTTCTGGCCTGTGGGGCCACCCTGGAAACAGCGAAGGACTGGCCCACAGTGCCTCTGCCAGCGAAAATGGAGCTCGGGAGGGCCACATGCAGCCCTCACAAGTTCCATTTTCACTCCCAGAGGGTTGCAGGAGGCCATCCCAGCCAAAAACGGAGCTCGGGAGCTCGTTTTCATTGGTAGAGCACCACATGTGCCCCCACCGACGTGAGTGAAGTCAAGCTGCCTGCTATGTTTAATAGCGAGCGGGTAGTAACTGAGGCGTGACGAGGGTCTGTTAACTCATGACTCGTTTATTGGAACAAATAGCACACTAAAACAATTCTGAGGGAACGAGCTTCTGACAGCTCCTTAAATATAGCCAGAATAAAACAGATAGCCAATCAACGTTAACCAACAACTCCGCTCATAGAGCGGCCCCTAGTGGTGCACTGGAACACTGCAATGTCCACCCTGGCCATGTCCCCCCGCTCCTCCAAGGTCAAACACAACCCTGATGCGGCCCTCAGTGAAATCGAGTTTGATAACCCTGCCCTAGGAGAATCTAGTCTCTTAATCTGGATAGTAGTTTCTAAAGGATATCTAGGCATAAAAGAGCTGTAGAGGCACACACCTGTAGACCAAAATGTTTGTTAAAACACCACCACTTAAGAGTTCATAACACAAAACATCATGTAATATTAAAACAATATGGGATGAAATTATAAGATTTATTTGTACAATAACCTTATGACATTAATAGAGAACTTGAAGGATGCTGTTAATTCATCTCTTTTTAAGTGACTGATTATAGATTACTGTTTCTATTATAAACCTGAAATATTGAAAAAGCTAGAAGTACAAGAAAAATAAGAAAAAAGTAGAAAAATTAAACAAACTATAAATAAGAGGCTTCTGATCTTCATAGCAGTTATAAGTACATTTATATTTTAACCTCTCTGTCAGCCTCCATGCTGCCTGCTTGTTTCAGCTGCCATAGAAACGGGGGGGGGAGGAGGGAAGGTTAGGTATTTGGGAGGGGGTGGGAATCTGTGCTGGAGATGTCTCTTCATGTGTCTGATTAGGAGTTTAGGGAGAAAAGTTCTCATCATGTAGGGCCAGGCTGGATGGACATATTTACAGCCTGCTCAAGGTCAACATGCTTCGGCAGACCAGATGTGAAAGCTCCACCTGAAGATGTGCCCACATGACACCTGGGGGCACGGGGATTGGATGATTAGCCCGGGGGGGGGGGTTATGAGGGGAGGGATTTGGGATTACTTCTATATGCAATTTACGCGCCTTTTACCTCAGATCTTGCTTTCATTTTGTCGCTATCAGTTCTCATTCTGTAAAAGTACTCTTCTCTATCATTATGGAGTTGGGGATTTTCTTTCCTGGATTTTGAACGGAAGCGCACCTTACACACTCTCTCTAAGGTTCCATCAATGACTCTCTTCTTTCTATAATCTATCCTGCCTAACCATCAAAAACCTTAAATCACAATTTTATTTTTATGCAAAAAGTCCATAAGGGCTATTAAATCATTATTTGATGCTGTTCAATGATCAAATAAAAGTTTATTGATTGATTAAACCATTATAGGGTTTTTTTTTTTGCTACAAAGAGCAACAATCAGACTCAAAAGATTAGTTTAATAATATACTAGTTTTTATGAATAGGGAGAACAGCTTGTAAACGTAAGTTAATGAGGGGTTAAAAAGCCAGATTTGTGAAGATTTAATGACATTTTTTACTACATAGGCCAAAGGTCATTGTATATGTTTCTGTCTTTATCATTTATGTATGTTCATGAATGGTACCCTAGAAACTGTCATTGTTATTTTTATTATTATTTGAATGTGTGACCTTTCAAAGCCTTCTACTTAAGGTGCTTAAGAAATACTCCCACAGAAGGTGGTTCTTCCCACTAACCTTTGTTGTGCTAAATCTACAAAGCTGTAGAAATTCAGATTAATTTAACAGTTGGGGGGGGGAAAGGGACCCTAGCTGTCTTCACAATAGAAAATGTTTTATTTTTCCAAGTAAGCAGGGGTTCGGTTTATTGCCTGAAATGTCAGACGGCAAACCATATTCATAGCTTGGATGATCTACATTTCCAAGTTCCCCATTTATTGATCTTATTTCATATTTGTATCTCAAGCGCAGCTTCTTTCTCTCAGTTCTAACTTGTGGAAGGAGTAAAGGAGGAGGTGGGAACACCCAAGCAGACACTCTTTCGCTCCCTATTCCCTTCATAATATCGCAAATGCTGTCTCTTCGGTTTCAAAACCAGCAGGAGAGACCTGCAACGTTGCCCAGAATGAGCAAAAGCATTACCTGAGCAATAGTGTGTGGACTTGAATCACTGTTCCCAAGAGCATGCTATGTAACAGCTTGTGGTTTAATCTGTTGAACTGCTTGATGCTTTTTGACCCCTTGTTGTCCTTGTGTTTGTAGCAGCCTTTTTATTTTCTCCTTGGAGACGAGAACAGAACATTGTACCTTTTAAAGGAAAGAGAGAGAGAGAGAGAAAAAAGGCATTTCCCTAACTTCTGCACCAGAAACCCACTGGTTGTGTCTGTTTTGTGTATTGCAAAATTGTTTTGGCCAAGTGCAGGCAGGATTGAGTTAGGATGATGATGATGATGATGATGATGATGATGATGATGATGATGATGATGATGACGATGACGATGACGTAGTATGTAATTGGGGAGTTTGTGCCATCTGAGCACTGGATCTTCAGAGAAAGGCTTTGCTTGGCAAACTTGAATGTCTAGGTCAGGGGTCAGCAACCCGCAGCTCTGGAGCCACATGTGGCTCTTTCATCCCTCTGCTGTGGCTCCGTTGCTAGTCGCTAAAAGGAAAAGACGCTGTGCTAAGAGGAGACTCTATGGTGGGGGAACCGGACTTCCAGTTGGCAGAGGAAAAAGGACACCATGCTAGGAAGAGACTCTATGGTGGGAGAACCGGACTTCCGGTCGGCTCCAGAATTGAACGGGGAGCTTCCGGTTAGGACTGTTGTGGCTCTTTGAGTGTTTAAGGTTGCCAACCCCTGGTCTAGGTCAAGTACAGGGGAAATAATAAGATGCCTCTTCTATCACTCCATTGTAAAATGTCTACTTTTATGAGGAAGTAAGTTTCAGAAATTGGTTCCGTGGAAAATTAATAACGTGTTCCAATTGCAAGATTTAATTATTAGCAAGATGAAGATGAAATTTTTTGAGATTCTCCACAATGGTCTAGTTTACCTGACTGGTTTCAATATGGGTAACATAGCATTAAAATAATTGCACAGATAAAGAGGAATGGCAAGAAACGTCACTGAATTACAAAAACATCTAGTCAAACATAATTCAGAATATTTGCTGGGACTTAACTTATAAATGGCTGGAGAAGTATGATTCAGAGCCTGGACAAGCAAAATATTTATGATTAAATAGGTACAGAATTTGAATGCGGTAATAGAAGTGCAGTAGTGAAAATTTCAGTGGAAAAAGAACATTAAATTTCCTCTGAACATTATACTTAGAGGAAATTGGTATAAGATGTTTTATTATTGGTATATTATTCCAGTCCCGATGGCTAAAATGAATAATTCATTTTCTAAAAATTGATAAAAATGTAATGTTGGATTATTTTTTAATATTTATTAGCAATATTGTAAAGCACAACAATTCAGGAAAATAATGCACAGTAGAATGAAATAAATCTTAACAGTTGAATTTAAACTGTTTTATTAAATTGGATAAACTTTAAATTATGCTGAATTAGCTTTGTATATGCTAACTACAGCAAGGATACTATATATTTTGGTAACATATGTTTTAGAAAGATTGATTTATAAAATTCCTGGATTGTAAGATAATATGTTTGCTTTGTACCTCATGTTAATTCTTTTTTCTATGTATAGACTCTATATTTTAACTTCATGGGAAAATTAGAGTGAATTTTCAGAATCGGTTCAATTTATTATCATTTTGGTTGGTGATTTTTTAATGTGTTCCTGATCTTTATTTTTTAGCTCCATGCTTAATCGTTATTTTTAGTTGTTGCTTTTTTAATGAGAAATACATTCAGTTGTTATGTAATTAGTTAGGCGTTGGAAAACTGTAACCTCCATGGCATTTTCAAATCCCCTGTTTACTTTTTTAAATTTCAGTTTCTTAATTTTCATTGTTGTGTTTGTTTCTATTCTTTCTTTTGTGGGGTCATGATAGCTCAGCGATTAAAGATGCCAAGGTTTGAGACCTGAGTACCAGACAATGGGCTGAGCTCCCATTACTTGTCCTCAAAAGTATACAAATGCAAGTAGATACCGTATTTTTCGGAGTATAAGACGCACCGGAGTATAAGACGCACCTTAGTTTTGGGGGAGGAAAAATAGGGGGAAAAAATCTACCTACCAGGTATTCATCTGGCTAGCGACCTTAGTCTGGTCAGCTTCAGCACATTATTTTATCCCCTGGTTAGTACTTAAAAAAACATTCTTCTGAGAGAGTAACAATGAAAGAGCATGCAAGCCAGTAAGAGCTGGGAAAATCGTTAGCACCTGGTTAGGGTTAGAAAAAAACTTATTCGGAGCAAGTAGAGCAATGAAAAAAAACCATGCAAAGACTTAAGGGCTGGAAAAACATTCTTCGGAGAGAGTAACAATGAAAAAGCCTGCAAGGTAAGAGCTGGGAAGATCGTTAGCACCTAGTTAGGGCTGGAAAAAAAGCTTTGAAAAAGCTACATTCAGAGTATAAGACACACCCAAATTTTCAGCCACTTTTAGGGAGGAAAAAGGTGTGTCTTATACTCCAAAAAATACGGTAATTAGGCATCACATTGATGGGATGGTAACAGTGTTCTGTGCACCTCAGCACGTGCCGGCCACATGGACAACACTGGCTCTCTTGGCTGAAAAATGGAGATGAGTATCACTTCCTAGAATCGGACATGACTGGATAGGGGAAACCTTTACTTATATATTCTTCCTTTGAAACGTCTAATGAAAAATCTGTTGACTGTAGCCTCTGAATTGGATATTTTTCTGTCTTGATTTGAATTATTTAAATAATTTTCTGTCCCTAGATCGACCATTCATAATGGATTTTGCCTAACTCATCAAACCTAGCAGATTTTAACTGATAAACTTTGGGTAACTTTGTAATTTTAAGATATTGTTGGTGAGTTTTGTAAGAGTCATGTTCGTTGGCAGAAAAAGCCCATGAGTGATTTTTTTTTAAAAGAATATTGCTCAGGTAGCTCAGTTTTATTTATTCTGCAGGTAATGGTGATAAGAACAAAAAAAGATCTAGCAATCTTTTGGGTCAATCTTTTGGTTTATCTGGAGATATGTTGAGATATTTGAATAAATATTCACACCTCTTTCAGGATTTATTTTGGCTGCATGCACCCACAGCCTAAAAAAAACCTTCTTTAAACAATCTCTATATATCTCAAAGTGTTGTTATCTGTACCACTATGATTAAATAAGAATATTTAAACATATGTTATTTCATATTTGTTATCAGATGATTCTGTGGAATAAGTCTGTTGATCTTTTTACTTTTTCTCGTTTTAGCACAAAGCCAAGGTAGAAGCAATCACCTTGGATCTTGCATCTCTTCAAAGTGTGTGGGAATTTGCTGAAACCTTCAAATCCAATAATCTGTAAGTACTTAGAAACAATTATTATTTTCTTATTACATTAGTAGAGTTTGTTTTGCTGCTTTTGAATCAATTGAGCAAAGTTACCATAGATGGGAAGCTTTGGCAATATTCATCTCTGTCTCTTTTGCAATAATATGGTCTGTATACTTCAAATGAGATTTAACAGCTAAGTAGTTTTTATACTTTTGTTTATTATTAAGGGACACAATTTACAGAGTCAAGAAAATGATTGAGATTTATAAATTCACAGGCTATGAATGAGGTGGGTGGTACAGTATCTAAATTTGATAAATAAAATAAATACATTTCTTTGTTCTATTTTCCCTCTGTGCAACTCCAATAAATATATTGTTTTAAGACCAATAAATATAAATATGAACAACAGAAAGTGTGAATGCCATTGAGAGTTATGACAACTTGAAATGGGAAAAATAGAGAAATCTATGAGGGTTAAGGAAAGCAATGAATATGATGTATGTGACTGAGTGTTTTTGTCATAATGTATAGGCACACCGATATTAGGAATATAAAAAAATGCAAAATGCCATTTTCTATTTTGAATTTGGATGGATTCCAATGGCAGAAGGGATAGCAATAGCAATAGCACTTACACTTATATACCGCTTCATAGTGCTTTACAGCCCTCTCTAAGCGGTTTACAGAGTTCAGCATATTGCCCCCAACAATCTGGGTCCTCATTTTACCCACCTCGGAAGGATGGAAGGCTGAGTCAACCTTGAGCCGGTGAGATTTGAACAGCTGAACTGCTGAACTAGCAGTAGCCTGCAGTGCTGCATTTAACCACTGCACTAACTCGGCTCTAGGCTCTAGGATCAACTGACTGCCAGCAGCTACCCAACACATTTCAGAAAAATTGATCAAAGGAAATAACCTAGCAATCTGAGCACATGCTAGAACACATGAGGAAGGCTGGGTTCTAGATTTAAGAGATGTCTGTTTGTAGGAATACAATTTCATTCATCTCTCTCCAAGCAAGGGGTCAAGATCCTTTGGAAGAAGCCATGATGAATGAAAAGCAATATTAAATATATTTCTTGGTTTGGACTGTTTGAGATGGGAATGGTCAAAGTAATAACTTTGGTATTCATGTTCTTTACTGGTAAATGATTCTCACAGCAAGAATGTTGAAGATATAACTATGCAGTTACCACTTTCAGCATGCATAAAAATTGCAACCAAGAGCTCTATTGCAAGGGGAGATGCATGTTGGTATGGAAAGAGGGAATCTATTCTGTCTTGGACTCCAAACACCCGTTCAGTTGCTGTCAGCAGGTTGGAAAGGCCATGGCTCCTGAATTGCATTGAAGATTTAGCTCCTTGCCAATTGCTCAAGTCTCTAGGTTGACCTTAAATTGTGTTTGCTCTTGGGCAGCCTCACCCATGATGCTTCCAATACAAGACATAGAAGACCCAGGTACACATTAAAACTAACAAACAAACAAGACAAATTTGGCACAATTGGACTGGAACAAAGATGTGGACTGTGCAAAACTTTCTATACTCATAGCAAGTGGAGTTTGAGATTTTTCCAGTCTGGGAAATTATTTTGGAAAACGGTCTGCTAGATCTGAATGTGAGAAAGAGACTTATTGCCGACTGGTTTTGACCCAGATCTTTGCCCAGGGGAAGAAGGGCTTAATTTCATCCATGTTAAAAAGAAAAGAAAAGAAAAAAGATTGCCTTGTGTGCAGTCTAATGAGCTCCCACAGACCGTTCCCTAAATGCTAAATATGCCATATCAGTCATTCAGCTGATATCTAAGCCTAGGAATGTTGCAAGTTGAAGAATGACAAATAGCTCCCTTGCTTCAACAGCAGCTTAATGAAGGAGCCTTAACCAACAAGCAAATGATTCAGTGGAGAGAAGGACCGTTTTTGAGTGTGCATAAATAACATATGACAGATTATCTTCTACTTGGGGGCAGAGAGTTTGAGGACAACAAATAGAAGCTGTCTCTTCAATAATAGCTATAGATAGATAGATAGATAGATAGATAGATAGATAGATAGATAGATAGATAGATAGATAGATAGATAGATAGATAGATAGATAGATAGATAGATAGATAGATAGATAAAGAAGCGATAGCCATCACGATCTCTGGAACATTTAAAATTTTATTTAAAACTACTATTAAAATTGCTAAGCTTTCGTCAACCCCTGTTGACTTGGTCAGAGTGTAAAATCCCCATGGAAGAGATGGGGATTTTACACTCTGACCAAGTCAACAGGGGTTGACGAAAGCTTAGCAATTTTAATAGTAGTTTTAAATAAAATTTTAAATGTTCCAGAGATCGTGATGGCTATCGCTTCTTTATCTGTAAATATGCCTGGAACTCGCATTTTTAGAACAATCCTATATATAAATCCTACATATATATATATATATATATATATATATATATATATATATATCTATCTATCTATCTATCTATCTATCTATCTATCTATCTATCTATCTATCTATCTATCTATCTATCTATCTATCTATCTATCTATCTATCTATCTATCTATCTATCTATCTATCTATCTATCTATCTATCTATCTATCTATCCATCCATCCATCCATCCATCCATCCATCTATCTATCTATCTATCTATCTATCTATATAAAATTTCATTCTTGGCAAATTGTTCACAATGATTGAGGAACTTTTTAAAGATTGTGGGTGTTAGGACTCTGTCCAAACGGTTGGGTTTGCTAATATATAAACAAGCCACAAATCAATGTTTATGTGAATATAGGTAATATTGCTTTAAATGCATTGTAAGCTTTCTGATTACTATAAAAGGGAGCTAGAGCACAGGCTCGTTCTCCCTGCTGACTCTCTCTGCTGATTCACTGCTGATTCATTGAGTAATTGACTTCGTGTCTGTGAAAGTACTGTGAAGAGCTGCTGTGTACAGCGTAACTATCTGTGATAGTATAGATTTGTTTGTCATGATATCAAACATTGTATTCGTTATTGTTTAAGGGAATACAGATAAACCTGAACTTACGACCACAATTGAGCCCAAAATTTTTGTTGCTAAGCAAGGCAGTTGTCAAGTGAGTCTTCTCCCATTTTACGACTTTTCTTTCCACAGTTTAAAGCGAATCACGCATTATTATTATTATTATTATTATTATTATTATTATTATTATTATTATTATTATTATTATTATTATTATTATTATTATTATTATTATTATTATTATTATTATTATTATTATTATTATTATTATTATCATCAACAACAACAACAAGAACAACAAGAACAACAAGAACAACAACAACAACAGAGTTGAAAGGGACCTTGGAGGTCTTCTAGTCCAACCCCCTGCCTAGGCAGGAAATCCTACACTACTTCAGACAAATGGTTATCCAACATCTTCTTAAAAACTTCCAGTGTTGGAGCATTCACAACTTCTGGAGGCAGGCTGTTCCACGGATTAAGTTGTTAAGTTAGTAACACAATTGTTAAGTGAATCTGGCTTCCCCATTGATTTTGCTTATCAGAAAGTTGCAAAAGGTGATGATATAACCCCGGTACTCTGCAACTAAATACATAAATACATGCCAGTTGCCAAGCATCTGAATTTCAATCACTTGAACATAGGGAGGCTGCAATGGGTGTAAGTGTGAAAACCAGTCATAGGTCACTTTTTTCAGTGAGTTCTCAAAGAGTTTCTCTTTTTTGACTGAGTTCTTGTGTTCTTCAATGCGTGCACTTATTCTTCTGTTGGTTTGTCCAATGTATGTGGTGGGGCAGGCGGTGCATGGGATTTCATATACTCCTTGATTTTCTAACTCAATTTTGTCTTTGGGGTTTCTTAGGATGGTGGATATTTTTCTGTTTGTGCAGAATGCTGTCTTGATGTTGTGTTTGTGGAGGATCTTGCTGATTCTGTCTGTGGTGCCTTTTATGTATGGGAGGAGGGCTTTGCCATTTTCTTGTTTGTATTTTTGTCTGTTATAGATGAAGTATGTGTTGGATAGGCAGCGGTTGGTCAGATCTAGGATGTGCTTCGGGGGTTATATTGTTATATTGTTGGGGGCAATATAAACATACATTACTTACTGGTGTAAACCGCTTAGAGAGTGCTTGCACTGTGCGGCAGTATATAAATCTCACAAAATAAATAAATAAATAAAGAGCCTCATAGAATATTTCTGCTTTGCTCTCCTCTCTGTTCACCAGGTCCTGATGTAGTATCACATGTGATTCTTGGCTTTATGTCTCCTGAAACTAATATTCCAGGTCTTACTGGATTAGTTTCTTTATGGCACTGTCTAAATTTAGTATTGAACAATCGTAACTGCACGGAAGCTGAAGGTTTTTCAAAGGCTACTTTTCTGTAGATGCTAGCAGTGGACCACAATGAGATAGATTTTTTTCTATCTTCTTGTGCTCTAGTTTCACAAAGGTCAGTCAAATTGCTTAGGATCCACATGTCCCCCTTCTTTTTTGGGTGTTCTTAAATTAAGACACACAATTTCTGGACTTCATAGGTAAAAAGTAACAACTCCCAAGTTCCTCTGTCTACTTATCTTTCCACTGGTGGTTTGGGGCATATTGGTGGTTGTCTTAAAAGGACAAACCATGCTTGCTAGGCAATGGTGCCCCCCTGATGCGTTGCAGCTACAGTTCCTTGGCCAAATGATCCTAACCCATGTGAAGCTTACGTTTAAGATACATTTGGTTTTAGTTGAGTTAAAAGGTCTTATCCTTTGGTAGAACCAGTCATGAGGGGCATGTTGGGAAGATAAGCATGTAAAATATTTATGATTTAATATGTACAGCTATAGTATCTTTTGCTGCAAATAAAGCCGTAAGCATTTTGCAGTTTTATAGCTTTTATGGCTAATGAGAGAATTTTTAAAGGGTCTGTGTGTACAGTATTTTAATTAAAATTTTAATTTAAAATAATAAAACCATGAAGAATATTACAAAGTGCAATAACAATCGATATAATGGAATTTTTAACAAATACGTTGATTAAAAGCACTATATGCTATAACTTTCTTAAAGTTTTTAAAAAGTGGATATGAATCTTTGGACTAATATACATGATTGTACATTAGTCATAGTTTTTGAACAGAGGTGAAGAAAACGTCTTAATTCTGAACATTAAGCATGCTTATTAATGAAGTTATGTTTCTTATTCAACATAACTTTTGCTTCTGGAGTACAGCCATGTAACTTATGAATGTAAACTACAGTTTTCTTTTGAATGCTGATAAAATTCAGACCAATGTTTCCCTGTGTAGAAGAGAAATGTGTGCATTTCAATACCCAGAATTTTACCACCGGTAAGGCCATTGCTGAAAATCCAGAGATTTGAAGTCCACAGATCTAAAAGTTACCAATGATGGGGAACAGAGATATAGAGTATAAAGCAAGTGCCATACTGATGAAGTAATAAACATTATGGTAGCTGAAGACATGGACCACAGGCTATTTAATCTTGATAATAACCATTATTCTTCAGATTATTTAGTAGTTCCCATTCAGTGGGATCTGGAAGTTTTGTTTTGCTTCAGTAGCAAATAACTATATAAATAAATAACCATTCTATTGTGATGTATCTTGAGATAGATATGCAGAATGAATTTCTTCTCTAGAAACTCAACTATATTTTCTTCAAAACTAGTTAACATGGAAGCTCTGTGACAGATATTATCAGGCATGGTTTTTCAAAATGGCCACTGAGATTGTGTAATTGGCTAGAAATAACAGCTTAACTCATCTGAAGGCCACCAGCTTTCTGAAGATTGCTCTAATTCAGGGGTCCTCAAACTTTTTAAACGGGGCCAATTTACGGTCCCTCAGACTGTTGGGAGGCCGGACCGGCTGGGTGGGCATGGCTAGGTCATGTGACTAGGTGGGCATGGCCAATGTAACAGTCCATTAAACAATGCACACAAATTAAGCTTTAATTTGCTTTGCTCCTGGGGGTGTTTTATTTACTTTTCTTTTTACTAGCTCATTTTTTCAGTTGTTTAGGAGTCTAGTGGTCCACTTCAGGAAACTCAGTTTTGCAGCAATTCTTCTCAGCCCCAAGGAGCTTGAGAAATCTCTCTCTCTTTCTCCCTCTCCCTCTCCCTCCCTCTCTCTCTCTCTCTCTCTCTCTCTCTCTCTCTCTCTCTCTCTCTCTCTCTCTCTCTCTCTCTCTCTCTCTCTCTCTCCCTCTCTCTCTCCCTCTCTCTCTCCCTCTCTCCCTCTCTCTCTTCTGGAGGAGGGGAGGTGAAAACCAGGCCATTTTTGCCCGTTCTTTGGCCTCCTGGGGCATCTGTGCACCCCGTTTTTCACCTCCCCCACCTCCAGCATTCTGCAGGGCAAAAACAACCCGTTTTTTTGGCCAAAAATGGACCATTTTTGCCTGTTTTTTGGCCTCCTTGGGCATCTGTTTGCCCTGTTTTTCACCTCCCCCGCCTCCATCAGCATTCTGCAGGCCAAAAACAGGGGGAAACAGCCTGTTTTTTGGCCATTAACGGGCCATTTTTGCCTGTTTTTTGGCCTCCTGGGGCGTCTGTGCACCCCATTTTTCACCTCCCCCACCTCCAGAACGTTTCTGCAGGCCAAAATTGTTGCCCTTAACTTTAAATTCCAGCCCGCGGGGCTCACGAAGTCCTGCGCTCGGCCGAAGGGTGGGTGGGACGATGTGGGCGGGGCAGTCTCATGATCCTTCACGGGACGGATTAATGGCTTTGGCAGGCCACATGTGGTCCGCGGGCCGTAGTTTGAGGACCCATGCTCTAATTAAATATATATTTCCACATTTGTGTTTACAGAGCTCTCCATGTGCTAGTCTGCAATGCTGGTGTTTTTGGTCTTCCTTGGCAATTAACTGAAGATGGCCTGGAGAGGACCTTCCAGGTGAATCATTTGGGACACTTTTATCTCATTCAGCTTCTCAAAGATGTTCTTTGCCGCTCAGCTCCTGCAAGAATTGTAATGGTCTCTTCTGAATCACACAGGTTAGTTCTGAAGGAATGTACTCACCATTTTTTTTGAAAGTGGACCCTTTTTCTGAACGTTTCACTGAACATTTTTAGTGGCTTGATTTTATTTCTTACTTTCTTCCCTAGTTGCTCTGGAACAATAGTTTGAATCAGTTCCTAAGTGGGAAAAAATATTTCTAATGGGATGTTCCGGTCCGAACCGGGAGGAACCCACCCCTGGGTAAACCACCAGAGCAGGAATGATTTGCTTTCTTTCATGTGGCATTTGAGTAGCCTGTTGGTGCTTCATAGTAGGAGGAACCTGAACATACACTGAATTAAATATTCGATTGATTGCATCTGATTGATCTTTGCTTATTGAATATCTTCCTGAGGCATTCAAAATGAAAATGAAATTGGAATGACTCTGTAATTGTCCTCTCAAACCCTTTAGATGCCACATGGTTTTTTTTCTCCCACACATGGCAGAGACCATTTATAGATTCACGCTACAGGCTATGCTGGGAAAGATGCTTTCTGCTCACTGTTATGGTTCTAGGGATCTTTTTTTTTTAATTAAAAAGTTTTATAAGTGATTACAAAGTTTTATAAGTATAATTTTCAAACACATTTTTTTCAAACACATTTTCCCCCACCCCTTCCCCCCTCCCTCCCCTTACCTTCCCCCCCATCTCCCCCCACCCCCCTCCCTAGACTTCCCAGAACAAACACAGGCTATAGTATTTATAAACATAAAACTAAAATATGCTAACAAATTGTTGACTAGCTCTCAACATTTTGGGAGGAATTTCTTTCATTGTCATCACCTCCTGTCCTTCCACCTGGAGCTTGTTTTTAAAGGTAGCCTGTAAGATTTCATTGCGCAATGTCCTTGTGGTAAAATATATTACAATGTCTCTTGGTAATTTTTTTTGTTTAGCCACCCACGAATTCACATGGTATATCTTATCAAGCTGCCAGCCCATCTCCACTTTCGTTCCCCCCATCATCTGCGCCAGTGCCTCTGCCATCATTTCTTTCAAATTCTCTTGTTTGTTCTCTTTCACCCCTCTTATTCTTAAAGCAAACTCCATGTCTCTGTATTGAATCATTGTTACATCAACTTCACCCCTTTCGGTTTTGTTCTGAATCTCTCCTAATTTATCACCAAAGCTTGCTGTAGATTGTTTAATTTCTTCGACCTCATCCTCATGGTTCTAGGGATCTTGTGTGCCGAATTAAATAAATAAAATATTCAGCTCCTTACTGGAAAGTAGGTGAATGGTCAATGGACCGACAATCCAATTCTGTGACTAGATTGTGCCTTAGTCTTCATATTGAAGCAGAGGATCTTTGCAGAGGAAGGCTTTCGTTCTGCCAGCCGATGAAACAATAATTGGTTAAATCTGAATGGTGTGACTTTTATTGATTTGTCATTCAACATCTTCAGTACCGTGCCAGGAAGAATTCACCTTTACTCTAATTGAAGCTAATGCAATTACTTTTAGATTAAATACACATTTCTGATTTCTCTCTCTCCGAATATGTGTGTGTGGCTGTTCTTAATGGCTAGGCAAGGAATTTCATGTGAACCAAAGCTATATCTTTGTGCAAAGGAAGTCGTGCATTCTGAATGGTTTTACCAATAAACCCTGATTTAGAAAATCTATTGCTTGAGATTGCAATATGGCATAATGTTTGCTAGTGGCTAGGGCAGTGATGGCGAACCTTTTTTTCCTCGGGTGCCGAAAGTGCATGCGCGTGTGCTATCGCACATGCGCGAGTGCCAACACCCATAATTCACTGCCTGGGAAGGGCAAAAATGGCCTCCCCCCCCCCAGAGGCCCTCTGGAGGCCGGAAATGGCCCATTTCCCAACTTCTGGTGGGCCCGGTAGGCCCATTTTTCGCCCTCCCTAGGCTCCAGAGGCTTCCCTGGAGCATGGGGAGGGCAAAAACGCCCTCCCCCGTCCCCCCGGAGGCCCTCCAGAAGCCGAAAACGCCCTCCCAGAGCCTCCGTGCAAGCCAAAAATCAGCTGGCCGGCACGCACATGCGCACTGGAGATGAGCTAGGCAATGGCTCATGTGCCGGCAGATATGGCTCCGCGTGCCACCTGTGGCATGTGTGCCATAGGTTCGCCATCACTGGGCTAGGGAATGTGGAATTGGCAAAAGTGTAGTTGACTAATTCTTATTTTCTTCTAGTCACCTTTTTAGCAAAGCCCACCATCCTTGAAAAATCCTGTTTAAAATGCCCAACATTCATCAAAGCTCCTTCTTATGCTACTCAGCTAGCATCTCTGCCTCTCTCTCTCCCTCCCGCCCTTTCTCCTTCCCAAAGTAAGAAAACCTAGCAATGTTTTTGTTCCTAAATAAAAAATATAAATCTTTCTTCTGTGCTACAAAAAAGCTGTGACTATGGATATCTGGACTGTGCATTTTCTCCCCGTTCTTCATGTTTCAATTATGCAGGGTGAAATATACTTCTCTTTTTAGGAAAAAAAACCCCACTTTCCCTAAGATGTACATATGGTAGCTCCTGGGACTTAGCAGGCAGGGAACGGCTCAGGGTTAGACTGAATGCTTTTATTAATCGCAGTATAAGGGCTCATGATAGAAAGGACAACATTGCATAAATATTTACTTTAGCCATTTTAAATTTATAATGGCTGAAATGGAAGGAAGCAGTAAAAAAATGCCTATATCAATCCTGCCCAGAGCCATGACATGAAATGTCAATTAGGTGAGAACAGCCCCACCATCAACAAAGTCCTTTATAAATTGTGCCAAGTTTTTCTGCGTTTCTGTGCTTCAAGTGTGTGAAAGCAAGCAGCGGAGTTCCTTGTGAGGCAGGCCAGTTGGTCTAGCTCAGGGGTCGGCAACCTGCGGCTCTGGAGCTGCATGTGGCTCTTTCATCCCTCTGCTGCGGCTCCCTGTCACCTGTTGGCTCCATAATTGATAGGGCTTTCAGTTAGGAGAGGTAGAGGAAAAAGGACGTCGCGCTAGGAGGAGACTCTATGGTGGGGGAACCGGACTTCTGGTCGGCTCCAGAATTGAATGTGGGGCTTCCAATTACCTCCAGCCACCTTTGTGCCTCTTTGAGTGTTTAAGGTTACCAACCCCTGGTCTAGCCCTAGAAATATGAGTTTAACTCTAAAATATGCAAAGAAATATGATCCTTCCATCCCCTCTCCATGTTGTCAGAACTGATTATGCTTCTTGGATGAAGAGCAATATGTCTTCAAGGAAGAAAACAATTGAAGTTCAGTTGCCTTTTAAAACAACAACAACAACAACAACAACAACAACAACAACAACAACAACAACAACAACAACAACAACAACAACAACAAAACACCTTTCAGACAACCATGACCTGGATGACTGAGAATCTCCATAGATGTTTAGCTCTAGAAATAAAACTCCCAAATGGGGAAGGTACAATGGGATATACAGTACATAACATGAGCTGTAATTTAATGGTGATTACATGGAATTGTCAGTGGCTTGTATTATCTGCTTAGTATTTCTTTAAATTATCACTGAATTCCAGCAATTTTTTTTTTAGATTTTCCTTCTTTGCTTTGGAGCGGACTTTGTCTCCGCCCATCACTTTGAAATCATTGATAGTTTTAATTCCTCTGTTCGCAGAGCTTTAAAGCTTGATTGGCAATCAAGGCTGAGACAGGACAAACAAAATATTGTCCTCTGCTTACTTCAGAGGTGGGTTTCAGCAGGTTCTGACCAGTTCTGGAGAACCGGTAGCGGAAATTTTGAGTAGTTCGGAGAACCGGTAAATACCACCTCTGACTGGCCCCGCCCCCATCTATTCTCTGCCTCCCGAGTCCCAGCTGATCGGGAGAGAATGGAGATTTTACAGTATCCTTCCCCTGCCACGCCCACAAAGCCACGCCCACAAAGCCATGCCACACCTACCAAGCCATGCCCACAGAACCGGTAGTAAAACATTTTGAATCCCACCACTGCCTTACTTACACAAGATCAACCAGGGTTTCTGGAAAACCAATACGTAATTGGTGTGTTTCCAGATCTAGCAACTAATTGCTTCTCCATTTCTCAGGGCTTGTCATGCATTAAATTAGATGTTTAAATATGATCATTGAAAATGGTAAATCATTTTACCATATCCGTGAGAAATTAGCAGGGTGAGTTCACTAGCTGCTGCGTCTTATCACATACATTTGCAATCTGTTTGAAAATTACCAAAGCCACTGTCAATCATTTATTCTGTTTGTTTGTGTTTCCTACTATGCAGAATAATTCCAATTCTCCTAAGGTGTGGAGCATTATATTGGAATAAGTGGGAATATTTGTTGTTGGTTTGTCTGTAAATCTAATTTATAAGGCCATCAACTCAATCCAGCCTCACTTCTTTATATCTATTGTTGGACTTCAGCTCCCTTCATCAATAAGCATTGTTTGTGCTGGGTAAGACTGATGGGAATTGGAATGGCTGAAGGGAAACAAGCGCTCTCTGGCAGTTTTCAGAATCAATTTTTCAGATGTTGAGAGAATGGAAGAAAAGAGAAGGAACGGGTTGCCTGTTCATCTAACTGAGAACTGGAATAGGTTTGTAGAGCCATTTTTGAAAGCCCAACAAAGATCCAGAATATTTGGGAGCTCTGCGCATCCAGGAATATAGCAATAGCAATAGCATTTAGACTTATATGCGCGCTCCACAGTGCTTTACAGGACTCTATGGGCAGTTTACAATCTCAGCACATCGCCCCCAATTCCTAAATCATGAATTGTGAAAGTCCATCAATGTTATAGGAAGCCTTATAGCACTTCAAAGGGACGCTGTGGCTCAGTGGCTAAGACGCTGACCTTGTCGATCGGAAGGTCGGCAGTTCAGCAGTTCGAATCCCTAGTGCCGCGTAACGGGGTGAGCTCCCGTTACTTGCCCCAGCTTCTGCCAGCCTAGCAGTTCGAATACATGTAAAAAATGCAAGTAGAAAAATAGGGACCACCTTTGGTGGGAAGGTAACAGTGTTCCGTGCGCCTTTGGCATTTAGTCATGCCGGCCACATGACCACGGTGATGTCTTCGGACAGCGCTGGCTCTTTGGCTTTGAAACGGAGATGAGCACCACCCCTAGAGTCAGGAACAATAGCATATATGTGCGAGGGAAACCTTTACCTTTACCTTATAGCATGTCAAAGCATGTTTATCTGTTACAGCATAGCATAGCATGTTGTGCCTGGATTCTGTAAAAGACAGTTTGGGGAGCAGACTACACCAGGTCCTTCCTTCCTTCCTTCCTTCCTTCCTTCCTTCCTTCCTTCCTTCCTTCCTTCCTTCCTTCCTTCCTTCCTTCCTTCCTTCCTTCCTTCCTTCCTCCCAGCCATCCATTAAATATTTTTCATTTTTTCCCTATTCCTATGCAAATCAAATGTGTACATGTACGCTTATGGCTATGTACAAGAATCCAGCTGTAGAATATTTCCATGGTTTGCCACCTTGCTAGAATAACGTCAACAAACAAACAGCTGGTGTTTAGTGACTGTCAGACCCAATTAAGAATATCAACCACTTACTTTGATTTGTGCTCAGTCATACCAGGGGTACACTTAAAAACATTAGACTCTGCCACAGCTCGTTCTAGCTTTGTTCACATTTTTCTTTTATACCTTAAAAACTATTGATGGCAGAATCACCTCGGTTACTGCCCCTTTTTAAACCATCAATTTTTAATCTAAGACAATGCTGAGAAGCAGCAAGTCTTCTCATCTGTAGTTATTTGAGCACTTAGATTCCAGAGTGTGGAAGACTAGTGCACTGGAAAGCAGAAAGATGGGAAGATCAATGACTAGAGTTGTCCTATTACTCGGCTTGGAGTTTGGAAGAAGGGAAACACATAAATCTTTTGCCCCAATTAAAGTGTTTGCTAATTGCAATTATTTACCATTTCTTTCTTTCTTTCTTTCTTTCTTTCTTTCTTTCTTTCTTTCTTTCTTTCTTTCTTTCTTTCTTTCTTTCTTTCTTTCTTTCTTTCTTTCCTTCCGTCCTTCCTTCCTTCCTTCTTTCCTTCCTCTCTCTCTCTCTCTCTCTCTCTCTCTCTCTCTCTCTCTCTCTCTCTCTCTCACACACACACACACACACACACACACACACACACACACACACACCATTATTTTCTGAGGACTAGGGAAAAAAAGGTGCTTCCCTTGGTGGAAAGGTTATTTTGTAAGTAAGTGAAGTTCACTCTGTTCTGTTTCCAGTGTCCTATCTCTAATTGTTTTAAATAAAAGAAATAGAAACACATTATTAATATATGTATAGTCATAGATCCCAAAACAGGGTTAAAATTCAAAACATTCAGTTCTAGTTTGCAGCAGAAAGGAAGCCTATCTAGATTTATGTTGGGTACCATTATGGTTATCTACTTTGAGTTTTATTGCTATTGTTTTATTGTTTATTTTGTAATAATATTTTTGTTCTGTTGCTTTTAATCCTGTGTTCAATGTTCTGAATCACAGTGGTGTATGGCAAGATAAATTGACATCCATCCATCCATCCGGTTTTAATCACCATTGTTACAGCAAAGAATGTGGTCATTTTTGCAGAAAGTTCACAATTGTTATTTAGTAGGAAGCATTCTAACTGCCTGTTGGGCTCAGTCCAGATAATTTACAATTAGAAAGAAGATAAGCTTGGCCCTCCAAGAATGATAGGTAAGGTCTTTTAGGAGTCCATGTATATTTGTTTCAACTTTGGAGTCTGAGCATATGCGTAAGAGTTCTTGACAGAGGATATTATTAAATCTTGCCATCAACAGAATCAAGGATGTGTAACATATAACTCATTCTGCAAATTGGGAATATATTTGTTGCTGTCTGCTATGCCAAGATAATTACAGTATTTCTGCCTACCCTGGATTGAATTTAGATATCTGAAGAACTGTCTTGCCCCAATGGGATTGGCCTGCCCCACTCATTCTGGCAGAAAGGGCCTACTGTAGACTCCATCAGCCAAATAATTTCAGCTGATGGGGTTTATGAGAAGTATATTTTCTGCTAAGGATGCCCCTTCCCTTTGGAATATCTTGCTGCCAGGGTGAGATCCACCCCCATCCTTTTAGCCTTTAGGAAGAGCCTTAAAACCTGATCCTGCCTGGTGGATAGAGAAGCGGTAGACTGTGGGCGGTTGGAGCAGTAACGGAGAAGGCACCAACTCCACTCTGCTCTGAGCCCATGGGTTTTTTTAAGTCTGTATTTTATCTTTTTTAATTTTAATCTGTTTTTATATTAATAATGGTCTTTATATCTCTATTTTTATTATATTGTAAGCCACCCCAAACAACGATAAAATGGACAGTATATAAATTTAATAAACAAAAAAATAATTAAGGTTTATAGAACAGAAATATTTTATAGAACAACTTGGCGTGAAAGCACCTTTCCTTAACATTTTAAAGCAGCCACCTCCTTTGGAAGGCTTTTACATATGCACAATGTATTTGCACATACAGCTCTTTTCCTTCACTGGAAGAATCTATGGTTATGTATTTCACTGGAGATAAGAGTTTAGAGTAGTCACAGAAGCCATCCAAAGCATTAAGGCTTTGCACAGAGTTAGAGCATCTATCTATCTATCTATCTATCTATCTATCTATCTATCTATCTATCTATCTATCTATCTATCTATCTATCCGAGATGGTGCAGTGGTTAAATGCAGCACTGCAGGCTACTGCTAGTTCAGCAGTTCAGCTGTTCAAATCTCACCGGCTCAAGGTTGACTCAGCCTTCCATCCTTCTGAGGTTGGTAAAATGAGGACCCAGATTGTTGGGGGCAATATGCTGAACTCTGTAAACCGCTTAGAGAGGGCTGTAAAGCACTATGAAGCGGTACATAAGTCTAAGTGCTATTGCTATTGCTATCTATCCATCCATCCATCCATCCATCCATCCATCCATCCATCCATCCATCCATCCATCCATCCATCCATCCATCTATCATCTGTATCATCTCTCTCTCTCTCTCTCTCTCTCTCTCTCTCTCTCCCTCCCTCCCTCCCTCCCTCCCTCCCTCCCTCCCTCTCTCTCTCTCTCTCTCTCTCTCTCTCTCTCTCTCTCTCTCTCTCTCTTTCCCCATAGAACAGAACAGAAATTTTATTGCAACACTCATACAATCTTTTGTTGTTCTGGCTTTGCAGGTTCATAGGTATTAAAGAGAACTCAGGAAAACTTGACTTCAACTTGCTTTCACCATTGAAGAAAGATTATTGGGCTATGTTGGCATACAATAGATCTAAGCTTTGCAATATTCTTCTATCAAATGAACTGAATCGTCGGCTTTCCCCCCATGGAGTTATCTCAAATGCATTGCATCCTGGAAATATGATCTACTCATCCCTTCCTCACAGCTGGTGGTTGTACACCCTCCTGTTTACACTGGCTCGACCTTTCACCAAGTCACTGGTAAGAGCATGATATTTCATACATGTTGATTGATTGAGAGATTGGCTTTTTTTAGAAATTCTCTTATACCTACTGCATTTTCAACCACTCTTAAATTTGTTGATCTTGACCATTTATATAACGGTGGAATGGTGGCCCTTGTGGTCAATAAAGGCTGCATCCCTTGATTGTTTGGGTTGGTCTTTGATAAACTCTTGTGTGTTTTCCGAGTCATGTGGTTTGGTTCTGTGTGTCATATGTGTCTGAATATGAGTTCCCTGCTGTGGTAGGGATTTGAGAGAAATCAGAGCTACAGATTGCAACATGCTTAGGGGGGAAAATTCATGTAAAGATAGATTGCATTGAGAAATATAAAAAGAAATATTGAGCTCTATATGAAAAATGAACAAGTAAGCTTAGAATATACTGTATGGGTGATTAATTCTATAGCACTTCATTGATGTCTAAATTTAGGAGTTGTATGTTTGCCACAGTTCTGCCTTAGAATAAAATGTTGGCGTTGTAGGAGAGCAAATAAAGTATCATGTGTTAAGGTTGAAAGAGCCTAGCAGATGTTTCTGCAAACTGAATTTTTAAATCTTTTGCGTTAAGAAAGGATAAAAATCTGAGCTGATTGGGTTACGCTTCCTAATTCAGTGCACAGCCAATGGTAGTGGTTGAGGTTTAATAGATGCGTTGTGTGCTGTCTCTCTTTAAATGAATGGGAATATAATACTGGGACTATTGCAGAATTATAATGTATAATCATGGGGAAGAAAAAAACCCCATCCTATTGGCGAGTGATAAGATTTTTAGAAATTTTTAGAAGAAATAAGGGAAATTGGAGGGGTTTGAACACTGACTGATAACAATCCTTGATTTCTTACTTATTTCTTTTGCAACATATATATGACTTTGGTTCTGTACAACTGGTTGTTGGCAAGATTTGTACTAACAGTGTTTAATCACCAGTTAGTGTGAAAGAAATGTGCACATGATCCCAATTGCTAAGTGGTTTTGTTTTTTTCTGTATGGGTACATTTTTGCACGCTGTTTTGTTAACACATTTAGATATGGCTAGGAACTCTGGACAGTGAACATGAAAATATATTAAAACTAAACTAAGTTTCAACTCAAGAAACTCAAAGGCACATTAGCTCATCAAACAAACTAGCAAAGAGAAGTAAAAGTAAAACATTATGATTTATCTGCAGAAGAAATGCTCAGAAACAAAGAACGGATGTTCACGATCAGACTTTCCTCTCCTGAACCCCTTTAGTTTAGGGTAGGAGTGTCAAACTGGCACCCCGCGGGCTGGATGCATCACAGGCAGGCCACACGCAGCTCCACGAATGGGAAATACGTCACGAAACGTCACCTGATGGCAACGTGATGCGGCGAGTTTGACACCCATGGTTTAGGGTGAACTGCATTTCCTAGTTTGCTTTGGTTTGTGTGTTGCAATGCCTGGAGAATCCTAGATGTGAAACAGCTGTCCAGAGAGAGCCAGCTGCCCAGAAGACAATTTAACAGGATAAGGATGAGTTGCTGCTCCCCAAAAGTGTTGACATATAGCCCAAATCAACTCAAGTCAACTAAGAAGTGATTGTGCCTCCAGCTTCATAATTATGGAAAGTTTAGATTTTAAGCCCTTTTCCTTGACATGTGTATCTCAGATCTTAACCACTACAATAGTTTATAGCATTAATGGAGATCTAATGGGAATTGCAGCAATAATAGTTATTTTAGTTTGAAGAGTTACAGTATTAACTGAAATCAATATTTTGTCTAATTCTATTAGCTTTATGCAACTCATATTCAATCTTACTGCTTCTGATTTTGATTTCTTTGTTCTGCTCAAATGGTTGAGCTCATTATATAATGCTATGCTGGTCAGTGACCAAAATAAAGATTTTGATTTGATTTGATATTCCATAGTCCAAATAATTAAGGCAGTCTTCAAGCAGCAGATGTTTCAGTTATTATCCTTGTACAAAATATGCTGGCTGACCCAAACTATTGTGATTCATTTTTTTAAAAAAACCAAGACAAGTTGAATTTAAACAGACACAGCAGCCTTGAAAACCCCTTTAACTCGTTAAAAAAAATCACTAAAGTGGTTTCAAGTCTTCATTCTAGGTTGTCTCGATATGCCAACTCATACTGAACTAATAAAAGTTCCCCATTTCGACAAAATGATTTATTTTGTTCTAAATAACTTGGGAATATGGCTAGGAGTTTTGCATGAAACTTCTAAGCGGGATCCTCAGCTTCTTGTGTTCCACAATAAATCAGAACGGAAACCTCTTGTGTATATAAAACAGGCACCACCTCTATTGGCCCTTTGCTGTCTTAAATCTGATAAAAGTACAAATATTCAAATAAGGCAAGCTGTGTTATTAAATACTCGTTCACATCTGTCCACACTCTTCTATCTTAAGGAAAAGAAGGTTGAATTTGCTTTGGAGAAAGTTGAAAAATAGGATTAACCAGGGTTTGGGGTTTTTTTTTCCTGGTCTCTTGTCATTATCATTGTATATTGTAATTGTATCTTATATTTTCATTGCTTTCCCATTTGACATATCTTCCCACTTGATGGGAATATGTTCAATGAGGCAGGAGCACAGCAGATAAGGCACAGACGTTTGTGGGTAGGCATTTACCATCGCTTCCCAGAGTTTCTAAAGTTAAAAAGTTGGGTCACTTAAAAGTTACTGTGCCATTTCCGTACTTAGCATTTCCATTTTTATTTTCGTCCTGATTCCTCCCATTTCTCTTCACCCAAGAGAGATTGGGTGTTCTTTCTCCCTTCAACACAAGTTACCAACATTGAGTAAGTTTCAAATACTTAAGGCTTAAATTTATGTACCCTCCAGCTCAATGTTTTTGTTATATACAAAAAGGTATGTTGCTTACATTTTGCCTGTAGTTTGTATCATACGTTTGCAAAAAGACAATCAGTTGCTGAAATGGAAAACAAACAATTATTTCTTAAGAAAGAAAGGGGGCAATGTTTACATTTCTAATAAACCAATTTCAGTTTATTTATGACATGTTATATTTGTTCAGTAAATACTTTAATTTTGTTTGCAGAGCTCACAATGCTTGATACTGACACCCAAAGCACAGACTTTTGCAAAAAACAACAACAGACTTTTGCAAAGATGTTCTTTAATTTTAAACATTTGTGCATTAGGTAGCCATAGTAGATCTCAAAACTTGAAGCCAATAATTTCTTTCCCCTGTAAAATTAGTCTGCCATAAATGACATTAAATATTGAAACTAAACCCTACCATATAATTATAAAATATTTTTTGTTCTAAATTGTCAGATTCATGAAAAACATGATGTGGTTGAGGAACAAAGTTACCGGTATGTCAAATTTCTAGTGGGAAAAAGAAGGGAAGGGAATACATCAGCCAACCAGTTTTATTTACTTGTTTTTAGAGGATTTGATAGAAAAATCAAATGGTATAATTTCAATTCAATTCAGTTTATTACGGCCATAGACCAGAGACTAGAGCGAACAAAAACATTCATGATATAATTTCTCCTCTAGGTAACAACTTCTCTAATATAACATTCTTGCCTCCATTGTTGGTTGTTGTTCAAAAAATGTCTAGAATATGAATCATAGAGAAAGTATTTCCCATGAGCATGATTTGGGCATGATTTGTTAGTTTGTGCTATAATTAAACCACATTATCACATCTGTTGTATAAGTATTTAGTTTACTTATATAAGAATTTATGCAACATCGTTAATTATATAATACTTCTATGGTGTCCTGCAATTTTGCATCATCAGTTGATTAGAGATTGGAAAATGTAAGGTCTAGAAAAATCGGGGTGGGGGGTGGGGTTCAACCCTACCCAAAAAAATTCGTTAGAGAAAAAAAGCAATATTTTTTTTCTCTTCTACATTCAAAATTTTGTGGGAAAAGCAAAGATAACATCTCCTCATGCTTTCCTTTATAATGTCCTCTCATTGGACCTTAGCTTTCTTCCACTAAGAAGTGTGTGTGTGTGTGTATGTGTATGTGTATGTGTTTGTGTGTGTTTCAGCTTTATAGTATTATAATACTTTTAATTCATTGTTAAAGTGACCTTGCATCAAAATGCATACTGATGGGATTCATTCTATACACTTTATTGGAATAAGAACAATTGTGCCTGACCAATCAAGCAAATGGTTAAATAAAGGTAATAGGTAATAGTAATTATTAATTAAATAATACTTGATTTTTTTTGTTTTCTTTTTAAAATAGGCAGTATCCCTATAAAATAGGCAGTATCCCTAAAATAGTCACTATTCTATACAGACACTATTCTGGCACACCAGAACAACTAGACACAAGAACAGTTTTCCCCCGAACGCCATCACTCTGCTAAACAAATAATTCCCTCAACACTGTCAAACTATTCACTAAGACTGCATTACTATTACTATTAATCTTCTCATCGTTCCCATCACCATCTCCTCCCATTTATGACTATGACTGTAACTTGTTGCTTGTATCCTTACGATTTATATTGACTGGTTCCTAATATGATTTGATTGCTTATTTGTACCCGGACTATCATTAAGTGTTGTACCTTATGATTCTTGACGAACTTATCTTTTCTTTTATGTACACTGAGAACATATGCACCAAAGACAAATTCTTTGTGTGTCCAATCACACTTGGCCAATAAAGAATTCTATTTTCTATTCTATTCTATTCTGTTAACGTTATAGTTTCTCAAAGTCTGCTTTGTGCAGAGATAGATTTTTTTTTACCACTTCCTGACTTCTAGAAACGGCCTGGTTTCTTTTCCTTACGGTGGTCTTTATTTCTTCCCCTGCCATTTTTGAAAAACTGCAATACCACTTAAAACCTTTCCCCAATCAGTTTTATGCGATAGCTTCTCTTTAATCATTTACATTCTGGGGAAAGTCAAATATTCCATAAGAAGCCAAAGTAATCTAGCTGAATGTATACTGTTTGTGCAGCTGGATATTTTATTTATTTGAAGTATTGAAAGAATTCTCCTCTGACTTTGCAGGGGGGGGGGGGGAAAGACAGTGAATAAACAGTAAGAAGGGCCAAGTAACCTGAGCCAGAAAGTTGCTTCTTTTAGAGCAAAGCCTTGACAAAATATTTTCCATGTTCCAGAAAATAAGCAGAAAAGCTCAAAAGCTTCATAATGTTCTTACAGTATTGTTGGGGTTGGTTTTGGTGGTGCAGTGGTCAGAGTGCAGTACTGCAGGCTACTTTTGCTGCCTGCGGCTGCCTGCAATTTCGCAGTTCAAATCTCACCAGGCTGAAGGTTGACTCAGCCTTCCATCCTTTCGATGTGGGTAAAATGAGGACCCAGATTTTTGGGGGGCAATATGCTCACTCTGTAAAACACTTAGAGAGGGCTGTAAAGCACTGTGAAGCGGTGTATAAGTAAGTGCTATTGCTATTTTCTCCTTTTGGGGTGTGGTGGTCATGTTATCTTATGACTACTGCCTTGCAATGCTTAAGTAACCCACCTCATAGGGGTCTCAGTATGGTCTTTAAGGATCTTCTTGATGTTCCTCAGAGACACTTTGACTATTGTTGTGAAAACTGTAGGCATGTAAGCCCATGAAAGCCACAGAAGCTCTGGACTGACTAAATATCCCAGCAATCATTTACCAATGTTGTTGGCTTCCCAACTAAATTCCTAGGTTGCTTGGCATTTCCTTTTTTTAAAGTACTTTTATTAAAGATTAGAATTACGGTTATAAGAACTAATACAAATTAAGAAGTGAAAGAATAAAAAAGTAGGAAGTACAGCAAAGAAAAACAGAGAGGGAAAAAAGAAAGAAAAAATATAGTAAAAGGAAAAAATGGAATATATAAAGAAGTGACTTCCTTTTCATGACAACATATAAACAACTTTAGTAACTTATCACCTTCTCAGCAACAAATGGTTTCTTCTCCCCATATGCTGTCTGTTATCTGGAAATAAATACTCATCATTTCAAGATTGATTTCAGAAAAAGTCCATTAAGAGTTAGCAGATATAACTTTGATCAAGTAAACCAACTTTATAGTCCTTCCTTGTCACAATGTGAATTATTGCCAGTTGTGCAGATCTATTGTTTCTTGCATTTATGGTCAAGCAGACATGTGATATGTTCTACTACGCATGCCTGCATTCCAGAAGTCAACTCCCTCCTTCTCTTCCTCCATTTCTGCCGAAGGCAGATGTGACTTTTTCATTAGCTGATAAGATGTAGTTTATTAAGGATTCTTTTTATTACTTTTCTACTGAAATAAATATTTTGTTAATTAGATTTGAATCTCGGTTTTATTTTCTAATGAGAATGACTTCAAAAGGAAGCAAGGATCCATCGACCTCCACGGGGGATTGCCCCTCTTAACATTCCTTTTATTTCTAACAATCTTGATCTTTAGCATCTATTGTCTTACAGTCTGTTGATGAGGAACAGCTGTCTTCAGCACTATTGGATGATCTCAACTCCTTTCCCAAAATGTCCCAAAAGTAGTTATTGAAGAGTGTATCTACTCACTAGCTTTTCAGCTCTGCTTTTGCACCTTCTTCGTTCACCATTTCTTCTCCGGTAGCGCACAGCGAATTAGAGTGGTCCTGATTGATTTCCTTAAATATCTAGAGGCCAAAGACTCCCTGTACTTAGTCTTCCTGTTGGACTGCAATCTGCTGAAGGAGAGTCCAACAAGTAGAATTCTATCAATAATCTGTAATAATCTGTTTCCTGTAGGAGAGAAAAACTACGTCCCTACACTTTCGACTGAGTTTTAAAACTGGCCAAATGGGCATCTAGAGGGCGTACTTCAAACAAATTAAACTCAGTCCCTACCAATCAGGCTTGAGCTTTACCCCATGTTGGACTCTCCTAAGCAGCGCACTGGAGAATACAATTATACAGTATGTGAAGATTGTGAAAGCTACGTGATAACATTTTCTTTCCGCTGACTATAATTAACTGAGGAGCCGAGGTGGTGCAGTGGTTAAAAGCAGCACTGCAACTACTTCAGTGACTGCTAGTTCAGCAGTTCAGCTGTTCAAATCTCACCAGGCTCAAGGTTGACTCAGCCTTCCATCCTTCTGAGGTCGGTAAAATGAGGACCCAGATTGTTGGGGGCAATATGCTGAACTCTGTAAACTGCTTAGAGAGGGCTGTAAAGCACTATGAAGTGGTATATAAGTCTAAATGCTATTGCTATTGCTACATCCTCAGTGCTACTTTTAAACATATTGAGGTACACTGGGTTTTGAAATAAGGGCATTATTTTAACTTAGATAAGTTTGGTACACAACATATTATCATGAAATAAGCTTTTGAAGTAAATATACTATATTGCTTAGTTCCTACAGAATTTATGAATTTATCTAAAATTATTTACTGTATGTGGTGGAATGATTGATCCTACTCAATTTTTCTGGTTCATTTCATGGAGAAAAGGGAATAAATATTAATAAATTGATCACCTAGGGCTCAATATAAAAATACACATTTATGTAGCCCAGTTCTTATTTAATTATTATGGAAATAAAGATGGAGAAATAGAGAGGAAAAAAACCACTATGTTTGAATGTTGCATTTATACCTTTACAGTTCAGATGTATTTATGTCTCTGGAGATTTTTATCAATGAAAGAGGAAGGCACCATGCAAAATTTTATTTCCTGTTTGCAGAGGTCAGTAGATATGATAAATCACATCAATCTCTGGCTGGTATCAGGATGATAAATATAAAAAGCATAGTCATGTTCCATCCATAATTTTAGTGACACCATATTTTTGCAGTTTCTTAATATCAATATTGATATGAGCAACTCTTCTCTGTGTGTCAGAAATCCATATTACAGCACTTGAAGAATTATATTAATTGGAGAAACATTATTTCTATAGCTGCTACTTGAGAGGAATTATAATATTGGAAAAAGCTCTACCAGAAAAGAGATAAATATAAGCCCTTGGTGATAAAAGACATTTCAAACAGGCCATTTTTGATGGGTAGAAAGACTTGTTCATGTAGAAAATAGATTTTTTTTGTTATTCTGCATGTACAAAGTTTGCCTGAGAAGAACTGTTGGTTTTTGAAGCAGAACCTTCCGGATGGAGTCCTTATTCTCCCTTATTGCAAGGGAAGGGGAAGGAGGGGAGGAGAGGAGAGGAGAGGGAAAGGGGAGGGGAGGAGAGGATAAGGAAAGGGGAGGGGAGGGGGAGGGGAGGAGAGGAGAGGAGAGGGAAAGAAGAGGGGAGGAGGAGAGGGAAAGGGGAGGAGAGGAGAGGAGTGGGAAAGGAGAGGGGAGGAGAGGATAAGGAAAGGGGAGGAGAGGAGAGGGAAAGAAGAGGGGAGGAGGAGAGGGAAAGGGGCGGGGAGGAGAGGAGAGGGAAAGGAGAGGGGAGGAGAGGAGAGGATAAGGAAAGGGGAGGGGAGGAGAGGAGAGGGAAAGAAGAGGGGAGGAGGAAAGGGAAAGGGGCAGAGAGGAGAGGAGTGGGAAAGAGGAGAGGAGAGGAACAAAGTTAGTGAAGTCAATTGAGAGCTTCTATAAGCTCAGGTGGGGAGAAATTTATGAAGAATCTGGAGAAAAAATAATCAAAGAGTCTTCTCTTAATTGTACTTAATTTTATAGTTCTAGTTTTCTTGATCTTGTTATTATTTAGTTATTATTCGTCTCTTGCTGTTTCATTTCTCTGGACAAATTACTATCTCTGAGAATTTATATAAAGTGATTGGTCTATATGGCAATAGTTCTCAGCTATATGTGCAACAGATGGACTCAATAATAATCTGTGTTAGAGTTTGTAAATCTCTTTAAAGGTAAGGTGGCATTGTTATAATGCTTAACACTTTTCTAATTCCAATCGTCATCATTATTACTATTTGTCTAGAGAAAACATTATTTTAAATATCCAAAGAAGGTAGTGCCAGATACATTCTCATATGCAACATTTTTTACTGGCGATTGGAAATGGCACATATTCACTGCTACTTGTTTGAAAGCCAAGATTAGCTCCTGAACCGATATGATATACTGTCTGGTATGTGATAAGTAAAACAGCTTTTAGTTTGGACAAAGCTCAACTTTGTAATCTGTCCGTCTTGATTAAGTTAGGAAAGTGTTCGAGCAAATAATTATATGTGCAGGGTAACCAGAGAAGGAAACAAGATAGCTTCATAGATTTTAATTTATAGAAACCTCATAGAGACACATTTGCGCCTGAGTGTTTTTGAGTATGTTGAAATTATTCCTTGCTTCCAAATTCCCTCCATTCCCTCCCCCTTTCCCCCCTTTCTTTTTCTTTTATTCTTTTATTCTTTTTCTTTTTAAAAGAGTGATATTTCCTTCTGGTCTTAGGAGACTTGTACTTCCCTGCCAGCTTGACTAACTGGCCATGTTTCAGCACCAAATGTCAAGAGTAAACAGATGAAAGTGTGTGTTATATTTTTACTTTGTTGTCAGATGCTATTGGTTTGTCATTTTCCGAGAGTTGTATTTATCGCAACAAATGCTCTTACCACCACAGCTCTGCTTCTGTACACTTTCATCAAAACTATTCTCTCGAGGTCAAGTAAATGAATTATCAACTTATCCATTGAAAAGATTTTGTTGCTGACACTTTAGAGCAAAACCGGTTATTCTTTTGTTGGTTTGCAGTAGAACAAAGCCACCAGATCATAATGTTAACTGTCATTTTTTTTAGAAGACAGAGGCTGCTGAGTTAGGACTGGGAGGAAGACTAGAAAATAATATTCCACACGGGACTCGGCATTTAATATCCTGCTGCTTGCAAAACAATGCAAATTAAATTATAATTAATCATTAAATTATGAACTGGTCAGGGCAGGCTAAATTTTAAAGCTGAGATCACTCAATTCCATGTTTTATGTTAGGAGATCTGTGTTTATATAGTCACACTGGCTCATACGCATAGAATTTTGTTCGGAAATACCTCTCCCTTGTGTTATGCATAGTTTGTTGAACCGAGGTTGCACACTTCTCATTAGAAAGAGATGTGGCAGGTTACTGCTAATAGCAGGGGTGAAATTCTAAATTTTTCCCTACCGGTTCTGTGCGCGTGGCTTGGTGGGCGTGGCACAGGAAGGATACTGCAAAATCCCCATTCCCACCCCACTCTGGGGCCAGCCAGAGGTGGTATTTGCCGGTTCTCCGAACTACTCAAAATTTCCGCTACCGTTTCTCCAGAACCTGCTGGATTTCACCCCGGCTAATAGGGCCACAAAAGTGTTTTCAACTTTCAGTTAATGAGCAAGTCCAAAGTTCTTTTGAAGGTGTTATTAGTTGTGGAGTGTTCCAGAGGGCTTTTTCTTCCTATCAAGAAATCCACAACAATACCTTTTTATCAGGTATGGTGCTTGGTGTCTTAGAACACTATTAACACCCAACCACATTATTATTGAAAATTGATTTTGGATATTTCAATGACTAATTGAGATGGGCAGCTATAGAAATTGAATGCAGGACTGAATGAATATGTCAGCATTCCAGAAGAACCAAACTCCCATAAAAAAACACCGAGACAGGCATTTTCTCAAAGTTCCCATTTATTAGAGTAGGTATATACTGGCACATCTGGGAAAACCCAAATCTGAGAGTTCCGGGTTTTCCCTCAGTAAATCAAAACCCCAAATCCACCCCCTGCACCCATCAATCCATCACATGGTCCAATCACCATCCATCGCAACTGGAGCTATCCCTTCAACCACTCCTCCGCCTGGTGCAGGAATACCCATGACCTTGACCAAAAAGAAGAATGCTGTTATGTCTAACTATATTCCCTCTACTAAATCCCCCCTCCTAATTTCCCAAGCACAAGAATGTGGCAGCGTGGAAGCTTCTGGTGCTAATATGACTTCCAAAGCTGACAGAATGAATGAATGAATGAATGAATGAATGAATGAATGAATGAATGAATGAATATTTCATCACCAAATAATGTTCCTTATGTCAGCAAACGAAGTTGGAGAGAATGCAATGTTTGGTAAAACAGAATTAATCATCATCATCAACACACACACACACACACACACACCACTGAATATAGTCACCAAAGCACCTACTGCAATAACAACAACTGTAATAGGATCTTGCTAAAACTTGTGTGTGTGTGTGTGTGTGTGTGTGTGTGTGTGTGTGTGTGTGAAGTAATAAAGCTAAGGCAAGTTTATTTCAAACATCTTATTCCGCTTAGCAAGATTTATGTCTGTCGCACTCTGAGAATATGTATTCCTCTTTAACGTTTGCATTTTGGGCTGTATGATTATGAATTATGAACTGTAGATTCTTTTAATTCTGTGTTTGTATTAAGGGAATCTGTGAATTTTCCTTTCTATTTTCAATCGTTAAAACCCAGGACTGGTGCAAAACCCTACAACCAGTATCTCCAGCGCCACTTAAGCAAGGATGATTGTACAGCTTTTTTATGTTCCAAACTTTTCCAACAGCTGATATAGCCTGGATCCCAGAGAAGGATCCTCCGTAGACCATTTACGGCATTTTGCTGCAATTAAACTCCTCTGGTTTTAGCCCTCAGGCAATTTAGTACCTTTTTTACATATGCACATGCACATTATGAACTTTTGACCAGGGCTTGGTACTCGTATATTAGAGAGCGGCTTTTGAGAAGAGACTTAACAAGTTCCTTGGAGTATTACTACTTTCTCAGCCTGTTGTGGGAAAGGTAATTGAAGCAACTTGCAGAGAGGCCATTCCACATCTTTCTTATGATCCTCTCTCTCTCTCTCTCTCTCTCTCTCTCTCTCTCTCTCTCTCTCTCTCTCTCTCTCTCTCTCTCTCTCTCTCTCTCTCTCCCTCCCTCCCTCCCTCCCTCCCTCCCTCCCTCCCTCTCCTCCCTTTTCCATGTTTCCTTTGGAAGCTTGTAGCAAGAGCTCTCAGAGTGCGTGATTGATCTTTTATTCAGTAGCTAACGAGAACTGTGATTCTATTAGTGCTCTACAAGGCAAGGGATTTAATGAAGTGTCTGGTGAGCTGGTCATAGATTTATCCCGTTGTTTCTAATTTGCGGAGCCATTGCAAGTCAGTAAAAGAAATGGCATTGATGCCACCATCAGGCAGCTATTTTCTCCGTAAATTGTTGTAAGGTCAGGTGTAGTTACCTTCGCGGAGACAAGGAGCCTTCCCTCCTCGGTGTCTCCCGATGACAGCCGCTGCGCTAAGGACTCAGCGAAGCGGAAACCTGAAGATCAGAGGTCCATTCCGAAGTCCCCCTCAGCTGATGCAGGAGCAGATGAACTGCCAACAATGGCTAATAGAGTCATAATTGGCGATTAGAACTGGAAAAAGCACAATGACATCTCAATACAAACTGGTGTGTACTAAATTCAACTGCCAGCTGGTGTTCCAACACAGAGTCATGTGTGTTCTCCAAATTTCAATTCCAAGCAATTAGGTAATGTCTTTAGATAGTTATTGGGCAGCTGTTAGAGGAAGCAGGGTGGAAGCTAGTGAAGGGAAAAGAATCACAGGCTCATCAAAACACATCCACTGTAAATTGACATTAATGTGCTGTCTGTAGACTTAGCTGAGCATGTAACTTGTGAGCTTTAACTCTGAAATCATGCGGTAGAAAGTTGGTACATATTGTTTTAAATAGCCAGAGTTTGTGCATGTGTTTGTATATACACACATAGACATATCGTATTTATTTATTTTTTTATTTCATTGAGGGATCATAGATTTTTGAAGATATGAGTAGAAGGATCCTTATTTGCCTTGCTAAAGTGAGCAAATTATAATTATTCTATAACAGGACATTATTTCTAAAGCTTGTGTCAGAGGATTCTGTTCCACGAATTAACTACAGATCAGCTTTCTTTAGGAATAGAACTTGGGGTAACCGAAAGACAGGGCAAGGCAAATATTAAAATGGTAGATAATGAAACAGAGATGCTTCTTCATCTCTGCTTCATATTCATCCTCTGCTCTGAAAGTTCTTAGAGAAGAATTGTAGAAATATTTTAAATCATTGTTAGCTGTCTTGAAAACTGATTTTGGTAGGAAGCTTGGATATAAATCAAATGCATACTGATGTACCGTGTTTCCCTGAAAATAAGACCCTGTCTTATATTTCTTTGAACCCTGAAATAAGTGCTTGGCCTTATTTTTGGGGAGGTCTTATTATTTTGGAGCGCATGGAGCAAGATGGGGCTCCTCTTGCCATCTTACCTGATTTCTAGCTCTGATGGCGGGGACTGGCTGCGCATGCATTTAAATATTTTTTGGGGAGGGCTTATTTTCGGGGGAGGGTTTATTTTTGGGGAAACATGGTAGTATGGTGTAGCAGCTAGAAAGCTGGTAACCTCTCCTAATCTTAAAAAAATGTTTTGTGCAACTTGCTTGCTTTGTACATAAACATAAAATAAATGAAACAATTCATTGGATAAAAGCCTATTAGTGTGTGGCATACATTGGATTCCAAGGTAGCTTCTATGTTAATGCGAACTGGTTCTATATTCTTAGGTGAGGCAGCCTTTCCTTTTAATAACCTTCTGAACAAGATTTTCTAGGGACAAGTGATTATGTTAAGAGGAGGAGAAGGCAAAAGAAGACATGTTCCAAGGAGTCTGGAAGTTGAGTCATGGCAACTGGGCTTCAATCTGAAGAAGCTACTTGGATAAGCAGCGAAACAACCAACAAGAGAAGAAGTCCAGTTGCCATGACTCAACTTCCAGACAACTCTATATGGATGACTGACCATCTTCATCGACGTATGATCCAAGGATATTCCTGTCTTTATAAAAGCTAGCTCAAGTATGGGAGACTTTGTGGGGATTGTAGGCATAACTAAGAACATCAAAATGCTTACCTTAAAGGGGAAGGGTTGTTTCTTCACAAAACATCTGGTGTGATAGGAGGTAAATTGATGAGATAACTTCCTTCCCCCTCAAAAGCTTTTAGCCATTCATCATTTTTATTTCCATCTCAGGCACACTTCCAAGTAACGCCTTTGATCTCATTGTTGTTTATTCTATTTCCATTGCAATATTCTAAGCAGGGTTCCAAGCCACATGAAGGATTTTAATCATATTCAACCTGTTTGGGGTTACTCCTTCCTACAAACTTTTCTCCTAGATATGGAAATCTGGAAAAAAATTGCAGGACCTTACTCTCTTCTTGATAGAGTGAGAATTTATTCTCACAGAGGTGATATGGATCTTTTCCTGGAATCCAAACATTTAGAAATAAAACGGCAGTTTGAAGATTCTAATTAAAATATTTATTTCGGTACAAAAACAATAAACCCAAATTAATTACATGTCTGATATAAAATGTGCGACTTCACTCAATGGAAGCCAGAAGAAGAAGGAAGGAATAGAAACTTTGGAATTCACACATGCGTACAAGAACATATCAATAGATAGGGATGCTTCTCCTTGCATATACATGTAACAGGCAATAAATCACACCGTGACACTTCTAAACATTCTTTCTGAAATGCCTGAAGAAAGCCATTCGTGTGGTCTCACCATGCACTTAGTTTGTGTGTGTCAGTGGTGGGTTCCTACCAGTGCGGTCCACTCTATAGCACCGGTAGCGGCCCGCTGGTGACGTCACAGTACCGGTGCGGTCGGTTGCCGGTGCCTGGGAGCCGCCATTTTTAATTTTTTTTTAAAAATTTTTATTTAATTTTCTTCTGCGCATGCCCAGAAGCCGAGATTCCGTCACTGCACATGCGCTGCCTTCCTACCCCACAGTGAGTCCAAGCAGGGGAGGATGGCTGAGGGAGCGCGTGAGACGCTGAAAGAATGGGCGACAGGAGCTATCTCCATTCCTCTCCCTTCAGCAGTCCGAGAAGCCACGAACGCGCGGTGATGATCCCAGGCATTTTCGCATGTTCGAGGCTTCTCGAGCTGCTGAGGGGAGGGGGAACGGGCGGCAGGAGCCTAGGATCATCAAATGGGGAGAAGCATTCAGGCCGGATGGAGCCTCCTAGAAGAACCGCTGCCGCGTCTTGTTGCTCCCGCTGCGGGGGGCTGCATTGCGGGTGGGCAATGTCTCCCCGCTTCTCCGGCTGCTGCCAAGCTCCCGAGGCCCACGCCCACCCAGTCACATGGCTGGCAAGCCACACCCACAAAATAAGCCACGCCCATAGAGTGGTAGTAAAAAAATTAGGAACCCGACCCTGGTGTGTGTGTATGTTTTCCTTTCATCTCCTTTTGTTATGCACCATTATAACAGATCACCAAAGTATAACAGATGCTTGTATTCATACTTTTCAGTTCTCTGCAGACAACACTGTGCAATTTGTACCCTTGTCATCATTCTCAAACAGATGAAATAGTCTGATATAAAATCTCCCAGTACTTAATGTATTTCAACATCTTTTGTGGGTTTTCATTCAAAAGGGGTTTTTTTTTGGGTGGGGAGGGGACTGGTTTTGTCTGAAAAGCAAGATAGAAAAGTGATGGTTTTCCCCCCCTTCTTCTTCATAACTCAGCAAACCCTTGGAAGCTTCACTCCATGAAGTTATATTGCAGTCATATTGCACTGAAATGAACAGCTAGAGTGGTAACATTTTATTTCTAGATTTCTACCAATTGTAACGACTCATCTGGGGAATGTCACAAACAGGAAAACTTATTGAAAGAGGCAGTCAGGAGCAGGGAAGAGATTCCCAGTGGATGCAAAAATATCAGCGTTAAAGAGATGGCTGAGTTGAAACTCCTCTCAACATCTCTAAGGATTTAGAGAGGACCTCTGGACATGCAGGTCCCATGTTTCCAACTTAAATGGAAAAAACGTCTATTGAGGAACAGTTCAATAAGACTGTTCTATCTGCGCTTTTTCTGAATTTACAGGAATCAGAAAACACACACTAAGAAAATTCTGCAAATTATTAAAATGCCCTTGTTACTCTGATTTTTTTGGTTCTTATTCTCTACCCCATTCTTCTCCGCAACTTTTTTCCTCTTACTCTTTTCTAATTAGAAAACCAGCATTTGCCATTGATGTAAATTTTACACCATGCAATTGGGTAAAGATCTTAAATTGTCCTACAAAAGGCTACTAGAAAGAAAGCCACCTGTCTATATGCCTAAATGTAAGTTTAAGCAAAGTTTCTAACTTTCTAAAATTGGCCTTTTTTCCCTCTAATGCAAGCTAATTATTGCATTGTCTTTCCATTTTGTCATCTTAAAAAAAAGAAGTCTGTGATGAGACTAAACCTTTTAGTCCATAGATCATTTCACAAGAAAACTCTTGTGAATGTCTTATTGTAGATGATGTGAGTCAAAGCTCATCCAGATCAATTAAAAACCCAACTGGAATTTAGCCAAATGCTTTTTTAAAATCATCTTAATAACCGGATTAAAAGAAATGTGTATTTTAGTCATACTGTGTGGGAAGATGGACATTATGGCTTAAAAGTTTACATATTCTTATTTTGTATAATACTTACTTTTTACTGCTTACTTTTTACTGCTTTAGTTTAGAAAAGACAACAAGAAGAAAATTAAATACCAAGAACATAAATAAATAAATAAATAAATAAATAAATAAATAAATAAATAAATAGAACCTACCCCCCTCGATATAGATTGATATAGCAATAGCAATAGCAAAAGCAGCTAGACTTATATATCACTTCACAGTGCTTTACAGCCCTCTTAAGCAATTTACAGACTCAGCCTATTGCCCCCAACAATCTGGGTCCTCATTTTACCGACCTAGGAAGGATGGAAGGCTGAGTCAACCTTGAGCCTGGTGAGATTCGATCTGCCAAACTGCTGGCAGCAGAAGTAGCCTGCAGTACTGCACTCTAACCACTGCACCACCACGGCTGTATACATTACTATATAAATATATAGTAACCCTATATAATCCTATATAACCCTAACCCTAACCCTACTATATAAATATAGTAATGTAGATATAGATTGATAGATATAGATATCGACAGAAAGAGAAAGAAAAAACATACAAGTTTTCAAATAAATATTAATTAGTCTTTCATTATGTCAGTGAAGGGTCTTCATAAGAAGAAATAAAAGACTATCAATTCAGGATATAATCTGGAACAGCACTGAATTTCTGTTATACTGTATGTGTGTGTGTTCTGTGCCCAATGCTCCGAAATTTACTTGGTGTCAAACACCAGCGAAATCAGGAGATTCAGGCAGTTCAAATGAATATGAAGATTTATTGCAAGCGTAAGCTCTCTACAAGAATCTGAACTACTAACGATCCGAGCAAATTGGTGGTAGATAAGAGTCACAGGAATTCAAGGTGGGCTGGACGGGACAACAACTAGAAATGAAAAACGGAACCTGAATCCTCACCTTTACTGAACATCTTTCTAAAAAAGTTCTGTACCTTCAAAACCTACTATTACTAGAAGCTGAGCTGGGTTGGTCTAGATCAGTGGGGCAATTTGATTTTTAATGGGGGCAAGTGGAACCTTGTTTAAACCAAGTTAATGGCCTTTTAGGCTTCCTCCCCGCGAGTAGGAGTTCACTTTTTGAATAGTAAGAATTATATGTCACGGGCGGGGGGGGAGACATCAGGATTTTAGAGATACTTAGGTGGGGCATGGCCAAAAGAAGGTTGGGAACCACTGGTCTAGATAACTGGGTATTAGTTGTTGTTGGTAATGTGCTAGCTTTTGAAATAAACTCTTTTAATTTTCAAGGTATGTAGGGCTTTTTATGAGAGCCAGTTTGGTTTAGGCTAACAACAGGAGACTGGGAGCTAAAGTTCTGCCTTTGGTACAAAACCAGCTAGGTGATATTGGACCAGCCCTTCTCTCTCAGCCCTAGGAAAGAAACAATGGCAATTACTTCTGAAAAACCTTGTCAACAAAACTGCAGGGATGAGTCAATAATAGACTTGACTTGAAGACAAACTAAAAAACAATATTTCCTACATCAACCAGAACAAAATATTTCTTTCTTACTTATAACGAAATATTGTGTGATAATTACCCACAAATGTAGGGGATTTAGTGAAAAGTATTTCAATGTCCCCCCTCTTCCTTCTCTCTCTCTCTCTCTCTCTCTCTCTCTCTCTCTCTCTCTCTCTCTCTCTCTCTCTCTCTCTCTCTCTCTCTCTCTCTCTCTCTCTCTATCTGCTTACTTACTATGTCTGTCTGTCTATCATCTGTCTGTCTGTCTGTCTGTCTGTCTCTCTCTCTCTCTCTCTCTCTCTAATCTATCTTTCAATCATGGCTTTATTCACTGCCTGAATAAGGACCAGCAATTTTCTTTGGGAAATGAATGAATGGCAAATGTCCTTGTTACAAGTTCAAGAACAGCAGGCCAATTCAGTTGCTAAATTACAGCTTAATACTTTGCTATATGAACAGTAGCAAGTCTTGGGAATTTATGTACTCCTCATGAGGTACAGTCATAAAACGTTTGCAAACACCCAGTTTTATTTTTAAACTTAGGACACCTTCTGTTTCTGATGGAACTCAGAAATTCAGGTTAAGTTACAGTAGTCGGAGAAGTTTGAAAACTAAGTCTGGATCTTAAATCACATTTGATCTTCTTTCTCTGATCAGTCACAGATTCACAAATCCGATTAAGTGATTTTTTTTTTAAAGGCATGGTTTGTAAAAAAAAGTCATACTGGCTAGCTTCAAACTTAGAGCAATGCCTAAATTGGGGTTGATGAATGGATTCATGTTGCTGTCAACAGAAAACCAGATAAAGTACCTTTACAGCTTGGTGCATAGTGCTGTGCAGGCCAAGAGAGTATGTGAAGGCAAGCTATTGGTTTTTGTACATAACTCTAAATAATAGTTTATCATCATATCCAAAAAGGCCACAAAGCATCTAAAAATAATTTGCATGGTTGGAACTTTCATAACCCTTTCAATACCTTTTAAGTAAATCTAATGCATATCTTGGTTGTACTTGAAATAAATACTGATGCATTATAATTGGTCAAGGAAGAAGACTAATGTTCCTTGACCATGCCTATTGACCAGTATATATTCGTGTACGTGGTAAATAATTTATTCTTTGAGAAAAATCTATGGTGCATTATACCCTTTGATCTCATCATGGAATTTCAAAGCCAACGATTCCATTTCGTTTCTTTTTTTAATTTTCAAAGAGGGCAGAAAAGAAAATCATTTCACAACTTTTTTTTTTTAAAAAAGTGGGGACACACTTGTCTGTAACACTCATCCATGCTAATGAGACTACGTTAATACATTTTTTAATCAAGGCAAACTTATTGTACTCTGCAGGTGAAAAGTATATGAATACAAGACTTAATGCACCTAGTAGATTAAAAGAGAAATTAAAGACTTGAGACTGAGAAAAGATCAAAGGCTGTCTTTTCATTGTTCTTTTTATTGTTTATTGACTTCAAAAAGACTTCTTAGTTTAAGCTGACTTTAATATCTTTTGAATGCTCTTTTGTAAAGTGACTTTGAAAACTCATGGATAACGTCTTCATTAAGTGGAGAAAAACCTTGGTGAATATATAACTGTAACTCTGCTTTCATTATATGGGAAGAAAAGAACACTGCTTAATTATGATCTGCTTTCCTTTGTTTTTAATTTTATGAACATTTTGGGGAGGGGTTGAAATTCCTGCTGATTACAAAAGTACCGATTCCCAGACGTGTTAGTTTTCCGCAGACATTTATAACAAGTTGGATTTTCATTCTATATTCACTAATAATGTTGAGGGCATAAGAATTACCTTGCTGAATCAAACAGTTGGATCTGCAAATCTGTTCTCACAAGTTTCTAGCTAGATGTTAAAAAGCAAGACCATGCATATGGATGAATCGATTAACGTCTCCACAAATTCAGGAATATATCTGCTTTTAATTGTGGAAGTTTCCATGGTGGAGAAGTTATCAAGTCATTCTTTTGTATTTAATATAGCATTTTGCAGCAACATTCTGACTTAACAGAACATCATTGCATCATGTGTTAATTTAGAGTTGATCCCCACTATTGTTTTCCCAGCCATGCAGGTGTGAATTCTGAACAAATAATAGAGGGATTAGACTTCAAGGCATGAAAGCTTATTGTGTAATTTTGTTATAGTCCAGTTTCCATACATTTGAGAAAATCTGGACACCTTAACAGTGTAACACAAATGAACTATTGCAATCATTTCTTAATTCGCTGCAGTTCGTACAGTGGAAATTACTTAGGGTATTTTCTGTTACTGAGTAATGCGGAGGGAGATATTTTTAGATATCTAAGGAACACTGCTCTGCTTGGTGTCAGCACCTGCCCAACTTTGGAAGACCTTGAGAAGTTTAATCAAGTTTGACTTTGGTTGGCATTTGGCCAGTGTAGGTTAGACATAGGAAGCTGGGGGGGGGGGGAGGAGGGAAGCAAGAAAGGAAGAACCGATGCTGTTGTAAAAAAAAAAAAGTGTTGTTAGAACCCTGTTCAAACGATTGGGTGTGTTAATATATGATTAAGCCACAAATCATTGTTATGTGTATATTACTTTAAATGCATTGTGGATGATTACTATATAAGTAAGCAAGAGAGCATGCTCAGTGTGGTTGATGGTTTATGGTTGGTGGTTGTGTTTGATGGTGTGTTTTGGATTGAAGACTCTTTGCTGCTTTACTGATGAGTAGATTACTTTATGACTGTGTGGAATTGCTGTGAAGAGAAGTGTAACTATCTGTGATAGTATAGAATTGAGTGATAGCTGTAATCTTTGTGAGTTAAAACAAAGATAGGCAAGAAGAAGAAACTTTGCATTGACTGAATAACTGTGTATGATTTGGACTTCCTATTTAACTTTGTTACTATTCAACTAAAAACTACTTTGTACATATTAAAGGTATTCTGTTTATTGACTGAATAGCATTCATAACAAACTGCAACACCATTACTACTACACATTTTGCTGTGTATGTGCTTAACAGCACAATAACTCCTTAACAAGTGTGCTCCTGAAGTCACCAGGAGTTGAGTTTGACTTGAAGGAGACTTGAAGGGGCACCTGCCAATTTAAAAAGAAAAACCTGTGGAGGGGAGAACTACTGAGATGATCACCTGTGTCAGAACAGCCTTTTATTTCCATGCCACCTGCTGCAATTAAAAATGAAACCGCCAAGCAACTAAGATGGTGATTTTATCTACCAGCTGATATTATAATTAATGACTGTAGAGCCCCTATTATGTCTACTTCCAAGACATCAAGTGGAAAGCTGTCGTCATGCTTTAAATAATGAAAAAAAGTTTTCAGTCTTGATAAATAGCTCAGTTGGATGCAGTTTAAAAAAGTTGAGAGCATATGCTTCTACCATCAGGAACTACGACTGTAGTTACCTTTCCTGTGACTCTTCAGAAGCATTTAAAAGTCTTGGATTCTGGATTGTTTAGAGTTTTTCTCCCCACCCACCCCCAACCCAAAATGCAAACACAATTGCCCAGGGTGGTAGGGATTTAGCGTATTTTTCGGAGCATAAGACGCACCTTAGTTTTGGGGGAGGAAAACAAGGAAAAAAGGCCTCTGCCTCCAAGCAATTTGCCAAACAGCAAACAGCAAACAGCAAACAGCAAACATACACACTGTTTGCTGTGTATTTCTGTGCATGTGTGCCTGACACATAGAAATAGCAAAGAATTGGAGAGATGTACATTATGTCAGAAAGTTTTCTTAAATGTAGTCACACTAACTCCTCCCAAATATTTAAATAGATCTACTCCAAGGTAAGTCAGAATTTAACTCTAATACTAAACAGGACACTGTTACATTTCAGACTATACTTGTACAGAGCTGATAAAATTAATACAAATTTCTGGAAGTATACATTATTCTCTATAATTTAAAAGAAGATACAATAGCACTGGACCTCTTCAGAGCAAGCATTTATTTTAAAAAGCTTCTTTATTTTGTTAAGTTATCTAGAGGTCTCCAACCTTGGCAACTTTAAGACTTGTGGACTTCAACTCCCAGAATTCCACAGCCAGCAAAGCTAACAAAGCTGGCTGTGGAATTCTGGGAGTTGAAGTCCACAAGTCTTAAAATTGCCAAGGTTGGAGACCCCTGGCTCTAGAACAATAATAAAGCAGTCTTTAAAAAATGAGTCTAATAATTTGAACATTCTACAGACATTTATAGTTATTCACTTACCCCCTTGCATCCAGTTCAGTGGAAAATAAAAATCTGCGTGTCTCTCCCAGCTATTTGCGTCTTTGCAGCCAGTTTCAGTTTCATTTTAGCACGTGGCAAATCAGCTGTAGGTCGGGAAGCTGCTAAGGACTTGCTTGTCTTAACAGGCTCTTCCCTCTTTGCTGCAAGCAGGTAAATTGCTGGAAGACAGAGGCCAAAGGGTGGGGGTGGCTGGGTGGGTGGGGCTGCATTCGGTGTATAGACGCACCCAAGTTTTCACCCTCTTTTGGGGGGTAAAAAGGTGCGTCTTATACTCCGAAAAATACAGTACTTCTAGTTGGGGAAATACAATATGAAAATGTAATGAAGTATGATCGATTATTGTATTTTTTAAATTTTTAAAATTTATATTTTTAGGAATTATTTTAGAAGGCAGCAGGAAATATTTCCCTTTGTTTTTTTTTTCAATGACCAAGAATTTGTCAAAACAGTTTTGAAATTTAGATATGTGAAGTGATAGAGCAGCAAGAAAATTAAATGGGAATGTGTGTCTGCCTATGTTTTCATTTTGCTTTGATGTATTTTTGAAATTGTGTTCTTGTGCCTCTTCAATGACTGATGCAGAAGCAATTTATTTCTTGGTTAATATATTTTCTGGATTTGTTTAATTTTGTTAGACAGCTTGATGCCATCTGAGAAGGTCTGGTTATTTGATTGCAGGCTTATTTCATGCAGGTAGGAAAAATGCTTTGATAACTGGGGAAAAACATTCATGTAATAACTTATCACATTGCTTCTTTCTTTTAACTTTTCTATGCATGGAAAATTGCCTAGAATGTCTCAGTCGCTGTAAATAATGTAGCATGCCATTTCAACCATTTTGTACTTTCCAAGCCCAAACGACTAAGAAGCTTTGAGAAGGCAAGATTTTTGAGTGATAACTTAGAATCTCCTTTTCAGAAGTGTGAAGTTTTAAAACAGGGTTGGTATCCATAAGAAGGCTAGCAAAGTGCACCAATCTAAATTAATAATAATGTTATTCCAGACAATTAAAATCCTAAACAATCTACCCAGGGGTGAAATGCTCCCGGTTCGCTTGTGCCTGTCGGTCGTTGGAGAGCCGATCACGAAGGCAGTGCGAGGCTCCGCCTACCCACCTGGACGCCGTCATTTGGGTTCTTTTACCCTCTGCGCATGCGCAAAGCGTTCTGTGCATGCGCAGAGGGTAAAAGAACCCAAATGGCAGGGTCCAGGCAGGTGGGCGGAGCCTCAAGCTGCTTTCGTGACTGGCTCTCCGACGACCGACAGGCACGAGCGAACCGGGAGCATTTCACCCCTGAATCTACCGGGTAGCAGATGTTTTTTATTGCTACTATACTTCTTCAGATTTTGAGATTTGGAGTCTGTCTGGCTTATTTGTCCCATCCTGTCCCACCTGCCTGCCTGCCTGCCTGCCTGCCTGCCTGCCTGCCTGCCTGCCTGCCTGCCTATCTATCTATCTATCTATCTATCTATCTATCTATCTATCTATCTATCTATCTATCTATCTATCTATCTATCTATCTATCTATCTATCTATCTATCTATCTATCTATCTATCATCTACCTACCTATCTACCTATTTCCAGTTAGCCTTGACAGAAACGAATACCCTGGAAGAAATAAATGACAAAGCCCTGCATACCGTACAAAGATAATTGCATGGTTGTGTCCCATTAAGTCACCTTGACTCAAAAGAGATTGCTAATAGTAGCTGAGGGCTAGATCAGGAGTCCTTGAGCAACATGCTCAAATCATGACCATGAGGTTCATCATAAAAAATGAGGAAGCATGCCAAAGGATGTTATTCTTGTTGGTACCTGGTGCTTTTGCGCGCCTCGTATTTTCCCACGTTTTTTCCCCCTGATTCTTCTGTTGCTGAATTGCCTCTTTGAAGTTTAAATAAACCATTTATTCTTTACATAAGATCTTGAATTGAGGCTTGATTGTCTTGGGCATTCCAGAGTGAAAGGCCCACTTGAAAACCCAAATGCAAGCATAGATATTCCGTGGCACGTTTTAACAATCTAAATATTGCTCTTAGTCTAATCGAAGCAGCAAGAGTAGTCGCAGCAGTTGATGGACTATTTTTCAAATTGATTTCAAAAATGTATTTAAGGGGATGATCTTCTACTCTAGATTACCTATTGATTTTTAATATGAAAAGCTCATTATATAAGCAGTAACTGCATATAAAAACCTAGCAAACCTTTGCATAAATCCTTTAATTGAATTTCCAGAGCCTGTGGTTCTACTTTTTTTTAATTAAATCTATTTCTTTTTTTAAGTGTTGCTATATAATTTGCATGCTGTGAAGTGGCCTTGTCCCAGATAAAGTACCATTGATCCTTATTAAACCTCACCTCTGGGCTTGCTGAAAACTAACTGGAAAAAATTAAAAGTGTTCATGCTGCAATGCACTTATGCTTCTGTGATAGGATTACAGGGGGAGGGGGGAAAAAAACTAATTTCCAAGGCAGAATTTACAATGCAAGATTTTAATTTTTTCCTGCATGATAATTAATACAAAAGTCATATACTACATATAAATAACATTTTAGTTTGCAGCAGTAATTAAGAAAGACAATACATTTTTGAGGAAAAAAAACATGTTTTAAGTGGTTAATCTGTTTGTGTTTTAATTTCTTAAACTGGACTGATGATGGTGGCTTTAACTCACCAGATTAAAGACCGAAATTAGAAGATGTATGTCAGAATACATAGCATCATACGTTTATGTGTGGGTATGTAAGAGGGTAATTAACATATTTTTATCAAGTTTGTTTACAAATTTTGTGCTAATGATTTATGGATTGCAGTTACCATGGGAGTGAAAAGTATAAAGGAGGAATGTGGTGGTATTTTCCTCCCATTCTCATTTATGTAATACAAAGCATTTGTTATTTTAAAGCAATAAAATCCCCTAAAGAAATATTCATAATCAATATGAACACAAAATATGGAATATATTAGCTGAGTTAATGCTCATAGCATAGCACAGCAAGTTATGTATAGTTTAAAGTGTAATCAGTTTTGAAGTTGCTTATATCAGGATATAAATGACAAATAGAAGCAGTATTATTTTTAGTAAAGGCTGTAACAAAAACAATACCAGGTTTATGGCCTTTTTGGTTCTTTTTATAGTTCATTAAGGTAAAAACAAACAGCACATGTGCACATTCAAGAGATCCATTTTCTTGGGCAGTTTAAACTTCCCTTAAATGATCATTTTAAGATGTAAATAGCATGTTCGTTTTGCAGGCTTGCTACTTTCTAAAAATACATTTGATTCCACTGAATAAGGAATTATCAAATAAAACTCTTTATTATTAGTCGCCTGGTCCTATTGATCAAATTTTTATGAGATGTGCAGCTGTCATTGTCATTTCATCTATTTTTCACCCTCTGCTTTGTACCAATTCTACTTTTACATACATATATGTACACACACACACACACACACACACACACACACACACACACACACACAGAGAGAGAGAGAGAGGGAGAGAGAGAGAGAGAGGAGAGAGAGAGAGAGAGAGAGAGAGAGAGAGAGAGAGAGAGAGAGAGAGAGAGAGAGAGAGATCTGTCCAAGGAGAAATAGTTGAAACCATTGCATTGTGTGTACATAATTTTTATTAAATATTTTTTAAAATAATAAAAAATGATACAAATATTGTAAAGGAAAGGTAAGAAAAGTTAAAAAAATAATAAGGGAAGAAAATAAGTGCAAAGATGGAAATAGAGAAGAGAAAAGAAAAAAAGAACAGGAAAACAGGAAAAGTTATAAGAGGCGTCTGATCATCTTAACAATAGAACACGGAACAGGTATAAATACATTGATATTTCACCCTATCTGCTTATGGTTACAATATCATTCCCTCCTTTCCCTATTTACACCCATATGGGTGTGATTTACACCCATAAATCACAAGTTCATTTTTTCTTGGTTCAGCAGAAAGGCCATAAGGGGTTTCCATTCTCTAAGGAATGTCGTTATTGTCTTTTCTCTAATCAAACAAGTCAATTTTGCCATCTCCGCTAATTCTGTCATCTTCACCAGCCTTTTCCCCCGTTGTGGGTATTTCTGAGTCTTTCCATTGTGTGCCTATAATGATCATGCAGCAGTTCTCCCATATAAACACAATCTTCCATAACTATTTTCTAATTGTCTATCCCTTAGTCCCAATAAAAAGAGTTCTGGTTTTCAATTGATATTACCGTATTTTTCAGAGTATAAGACACACCTTTTTCCTCCCTAAAAGAGGCTGAAAATTTGGTTGCGTCTTATAAGAGCCGAGGTGGCGCAGCGGTTAGAGGCAGGTACTGCAGGCCACTTTAAGCTGACACTGATCCGCAGGTCAGCGGTTCAAATCTCACCGGCTCAAGGTTGACTCAGCCTTCCATCCTTCCGAGGTAGGTAAAATGAGGACCCAGATTGTTGGGGGCAATATAAATAAACATTGCTTACTGGTGTAAACCGCTTAGAGAGTGCTTGCACTGTGAGTCGGTATATAAATCTCACAAAATAAATAAATAAATAATAAATAATACTCCAAATGTAGCTTTTCAAAGCTTTTTTTCAGCCCTAATGAGGTGCTAACGATCTTCCCGGCTTGCAGCATTTTTTTATTCCTACTCCCTCGAAATAGTTTTTTTACCAGCCCTAAGTCTTTTACCAGCCCTAAGGTAGAGTATAGTTTCCTAACAATCTTTTAGTGAGGGAAGTAAACAACTCTGATCTGTGAAGGTGGACAGTAAGATTTATAATATATTTGTGCTAGCAGATTGCCAACACAACCAGCTTCTCCCTGTGGTGCTGTCTGCGTACTTGGAAAATCAATAGGGATTAACCCATGACCCCCTTTACATACTTATACTGCGGTCTGCAGTGCTTACCAATATTTCATTTATTTCACTTAAATGCTGTTGCTTGCTCAATAATAGGTAGACTGTTCTTTGAAGCTGCTAATGTTTAAAATATAGCGATGCTTGGAATTATGATAAAATATATCTTTGTGTTGGGATGCAGTAAACCCAGCAGATTTACTTGGGCTGTTCAATGTAATGCAATGACTAACTCCGCTTTTTTTTTTTTTTTGAAATTTCACATTTAGATAAATAAAGGCGCATACCGTATATCAAGAGTTTTTAAACTTGGGTTTACAGATCTAAGGGGTATCCATGGATAGATTTAATGAGCTCTGTTAACTGGAATGGGGAAAAAGTAACACATTTATTTTCACTAATCTTTAACTGAAATCTACTTTTTCATTCAATAATTTAGGCAACCAAGTTATGGCCTCTGAATTCCTTCTTTAAAAAACTTCAAAAATCTCACTATCTAGAATTCTTATAAACTAAAAAGATTGATAAGTATAGACCAGGGGTGGGTTCTACTTACCTTCCCTACCTGTTCGCATCGCGTCGGACGTGCACGTCCCCGTCACGTCGCACAAATGACGCTCTGCACATGCACAGAGGGTACTTTGCAAGTCGCTTTCAAGGACCGGCGACCTGAGAACCGGTTCAGGGGTGTGGCCAGCTGGCCATCACTGCCAGTTCAGTGAGCGGGGGCAAATTTCTGCCACCGGTACGGGAGAACTGGTCTGAACCGGAAGCAACTCACCACTGGTATAGACATGCCATATTACACATTTGCTAATACGAAATATTTCAACACCTGTTGAACATAACTGATTCCTTTGAAGTAATCTAAATCTATGTATTTTATTTTACTCAGACGGTGAATAAAATATTTTTTTCTGAGATGGTGTTCGTTGGTTTCAGGAGGGATTCCATGGCACAAAAAAGTTAAGAACCCCCGCTCTAGATCTTTTTCCTTATCTTGTAGTTGAAGCTGTTTGATATCACACCATCTTTCCATACGCATGCTGGTTCCCCCAGAAGAATTTGAGATCATTAGCCTTAATACTTTTTTTTAGATAAAGCTTGGAATAGTATCCATCATTACTATCAGAAAATTTTAATTCTCTGTTTAAGAATAAATCAGAAGCTCACACAGTTGACTGCCTTTAACTGAATTAAATAACTTCTTTATAATCATATCAAACTATTTACAGTACCATACATTCTTCTTTACAGCAAGTAGAAAGCATACTTCTTCCAGACATCATAGCACAATGAAGACTTTACACAGAGAGATACAGACCGAGACTGGAGAACACATCCAGCTCCTAGCTTAATTCTTTGCACATGCTCAGTAGCACTTTACTCACATTGGCTGACTGAGTTACCACATGACACTTCCAGCTCATGAATATTCCAACAATTACATCTGTAATGATGGGAAGTTCCATAGGAAGACTTGTTCCTTCTGAGTAATCCATGATAGCCAATGGATTAATGATAGCTCTTTTAGAAGACAATGTTTTGGAGACCATGGAATGGTGACATGAACCAAGTGCTTTCCACAGTTCCCTTTCAACATCATTTTTGTCCCCAAACAGCTTGGAAAGCTTCTTCATTCTCACAGGTTGTACCGGTAACAAAACAGGCCAAATATGATCAAACTCAAGTGAGGACACATTTTTAGGTCTATCACGTGGCAGTAACAGATACGATGAACTGTCTCCTTAAGCAAATGGATGTATTTGCATTCGTTTAATGAAACTATTAAAATAAAAACACTAGTGTGGAGGTGAAGGTGCATGGGTGCGCACACACACACACACATGGAGAAAGAGGAACTAGAAAGTGCAGGTAAATGAATAAAACACATGGACATTGTTTGATATCTATACCTTTGTGCAAATAGTAACTCTCTCTCAGCTCAAGCCATCTCACAATGTTGTTGCTGTGGGGAAAATAGGAAGAGAAGGGTGTATTGGACATGTTTGCTATTTGAACTATTGCTATATTTGCTGCTTGAACTATTTATAAAAATAATAAAGGCAGGACATAGATAGATAGATAGATAGATAGATAGATAGATAGATAGATAGATAGATAGATAGATAGATAGATAGATAGATAGATAGATAGATAGATAGATAGATAGATAGATGATAAATAGATAAATAGATAAATAGATAGATAAATACTTCCCTTCCAGAATAGGGGGGGGGGGGGAACCCATCTGGAGCTTTGAAAGTTAAGAGCTGGCTTTCTACTGATGCTTGTGAAGCAACCAATATCTTTTGTGTCCCCCCCCCCACAAAAAAGTACTGTGTAACTTTAGGGCTAAGATTTTGCAGCCCTGCTCTGTAAATGAATCTCCCTGTTGGGTGAGGGTGAGTGGAATATTCCCACTAGCATAAGAATGTTGCATTTGTTTATTCATATTGATCAGTATACTCCTTTTCAATTAATTGGTTCCCAGGGCACTTTGTGAAAATAGGAAGAAGTAAACAACCAAGAATAAAACCAATGCCAGGAGCAAGCTACCTGTAGCAAATGAAAGCAGGTCAAATTCAGGACTTAAAAGAAATGGGGAGAGGACTCTACATGGGTATCAGGTATCAGGGAAGATCTTCTACAAGTAAGATAACTCTCTTAGGAAACCAAGGTGACATCTTCCTTCTCTCCCCTGATGTAGACCTGTCCAGGTCCATGAAGGAAGGAGATATATAACTATTGTCTCCCTACAAGAATGTGGACAAAGAACATTTTTCTAAAGATCAAGAGAAGTATCCAATGATACCAAGGATGACATTCTTTGGAACAATTAAACTGGGATGGTATAAGGTCTTGAGCTGGTGTTTGGATTAGAAGACCTCCAAAGTCCCTTCCAGCCTGGGGTGAAATTCAATTTTTTTCCCTACTGGTTCTGTGGGCGTGGCTTGGTGGGCGTGGCAGGGGAAGGATACTGCAAAATCTCCATTCCCTTCCCATTCCAGGGGAAGGATATTGCAAAATCTCCCTTCCCACTCCAGGGGAAGGATATTGCAAAATCTCCATTCCCACCCAACTCCTGGGGGAAGGATATTGCAAAATCTCCATTCCAACCCAGCTCCTGGGGGAAGGATATTGCAAAATCTCCATTCCCTCCCCACTCCTGGGGGAAGGATATTGCAAAATCTCCATTCCCACCCAACTCCTGGGGGAAGGATACTGCAAAATCTCCATTCCCTTCCCACTACAGGGGGAAGGATACTGCAAAATCTCCATTCCCTTCCCACTACAGGGGGAAGGATACTGCAAAATCTCCATTCCCACCCCACTCTGGGGACAGCCAGAGGTGGTATTTGCCGGTTCTCCGGACTACTCAAAATTTCCGCTACCGGTTCTCCTGAACCTGCTGAATTTCACCCCTGCTTCCAGCCCAATATTGTATGTTCTATGAGTTAATGCGGAGGGCTCTTTCCAGGGTTCATGATTTTTTGTTTAGGAATGTGCCTGGATAAAATAAACTTTCCATTCCTTCATCGTATCCAGGTTATTCAGGTTTAATTTCAGTTGCTATTTATAACACATGGACACACTTGGTGCCTTCATGCTGTTTTGAGAGAATGTTTAGTTTAGCATAACTTTTTTTTATCAGTTCCAACTTTTTGTTGTAATTTAAAAGCCATAAATGATAGGAACAAAAGACCTCTTTTTTCCATAGCTTCTTGAGATATGGAGGGTTGGGATAGCAAAAGGAACTTGCATTTCAGGGACTGGTTTTTTGGGGTGGGTGGGTGGGGGTGGATTTTAAAAGAAATTTCAGAACAGGAAAAATGAAGCAAGCTAAACCAATATATACTAGGTTGGATTGTCAATGATATGACTTTCCTTCTTAAACTTCCCAATCTCCGGTAATATTACACTACTAACCAGATCAGACAAAACATTTGCTTGATAGTTGTGATAATTAATCTCACAGAGGCGATATAGATCTTTTCCTGGAATCCAAACATTTAGAAATAAAACCGCAGTTTAAAAATCTAAGTAAAATATTTATTTCGGTACAAAAACAATAAAACCTCATTTGTTTACATCTCTTAATATAAATGTGCAACTTCACTCAATGGAAGCCAGAGAAAGAAGGATAGAAAGAAGATTGGAATGCACACATGTGTACAAGAACATATCAATCATGTGCTCAGGAATGAACCATTATATTAGATAGGGATGCTTCTCCCTGCATATACATATAACAGGCAATAAATCACACCGTGACATTGCTAGACCAATTCTTGAATACAGTTCATCTGTCTGGAACCCGTACTGCATATCGGACATTAATACAATTGAATGTGTCCAGAGATATTTCACAAGAAGAGTCCTACACTCCTCTGGTCGCAACAGAATACCTTATATCACCAGACTTGAAATTCTGGGCTTAGACAACTTAGAACTACACCGCCTTCGGTATGACCTGAGCGTAGTTCATAAAATTATCCGCTACAATGTCCTACCTGTCAATGACTACTTCAGCTTTAACCCAGAGGTGAAATGCTCCCGGTTTGGGCGTGCCTGTCGGTCGTCGGAGAGCTGGTCGCAAAGGCAGCGCGAGGCTCCGCCCACCCACCCGGACGCCGCCATTCGGGTTCTTTTACCCTCTGCACATGCACAAAGCGTTCTGTGCATGCGCAGAGGGTAAAAGAACCCAAATGGCGGCATCCGGGCGGGTGGGCAGAGCCTCGCACTGCCTTCACGACCGGCTCTCCGACGACTGACAGGCACACCCGAACCGGGAGCATTTCACCCCTGCTTTAACCAAAGCAATACACAAGCACACAATAGATACAAACTTAAAGTGAACCGCTCCAAACTTGATTGCAGAAAATACGACTTCAGCAACAGAGTGATCAATGCCTGGAATGCACTACCTGACTCTGTGGTTTCTTCCCCAAACCCCAAAAACTTTAACCTTAGACTGTCTGCTGTTGACCTCACCCCATTCCTAAGAGGTCTGTAAGGCATAAGTGGACCTGCGTGCCTACCGTCCCTGTCCTAATGTCCCCTTTTATTCGTATCCATTTCCTGTATTCATAATCATGTTTATACTTATATCTGTTATCTAATACATGCCTGACGAAATAAATAAATAAAATAAATAATAAATAAATAAACATCCTTTGGACCAAATGTCTTCAGTTCAACAAGTTAAAAGTTCTATTTTTCAACTTGAGTGAAATGATGATATAAATTTCTGAGCTGGCTTAAGCTTGAAGGATGTTTTCCACACCCAGGTCCTATCGTAATAAAAATATATATTGTTGGTCTGTTTTCTTTCTTTTCTTTTTTTAAAATCCTCCCAGTAAACAAAATGTTACCGCAACAATATGTAACAGGAAAGAAAAAACTGAAAACCAGTTATCTAAACAGTGAGATGCAGTGATGTTAGTTAAGCAAAATAACAGATATGTAACAGCTGAACACTCAGTAAAGTTATTACTTGGAGCAAATAATAATTTTCTTACTCAGAGACTAAAAGGAGGAAATAGCTTTCATTCTTTGTTATGCAAACTCACATATTCTCCAGAGTTTTCTGCAGTTTGGTATTGATCCTATTAGCTGTTATTTGAATCGGACAATGCACTCTGTAAGGTATTGTGCTGTACCTGGACTCTTGTTTAAATAATGTATTCATAAATTGATTAATCATTACAGTAAGAGTTATTAGCTGCATTTATATCTGGATGTTACAATTGATGTAGTCTGGTAATCATGCATACTTAAGCAGAAGATCAGTTTCAAATTAAGAATATAACTAATAATTGTATCAGTAGAGTTTTTGCATTCGGGGAAAGCAAAGCACTTAATGCAAAAGTTTTATAATGGCAATAGTAGCCATTCAAATGCCTACCTAATTTGCATAGAGTTGATCATTTTTAATGCTGCCATACGTTTCTGCTTAGAATACATTTGAAGTCCATTGCTGAATGAAAGAATAGAAATGTTGATTATTAGAACATTTATTTTTGAAAATACCTCAATGATCAGAACTCTGATCCCAGAAAAAAAATTCTTTTGCCCAGATTTTTTTTTGTCCAGTTTTCACTTTTTTCTGTCATTTGGCATTCCACACTTGACATTATATATTTTAGGATGGTTAATTCAAGGCAAAATATGTAGGTAGTGCTTTGCACTATTGAGACTGGCTCGTACTTTTTTAGCCTTTGCTTTTTCTGAACTCACGATGCAGTTTTGAATTACAGCCACAAACCAGTTTTAATGAGCACACCGTTTGTTTTTACGGTGTGCTCTGAATTATGATAGATTTAGTTTCTTATGCTCACCTATCTGCATTTATTGTTTTTATCCCTCCTGTTATACTTATTTTTTTTAAACAAAACATTTAGGTCTTTATGCTTTATGCTACTCCCTAAGGACTCAGGGCGGCGTACAGCATTTTAACAAACAAAATCATTTAAAAACAATTTTTAAAAAAGTTAAAAAGGACACACAGCAGCATGCATACATGGGGGAGACCTCAGATGTAAAATTTAGCAGTATCCTTCCCCTGCCACGCCCAGAAGCCACACCACGCCCACCAAGATCACTCCTTGTGATCAAGGAGTACTTTCAAGACTCAGCCTTAATTTATAAGTCATGTCAAATAGTTTTAGTGGCAGCAGAATCATAACTTCAGGCAGCTATCAGGAACTAGAGGAGGAGGAGGAGTGGGGGAGGAGGAGGAGGAGGAGGAGGAGGAGGAGGAGGAAGAAGAAGAAGAAGAAGAAGAAGAAGAAGAAGAAGAAGAAGAAGAAGAAGAAGAAGAAGAAGAAGAAGAAGAAGAAGAAGAAGAAGAAGAAGAAGAAGAAGAATTCTTTCTGGTAGTGTGAGTCAAGCTGGAGAACGATCAAGATGTGGTTCATTGGACCAGCAACTGTGTAGTCCTTCAGCCTTCCGGTTACTTTTCTTATGAAGCCGGGTGGCAATCATTCTTGCTTTGTACTGAGACTCTACATGTCAAGTAAATGTGTGCAGCATGAATGCAGGATTACTCCTTTCTGTTGATTCTCTAGCCGGATGAACCCTTTTGAGTTTAACTGATGTGGAAAGACAGACACCAATATGGTCACGCAAACCTTGGTCTCTGCATTCCCACCAAAGGAATGAGAAAAGGGGCGAAGGAAGGAAGGAAGGAAGGAAGGAAGGAAGGAAGGAAGGAAGGAAGGAAGGAAGGAAGGAGAAACACGAGGTCGGGAAAGCTTTCCCCATATTTAGTTGGAAAGCCATTTGATTTCATGGCGTGCTCTTTCTGCTTCATAAATTCTCCTTTAAACATTCAACAGCCTGCTAAATTAATATATACTGTGTTCTTTCTTTAATGGGCAGGGGGAAAAAAACTTCTCTCCCAGCAGTACATTTGTTCAGATCTGCTTTGAAAAGGTGCTGCCTGCCGTGTGCGAGGGACATCTGCTCACAAATGAAGGATTGTGCTTTTGATTTGGAGCAGCACCTTCTCTTTAAATTCTGGCTGAGGATGAAAGGAGCAGATTCGTCTCCTGCCCCCTCCCTTCACCCCATCCCCCCCAAATCATGTGGCTTTACCCATTACGGAGAGCAAATCCATTTCATGCAATTGTGCCAAGCTGCCTTATTTATTTGTTTGTTTGTTTGTTTGTTTGTTTATTTATTTATTTATTTATTTATTTATTTATTTATTTATTTATTTATTTATTTATTTATTTATTTATTTATTTATTTATTTATTTATTCCCGAGTCCCTCGGGAGTTGGGCGGCATAGAAATCCATTCAAATAAAATAAATAAAATTTAATTTATTTCTTCCAGGTTTTCTTGTTTGTTTTGCTTTGCTTTGCTTTGTTTTTTAACTAAGGGATAAAAGAAGTGAGGGTGAGGATTTAAGATTTAAGCTGATAAATAATTCCTAGCATGTAATTGTCCTAGCACAGTGGTTCCCAACCTTTTTGTGATCGAGTACCACTTGGAGGTCCCGTACAGTCGCCGCGTACCACCTGGTTCCAGAGAAACTAAATTTGATCAGATATCACTTTATTTCCATAATTGTACCGTTCCTTTTTTGGCCCCGCGCATCCAGCAACTGGATTCTTGGGCTGCTGGGACCAGGTGGGTGGCGTGTGGCAACAGTTGCAAATCGTTGCCAGATTATCTTGTGTTAGGCAGTAAACATTTTTGTGAAGTAAAAAATAACTAACTAAAAATCGTTCATGACCCCAAAAGTGTTCGCGTACCACCTGGAAGGCCCTCGCGTACCACAGGTTGGGAACCACTGTCCTAGCATAATTTTGGAAACTTCAGTGTTACTTTAAGGCAATCGATATGAAGTCTTAAATTTGGAAAACATAAAGTTCCCCTACCTTGTTTTCCAAAGAAAGTTTGTTGATATAACCTACATGTATTATAAAAGACTGGGTTTTATTGTAGCTTGGCACCAAAATGCCTTTTAGTTTGAAGGTGGAATTACTAAACATGCTTTCCTGTCTTTCTTTTTTGGTAGAATTGTCTATCTACACAAACACACCCACCCATGTTCCTCCTCTCTCCTCAGTTCTTTGTGCAGATTACCTGTTTTTTAAACTCTATCTTAGGGTGTGTGTGAGTCCATCCGTCCATCCATCCCAGAGGTGGATTTCAGCAGGTTCTGACCAGTTTTGGAGAACCGGTAGAGGAAATTTTGAGTAGTTCGGAGAACCGGTAAATACCACCTCTGACTGGCCCCGCCCCCATCTATTCTCTGCCTTCCGAGTCTCAGCTGATTGGGAGGAAATGGGGATTTTCCCCTCACATCGAAGGAAGAGTTCAGGATGGGTTGTTCTAGCCCCATAGCTCTATGGACTGGGTTGAATTTTCTGAAGGATCCGCCTCCCTGGTGACATTCCTCAGTCGTTCAATCCAGTCCTCAGCTCGTGGACGTTTTTTCCTTAGCTCCTGGAGCTTAGGATTTTTTCTTCATATTCCTTCCTGGACTGATGGCACGACGGATGTTATGGCTGCAACATATAACATATGAATCAAAATAAGAAAGACTAGAGCAGCGAATTATTTTAAAAACACGCAGTACGAGTGATGAATAAAATTATGAATAAAATTAAGCTTTGCATGAGCAGTTAGTGGTATATGAACAGCAGTGAAATCTACTTACCTTTCCTACTGGTTCGGAAGTGCACACTTTTCCACCCCCGTTCTGTTCGAGCACACACTTTTTCAACCTCTGTGCATGCGCAGAAGGCTTTGCGCATGGGGTTAAAAAAATAAAAGGGCGGCATCCGGGCGGGTGGGTGGAGCCTCGTGCTGCCATCGCTACCAGTTCTCCTAACCACCAGCGCCTGCCACTACCTGTACGCCCGAACTGGGCCGAATCGGTAGCATTTCACCCCTGTAGAATGTGAGGCATATGGGACAAACAGAGCCCCATTTTAATCTGTTATTTTTCATTAGGATAATTTTAACAGTATGGAGCAACTATGCATTTGAAATGTAGGTAGATTTTAAGGGCAGATATTTGTGCTCTCGTGAGGTTTGAATGCGATAGTTGGCATGAATTGCATGGAAGATATTACCTAGTTGGGTAATGTAATGTCTTCAAGCAAATCCTCAGGGTACACCAAGAACTTCACAGTTCATCTTTGAGCTACAGATAATTCTCTTCTATTGGAATCAAATGCACTTTGCTAGAATTTACCCAGATTGGTGTAATTTCCTGTAATGGCACAGTTGAGGGAGTAATTTCCAAGGAATAAGTTACACAATTTCCCTCCTTTTGCTGGCCCAGTTAAGGCTGGGATCCCAGTGCTGTATTTCTGCAGAAGCAGATCTTGAAAGGCAATGTGGACATGCTACTTCTATCTGCAAAGAGTTAATGATGGATGCAATTCCGATCCAGATGGCAATTTCCATAGGAACGCTTTGGTCTGTTGCAAATGTTGGTCATATCAGCTGCATCTTCCTTCCCTTTTGAAATATGAATGTAGGGAAAAGAGATCCATATTATTTTGCTCACAAATACTGGAGGGGATAACGTATGAGAAGCAATAATATCTACTCTTAGGCATCACTTTAACTGCACCTTTATTTGCCCTAATTATACTTGGGCGAACTTAACGAAGGCTATTTTGCCTGTACCAAATATCAGCCTGAGTAGAGATTGCAGTGGTTCGTTTTTTTAATTTTTGAGCCAGTTGAAAGGGGTTTTGTTTTCCTGAATGAAACTCGGATACATCCTTCCTTGAATTAATGACAACAGTCTTGTTCTTTTTTTTTTTTTTTTGCCGTATCCATTTCAGTTTTATTGCTTGTATTCTTTTGCAATCAAAAGCAACCCCGTTGGTGTCTCCCACAAGGCTTCAGGATACATAATGAAAACGTAAAGCTTCTATTTCTGATGAAATTCAGCGGCAAAATTCCTGTTGCGTTTCTCTTTCTTATAGGAAAGGGTTCCTTTACTCTGGAGAGAGAGGAACTGAGGATTTTGACAGTCCTGAAGTTTGCAAAGTAACAATGCATGGATGAGACATGAACCCACGTACGAGTGATCTTGCAGGCCTTGAGATTTTTAAATCTCTCTAGTGTTTAGATTTGTGATGGGATTGTAGTTTTGTTGCATAACCACTCGCATCAGAGTGTGGATAACAGTGATCATCTGTAGCTGTGGCAAAAGGTGGTACAGTCTGTTTGTTGTTCATTTTTGGAACAAAAAAGTCACAGAAAGTGATTTTGAAGAACCAATCAGGATTGGATCTGGTTAGTACTTACCGTTCAAAGAGAGATCACCAAGACACTCGAAGCCTGCAGGCTAAACCAGGAAACTGATTTTGAAAATCATGGAAGAACAAAATAGTAACTGCTTCCATTCTGTCAGCAAGAAAAGTGTCTATGAATCACTGAGAATTCAGCTTAATCATTGGAGATTTGACTTTATGTACCAAACATAGTGTTGTTGTTGTTTTAATTGCAGGGTTTCCGGTACATTCTCTGACAGGTTCCAACACACAGAGCTTGTTCTTTTGCTTAATAGCACAAGCAATAGTATCAGAGTTTGTTGCAGAAAAATCAATTTCCAGAAGCACACACAGATGACTGATTCAGCTGGATTCATTAACTTCTTTATAAACATAGTAATATAAATACAATGCCACAAGAAGATTATTTCTTCAAGTAAACACAAGCAGGAGAATTAGTTTCATTTCAGCAGAGCAGACATGGAGAGAGCTGAGAGTACAGAGTGGACCTGAGAGCAGAGAGGACTGAGCCACGCCCAGCCTTAAGCTCAAGATTTCAGTTTCGATTCTCTGCACAGACTCAGAAGTGGTTAGCTCCAATTGGCTGACTTAGTTGCTATGCCTATTCATTGGCTCTCCCAGTCATGAATATTCTAACAAATAACACTTAGACTTATATACCGCTTTACAGTGCTTTACAGACCTCTCTAAGCGGTTTACAGAGTCAGCATATTGCCCCCAACAATTTGGGTCCTTGTTTTACCCACCTCGGAAGAATGGAAGGCTGAGTCAACCTTGAGCCGGTGAGATTTGAAGTGCCAAATTGCAGGCAGCCGGCAGGCAGTAGAAGTAGCCTGCAGTACTGCACTCTAACCACTGCATCACCGTGGCTCATAATGACAGTTGTAGAGAAAGTTTGGTTCTTATTTAAACTTTCCAACTTTCTTAGTTTTTATTGTGAAACCGCTGCATAAATAGAAATGCAGCCATCCTTCAATGTTCAGTGTTCTTTTCCACATTTTGTAATTTAGTTACCTTGTAAATATCTCTAAAAGCCTTCTAAAAAAGGAACATGGTTAAGTCTGGGCTACAGAATAACTGGCTTGATTCACTGGATGCTTTATATCTCTGGAGTTACCTGCAATCTCCCAATCTGATTTTTTTTTGTAGTTCACAGAAGTCCCTTTGAATATGTAATTTCGTAGCACAATGTCTGACAAACATTGTTGTAGCTGGGAAACATGCAAAAATTGTAGCGTAACCTCTTAAAAAACTTAAACTGGCAATGTTCCTTCCTAAGTAAGAAGACTAAAGAATGAATTGATGGATGGGATGGGATGGGATGGGATAGGATAGGGCAGGGCAGGGCAGGGCAGGGCAGGGCAGGGCAAGAAGAATGGAATGGAATGGAATGGAATGGAATAGAATAGAATAGAATAGAATAGAATAGAATAGAATAATAGATATCTATTATTGTTGTTGTTGTTGTTGTTGTTGTTGTTGTTATTATTGTTGTTATTATTATTATTATTATTATTATTATTATTATTATTATTATTATTATTATTATTATTATTATTATTATTATTATTATTATTATTATTATTATTATTATTATTATTATACAATTGTATCACAGCGGCCAGTTGTTTCGCCGGATTTGGCATTGATTACTAGTCGAGCCCCACCCAGGGGCCTAGGATGTCGTAATGTATTTTCGAAGTATATGTGCGGAACCGAGCAATGCGGCTTTCTGCATTTGACTGATGGTGATTTTGTCAATTTTGGGCTGTTTTAAATGTAATTCCAGTACTTTTGGGATAGCACCCAGTGTTCCAATCACTACTGGAATTACCACTGCTGGTTTGTGCCATAATCGTATAATAATAATAATAATAATAATAATAATAATAATAATAATAATAATAATAATAATAATAATAATAATAATAATAATAATAATAATAATAATAATAATAATAATAATAATAATAATAATAATAATAATAATAACAACAACAACAACAACAACAACAACTACTACTACTATTACTATTATTATTATTATTATTATTATTATTATTATTATTATTATTATTATTATTATTATTATTATTATTATTATTATTATTATTATTATTATTATTTTCCCCAAAGTAGCAAAAGCAAAGAGAACATGCTAAGGAAGAACTACCAGTGATAAGAGGTTTTTTTCCTTTTAAATGTTTTTATTGCGGTCTGCGCTAATTCCTCTATTTGAATGGATTCGTGGTTTCAATGCTTCAATGTTTCATTTCACCCACATGGGCAGCCTGTGAGGCAACAGCTGTTTTGCATTAGAAAAACAACATGCTTTGAACTGGGGGAAAAAAAATAGCCCTGGAATTTTGAATAGGCGCTGATAACAGAAAGAGACTTTTCTTTTGCAAGTTCCTCCTCCTTTTTTGACCATCCTTCTTTTCCTTTTCCTTTTCCCCCTTTTCCTATTCCAACCATTGGGACTGGCTGCACTTAGAGCACAGTAAGAAGAGAGGCAAAGAATCCAGTTTTGAGTTTGGATCAAAGATTTGATCAACACACAAAAGGGAAGAAACTTTCACAGCAAACTCAGTTATGACTAGAATATTTTTGCAAACCATGTTTGTAGCCTTCATCTGTTTTATGATTCCACTATTTAGGGGTATGTTTATTGTCTGTGACATTCATGCTAATGGCCAAACTTATTTGATGGCTTTGGACTTCAAATATATAAAGTATTAGACCTCATATTTTATTAGACATCATAATTTTAGAACTGATTTTTTTTAGGCTAGGAACCTTTAGAATTTGTCACAACGTTTACTCTTAATGACCACCAGGGGGCATTGTGGCTTAATTGTCATTTGCAGATTCCCAGGTTTGTCAAAAGAATTCCTCTGTAATAAGCACATTTGTAAATTTATATAAGGAAGAATCCAATTTTTTTTTAAAAAAGTATCTAAATTAGTATGTTTGCATTTTCAGTCAGATTTGCTGAATGAATTTGGATAGTCACAGGACCCAAATCAAGTTTTTATTCATCAATATTCTTTCTGAATCAAGTCTCAGAATTGAATTAATTTGCAGAACTAAGCAAAATTAAATGTTTGAATTTGTGATGGATCGGCCCACCTTTTCATATTTCAGTTGTATTCCATGATGTATATAAATTGGGAAAGGCTACTGTAATAAGTGAAAGGTGAAAAGCTACATATGAGATGTTAAGTTAGTTTTTGTGGGACTGAATGCGTATGATAATGTCAATCTTGTGTGTATATGTAAAATTAATATTGGCTGCTTAAATTCTCTATCCTGTTTTTGTCTCAATCTACCTATTGTCAGGCACGAAAAATCAGGACTGCATATTAAATTCCAGTTAAATTCCATTTACTTATTGTTCAAGCCTATACACAAGAATCTAGTTAACTAATGGTCAGCACTAAATTGGTGCTAGATAAGAGTCAATGGAATTCAAGAAGGATTAGACTTAGGACTATTTGTGGGAGTGTAATGACTCTAGGCTTATTCCTCTCTTGACTCTGACTCCAGGCTCTGCATGTATTTATCTTGCATGTATGCATTTATCCTTCATTAATATTACACCTTTCCTAGCATTAGGATAGCTGGCACAAGAGCTTCTTCCCCCTTACTCCAAACAGCCAACCCCCCCCCAAAAAAGAATAAATCTCCAAGACCTACTGAAGACTCAAAAGTTGGCAGTCTAACATAAAGCAAGGACCAAGATACGCATGCATAAACAAGTGGATTTGGGAAATGAATGGTAGTGATACATTCAATCTTTGTTTCCAGAGAATAAGATGACAGGTAAAGTGAAATATTTCTACCCCCAGCACACCTCAAATAAAGATGCTCTGAACCTTTAAGAAGACAATGCACAATTAGTTAAAGCACCAGACTGTTGAAAAAAATCTTGAAGATCAGTTTGCTCAACACTGAATTAAGTTGGACTTCCCATGCTCTGCAAGTTTTCTTCCCCTCCTGCTTCCGTTTCTCCAACCATAAAAGAAACAAAGCAACCACATTTCCAGACGACTATCTATCGAAGTACTTGCTCCTCTGTTGTCAGCAAATAAATAGACAGTGTATATCTATGAAATATGCTAAGAGTTATTCAAAGTTAACAGTGTTCTGTTGGAGAATTGTTTAATTTGCTTCCGCTTAAAATTATTTTAAACCAGTAACTGGGGCAACATTTCTGTCTTCTCGATCCCCAACAGTTTTATTTGTTTTAAATCTTTGAGTGCGTAGAACTTAGTAGGATGTCATTGGAAATGCAAGACAAAGATGACTCTGAATTCTATAAAACTTGGGACAGGTGGTATAATTGGCTTAACCAAAACAAATATCAAAAATTGCTATAATTATGTGTCATGATCTTAGACAGTATAAATAATAACAAATGTCTACTTTTTCGCAAAGACCGGAACAAATTATCGGAATATATACAATTTTACAAGGTTTTAAAATATTAATCAAGCTGAACAAAAGAACCATTGTTGAAAAGGGAAAAATTGTTTTATTGTAATGATAATAGACTGAACATAATATAACAAGAGAAAAAGAATAAGGAGAATATTGGAAGATATAAGAAAGATAACGATGTAAATAATAACTATAAAGAATAAACATGTTTTTGTATCACTAGGCTGTAAAAGGATAGTGTCGACGAGATGGCTGACATGTATGTTCAATGTTTTCTATACTCAAAGATATTTGATACTTTATATATGTTTATACATGTTTTTATGTTTGTATGTTTGTTTGTCTTTTTAACATAATTAATAAAGACTATTTTTTAAAAAAAACAAAAACAAAGTTAACAATATTCTTTTGGAGAATTGTTTAATTTGCTTCCGCTTAAACCAGTAACTGGGGCAACTTTTCTGTCTTCTCAATCTCCAACAGTTTATTTGTTTCAAATCTTTACGGTCCTTCCATCCAAGGGGGGGGGGATTTTCCTAGTGCTCAGAAGCTTGGCCGCTGGAACAAAAGGAAACTGCAGCAACGATATTCTAACTGCTTACATATTCTGGTATATTTCTTGTTATTCTACTTGAGTACCTCGTTCAGGCAGAGGTTGCCAATAAAGTTTATTGTAGGCGCTAAGTGTCAATATGTGTAGTACCCCCTGCCTAGGGTGCTTGTAATTAAAATGCCACAGATAGTCTGGGAGAAGCATGAAAATTTGATGGCAAATTGATTTCAGGTTCATCTTGAAATTTGTCCTCAGCTGGACTCAATTACGCTGGCAGGGACTGGATGGCTTTTGTCAAAAGGTTTTGCTAGGAGGAGAGACGGGGACTCCTGGCTCTGAATATTAAACTCAGTCCTGACTTATGACAATTTGTTTTGGTGACTTCAACAAGCCTCCAGTTGCCTGGATTTTGCCTTCATTATTTTTAGAAATTTCAAGCTAACAGCTTCTCATCCTTGGCTTGCTTTGTATGTGGGAATGAGTTCTGAGAAAGTTTGTGGAATGTAACGGAAAAATAGGTTTTGTAATATCAAACCCTCATGTCAGAAGAGTGATGTCTAAAGCCCTGATCTATAGATTGAAATTTACTACAGGTGCCTTAAAACAAAAAAGATAAAATTTACATGCAGGCTTCTTTAAAAGACTTTTGTCTAATTGTTCCTTCTCCTTCTGCCTCTTCTTCCCCTTCGCTTCGCTTCCTTCCCTATTTTTATTCCTTAAAAGCGTCATCAATTTAAGCATAAACAGAATATTTATTGCCATTGTTTTCTAATTTTGGAAATGTACTAGAATCACTTGCAAATCCAGAGGCTTATCAATATACTTGTTTTATTCACTCAGATTTAATACGGTAGAATCATTTCTTCCCCTAAATTATGTATATGCTATAATCAGTTGATTTTTATTTATTTATTTTTAGCAGGATATGTTGGGAAATACTCTTTAATTTGCAGCATCCGTTGAACATATTTTATGTGGTCTCATACTTATGCTGAAAGCATAATAACTTAATGTCTGATACAGGGATATACCGCATATACTGTGTAAACAAAATTGAAAGCAACAACTTAGAGACCTCTTTCTAATGTGGACGCCAATCCATTGACATGCTTGCAATGAGTTAAATCCATGCATGGAAAGTTACCTGATGAGCTAAAAACTCTGCAAAAAAAGGTTGAAACATTTTTCACCACAAAACATGTGGAGAAGCTGAACAAAAACGCCATAAACTAGCTTCATAATGCAGTCTGGATTTGATTTAGCATGATATGTGAAGCCATTCCAAGCAATTACCTATGGCTTACAAATCCCATTAAATAGAATCATGGTAATTGCACTAACATAACATTTGGTATCAAGCTAAGTCAAGCTAATACTTTAGCATGGAACACGCAGCCCGAGTCAAGAACCAGCCACATCAGGACAAAGCTTGTATTTATAAGAGAAAATTCCTACTCATTCTCAGGACATTTTGCCACTCAAGATGGATGTTCCAGAGTTGAAATGAAGAGATAACCGTGGGAAGATCCCGTTGCTTTAGGCATTCATTTATTCCCATCTATTTGAAAGATATGTATTTACTTGAATGGAAGACGATTCCAGATTTGACATAAAATCTTCCAAAAAAAGGAAATAAATAGAAATAATTGCAGAAAATTGTCTTGTGCAATATAAAGCATCTCTATTGTCTCAGGGTGATGGATTCCGGCTAAAACTGATTCTCGGGCTTCCCTCTTCCTGCACCACAAAATAAGTACTCAATAAATTGAAATGTGTGAAAATGGTTGTGAATCTGTTAAGCAAACTAGTATTCAGACTTTATTGCTCTGTGGATTGTTCTTTTTGAACTTATATTGTTTAACTTGAAGTTCCTTTCCTTCCTTCCTTCTTCCTTCCTTCCTTCCTTCCTTCCTTCCTTCCTTCCTTCCTTCCTTCCTTCCTTCCTTCCTCCCTCCCTCCCTCCCTCCCTCCCTCCCAAAAAAGGTAGAAGTGGGAAGAGAGGCTGTTTATAACATTGGAAAAGAAGAAAATGTAGAAGAAGAAATTGGATAGAGATGATGCAACTGGACTGGTAGAAAATTTGATCCAAGTTTCAAAAACATCTACACTTTCTGCAAGTGTAGATTTTTTTTCTTTTTTTAAAGAAATGGATCTTAGGGTTGCCAATGTTGGAGACACCAGATCTATAGCGATGCAAATAGTTGCTTTAGTTTCTAAAGTATCTGTAGGTGAAGAACAATAAAGGAAACCGCTGAGAAGTAACTCCACGTGTCATTTTGAAATGTGGCCCTTTTCTAAAAAAAGGTATGCCCAGAACTGAAATGGTATAGGATTTCCTGCTTGAGCAGGGGATGGACTAGACAACCTCCAAGGTTCCTTCTAACCCTGTTAGTCTATTAAATAACATGTGTGGCTTGGAATGCTTTCTTCTTGAAAACTTGGAAAGTGATTGCTTGCTGGGTTTATTTAACCCCTTATGTCAGGGTGTCAAACTCAAGGCCCGGGGGGGGGGCAGATCCGGCCCACGGGGTGCTTAGATCTGGCCCATGGGGCTGCCCTGGAAACAGCAAAGGACTGGGCCGCAGTGCCTCTTCCAATGAAAACAGAGCTAGGGAGGCCTGCCTGTGGCCCTCCCGAGCTCTGCTTTCACTGGCAGAGGGTTGCAGGAGGCCGTCACAACCGAAAACGGAGCTCGGGAGTCCGTTTTTGATGGCATAGCGTTTAGGCCACCACAGGCGCCCCCAACATTGGTGACGTAGAGCTGGCCATGCCCAACCTGGCCATGCCATAGCGCCCCCCCCCCGGGAGATCAAACACAACCCTGATGCGGCACTCAATGAAATTTTGACACCCCTGCCTTATGTGATGTCTGGGAAAAAAACAAAACCTAGGTTGTTTGTCCTATACTTGAAAAGCATTTGCAACATGGCAAGAAAGGGAAAGTTAATCCGTCTGTCTGTCCAAGGATGACTCTTTATCTATTTTTCTATTATACTCACATTATAGATACAATTATTTTTTCAGTTCCAGTAGCATCTGTCTAGTATCTGTCTCTCTCTGCTACTCTATGATCACCAGCACTCTTCTCCAGTAGTTTATTCGAAGGAGGGAAATCATCTTCCTTTTGAGTAAATGCGGTGCTATATTTCTGTGTTGCTAAATTAAAAAATAAGACACCTATCTGTATTTGCAATATAATGCTGAACAATAAATACCATGTGGTATTCACAGCGGTGGGCCCTCTGAACGAAAAAACTGGAAGCATAGTAGGAGGGATTTCTCATAACAAAATGTTTAATATTGTGCTAGGATAACCTGTGGGAAGCTGATTGCTGACCTATGAGATTATTAAACCAAGCAGTGTTATTATTTTAGCTTGATCAAATAAAGCTCACATTGAAGGATGTTGCCCTTTCTGAAATCTAAAACATCTTAATGGACAAATTGTTCCACGGTAACTTGACGGAATGAATCCAAATTAATGCGAGATGAATATTTAGATGGAAGAATACGTAGCTTAATTTTGGAGGAGGACATGCCCTGTTAAAAAGAAAGTTTTTCCCCTGTAAAGGAATAAAATTAGAAGGGCATACAATAATTTGAAGGTTGATGAGTGTGAGATTTACTACGTTAACAACACTAGGTCTTTAAAGAAGGGAGAAATAACCTTTCCAGGGGTAGGGGCAAAGGGAGGTAAGAAAATCAAGGTGGCAGTAATGACCATGTGATCAATAGCAATAGCACTGTAGCAATAGCACTTAGACTTATATACCGCTTCATAGTGCTTTACAGCCCTCTCTAAGCGGTTTACAGGGTTCAGCATATTGCCCCCAACAATCTGGATCCTCATTTTACCGACCTCAGAAGTATGGAAGGCTGAGTCAACCTTGAGCCAGTGAGATTTGAACAGCTGAACTGCTGAAATAGGCTGCAGTGCTGCTTTTAACCACTGCACCACCTCGGCTCAAAGAAACAGTCCTTTTGTACCAGTGGTGGGTTCCGACCGGTGGGTTCCGACCGGTGCCGTGTGGAGCGCAGCTCCGGTAGGAGCCCAGTGATGATGTCATTTTCTGGCGCTTCTCCATGTCTTGAGCTGTCGGGGAAAAGCCCTCCCACCCGCCCTTGTTTCAATACTGACCTTTATTCTTCCTCCGAAGCACAGCTGAGAAGCTCCTCAGCTGTGTTTCGGCTTGTAATGTCGTCCTAAGCATGCGCGGAAATGAAATCGCCCGATGGAACGCGAGTTCACTTCTGCACATGTTCGCGATGCGCACCGGTAGAGAAAATAACCGGAACCCTCTGCTGCTTTGTACGAGTGCATCTTGACCATTCAAGGGAGGCAAGCTTAGTCTCACAATTGTGATACACAACTTGACTTCTTTGATCCTTAGCCATTCCTGTGGATACTACCTCTTTTTATTTATTTTTAAAGATTGTCCTGGTAATTCTTGACATCCTCCTAAATAAATTCACATCATCCAGATGTAGCCCAGGTTCAGAAGCGCTTGGCTTTTACAAAGGACAAAGTTCTTCTCTGAAGCTATTTCGCACATAGCATATTTAATGGTGAACAAGACGGAGCTACTTTTAAAATTTATGGTATCTTCTATCCTGGACAGACAATTACTACCCAATATAGAATTCACGGTTCCTATTAATCAGTTGATCTAACAAGTTATATTCAGTTTTTGAGCTTTGAGCTTTGTCAATTGATTGTGCTTTTAATCCCCTAATCTCCTTACTTTCTACATGTTATAATTATTTACAGTATGTTTACCTTTCTAATCTTCTCTATAATTATATTTCTTATAAAGCTAGATTATCCAACATTCTTGTAAAACATGGGTTTTAGCCCATATCTAGTGTTGTTTCTATGTTATGCTCTCTTCTCTTTTTGTCCAAAGCTGTTATATGACCTCCAGATCTCTTCTAGACTGTTAGAAAGACATCCACGACAGGGTATCATTGCTCTGTTCCTGTGTCTGATTAATATTTAATCAGCCAAGGGAGGAAATAGTATTTATTCCTTACAAAGTATCTGAAAAGATGAGACACCTTTTCTAGCTTTGGTTAAATGTAAGTGGAGGCGATATTGCAGAACTGCTTCAAGTAAAGCTAACTGTTTTCAGCAATCTGGTAAAGATCTGATATTACCCAGGAAAGGCGGTTTATATTTTTATATTAATGTAGACTTGTAGCGGCAATACAATATATTGCCTGTTAATTAATTAAAAAATATATTACCTGTTAATTTCAGTGTGAGTTAATAGAATTTACCTACACTTAATTTAATTTAATTTAATTTATTGTATTTCTATGCCGCCCAACTCCCGAAGGACTCTGGGCGGCTTACAACAGGATATAGAAAATAAATTTAAAAACATCATAAAAGATTAAAAAAACAGTTAAAAATCACATACATACATATCATAAAAGAGCCGAGATGGCACAGTGGTTAAATGCAGCACTGCAGGCTACTGCTAGTTCAGCAGTTCAGCTGTTCAAATCTCACCAGGCTCAAGGTTGACTCAGCCTTCCATCCTTCTGAGGTCGGTAAAATGAGGACCCAGATTGTTGGGGAAAATATGCTGAACTCTGTAAACCGCTTAGAGAGGGCTGTAAAGCACTATGAAGCGGTATATAAGTCTAAGTGCTATTGCTATCATTCAGGGCCGGACCTCGTAAATTGCGAGATCAGTGGCCCCAAGCCTGCTGGAAAAGCCAGGTCTTCAATGCTTTCCGGAAGGCCAATAGAGTGGGGGCAGTCCGGATCTCAGGGCGTAGTTGGTTCCAGAGAGCCGGGGCAGCCACAGAGAAGGCTCTTCCCCGCGGGCCCACCAGCCGACACTGCTTAGCTGATGGGACCTGGAGGAGACCAACTCTGTGGGATCTTACCGGTCGCTGGGAACTTTGAGGTAGAAGGCGGTCTCGAAGATAACCTGGCCCTGAGCCATATAGGGCTTTAAAGGTGATAACCAACACCTTGAATTGAGCCCGGAGACCAATAGGAAGGCAGTGGAGCACGCGGAGGATTTAAACCTAAAACTTCTTAGAGATGCAACTAAAACAGACCATGAAGATTTTTTTCTGGATCAAAATTGTTGAAGCTTTGGATTTATTTCGGTTTAAAGTTTTTAACATGGTATTGGAGAACTGCAATAAGAGCAAGGAGGGTCATGTTAAATAAAGGCACATTTAATCTAGCATGTTGTTTCTTTCCCCATAGAAGATCCACCGGGATGGAAGTTGACCAGAAAGGAGTGTGTAGAAACGTAACAAAAATATAAAATATGAATAGGTAAAAGGTGGCAGCTTCATGATGTACTGCCTTGATCTCCTGTTCCTCAATTGCTTTTTTAGTGAGAAGCAGATAACCTTTTTTTCTGTAGAGGCCACCAGATTGTCAGTCTGTCTTCCTGATGTTAATAAAGATGGAAGTCCCTTCTCTCTACAGATTGGTCACTGTGATCCTAAATAGAAAAGGCTTCCAGATCTTAGAACCGTGATGGCGAACCTATGGCACGGGTGCCACAAGTGGCACGCGGAGCCATATCAGTGGGCACGCGAGCTCAGGTCCGGCGCGCATGTGCACACCGGCCGGCTGATTTTCGGGCCTTCTGGGCCCACTGGGAGTCAGGAAACAGGCTGTTTCCAGCCTCCAGAGGGGGTGGGGAAGGCCGTTTTCGCCCTCCCCAGGCTCCTAGAAGCCTGGAGAGAGCAAAAAATGGGTGTGCCATTGCATGCTGGGAGTGGGGGGGGTCATACGTGCATGCGTGGGGGTGCATGGAATTATGGGTGTGGGCACGCACACACGTGATCCCACGCATCCCCCCCTTTTTGGCACGCGAACTATAAAAGGTTCGCCATCACTGTCTTAGAACATCTTGAAGATAATAAAGCATTGGTCCAGTTGCTCCATAGGAAAATGATGAAGGAAAAAGATAGATGAAGGAAAAAGCATTTGTTGGCTTTTTTCAAAAACCAGAGAAACTCTGGTTTACCCAATGAATGGTCTACATTTCCATTTGAATTCAGGATATTGCAAGATTCTTTGTTCGGCCAACAATTTCTAAAATGGTAATTTCCTAAATTTAGGAAGCAGTAGCTGCAGAGGCTGAAAGACAGATAGTTGCTGTTTTGGAATCCCTTATTTCATGTTGGGCATTTATTTCTGATCTAGTAATAGTAATAGCATATTAAAAAGCAGAGACATCACCCTGCCAACAAAAGTGCATATAGTCAAGGCTATGGTTTTCCCAGTTGCAATGTATGGCTGTGAAAGTTGGACCATAAGGAAGGCTGAGCGCCAAAGAATGGAGGTCTTTGAACTATGATGCTGGAGAAGAATCCTGCGAGTCCCTTGGACTGCAAGGCGATCAAACCGATCAGTCCTAGAGGAGATCAACGCTGACTGCTCTTTAGAAGGCCAGATCCTGAAGATGAAACTCAAATACTTTGGCCGCCAAATGAGAAGGAAGGACTCACTGGAGCAGAGCCGAATGCTGGGAATGATTGAGGGCAAAAGAAGACGGCAGAGAATGAGGTGGCTGGATGGAGTCACTGAAGCAGTCGGCGTGAGCTTAAATGGACTCCAGAGGATGGTAGAGGACAGGAAGGCCTGGAGGAATGTTGTCCATGGGGTTGCGATGGGTCGGACATGACTTCGCAACTAACAACAACAAACTTGAGGATGCAACAAACTACTGAAATTTAGGTTGCATTCTGTGTCAGTCAACAAAGACTTAATTTCATCTAATTGTTGACCAGCTGTGAGAATCAGATTTCAATTCCTTCTTTGAGGAGGAAGTCATCGTCCCTGCCACTTGGGGGTAGAATTGTTCCAATATGCAGGTATTTCTCTATAGGTGTGCAGACTCCTTCTCTTCTCTTTTCTTTTCTTTTCTTTTCTTCTCTTCTCTTCTCTTCTCTTCTCTTCTCTTCTCTTCTCTTCTCTTCTCTTCTCTTCTTGGCCCTTGCCTCCCATCCATCCTTAATATTTAAATCGTTGCAAGAGAATAGATTACATTGTGCATTTTAACAGCATAGACTTTTCAAAATTATTATTATTAAATCTTTTAGGGTTGGTTTACCTATCTTAAAATGGAAAACCCAATCTTTCTTTCAGAATTGGTTAGTATTCTTCATTTCAGGTTAACGTAGACTATAATATTGACATGCATTGTTTCCTTTGGAATTTGCATGCTACCCAGCGCCAGCTGGCAGGAATTAAACTCTGCTATTCCCTAATAGAAAATAATGGCAACTAGAAGTGACATGTCCCATAATTCTAATTATACTGAAAGAGCATGGATGACATGCTTATTGCAAAAGTAGAACCCTAGAGTGATATTGACTACATTTTTCAACTTTCTAGTTTTGGACCTATTGAGCTCAAATCTATTACTATTCAGACAAATGTCCATAGAATTGCAACTTAAAAAAAGAACATGTCCATTAGGCTTATGCTGTACCAGTGTCCTCTTCAGAAAGCATCTGAAGATTGAATTTTTTAAAAAAGAAATGGCAGAACTTGAGGTTGTGTCTTCTTGAAGGAAGTTACGCATTATTGATGCATGAGGCATTTGACCCGCCTTACAAAAGAGAGAACTTGGGTTTACCTGTCTTTCTAATGCTGATTGATTGTGCTTCCTGGCCAAGGATTTAAGAGAAATAGGTATGACAGAACAATTAATCAGTGGAATGACTTGCCTCCTGAAGTTGTGGATGCTCCAATACTGGAAGTTTCTAACAAGAGATTTGACAGCCATTTGTCTGGAATGGTATAGACCAGTGATGGCGAATCTTTTCGGCACCAAGTGCCCAACCTGGAAAGCGTGTCCATGCATGTCCATGTGTGCACGCCGGAGCACTGGAAACTCAAAGACCAGCTGGCCGGCGCGCACATGCCTGTTTTTTGGCCGTTTTTGGCCATTTTTTGGGCTGTTTTCCGGCGCTCCAGCGCCCGCAAAGACCAGCTGGCCGGCACACAGAACCAGAAGCGTAGCTGGCGATGGTGCATGTGCCCACAGAGAGAGCTCTGCATGCCACCTCTGGCATTCATGCCATAGGATCACCATCACAGGTATAGGCTTTCCTGCCTGAGCAGGCAGTTGGACTAGAAGACCTCCAAAGTCCCTTCCAACTGTGTCATTCTGTCTGTTGTGGCTTATTTAAAGAAGAGCTGAAATGTCAGAATCATTGTTGGTTCCACAGGATGATGTTCACAATGATACCAACACCTTGCCCTATTTCTTCTTCATTTATGGCATTTTAATAACCTATCGATCTGTTGTTGGGGTTCCTACCTCTTCTTGTCTACCTCTTCTTTTTTTTTTTAGGGTTGGACTTAGGGCTAGTCAGAAAATATTTCCCATCACTTTCCATTTTGAATTAGAGAAGGCAACCGTTTGAACCTTTTCCATGCCTGCTATAGCTACAGTAACTATATATCCTTCATTATAAAGGGAGCTCCTTTATTCCAGGAAGCTGTCTTTTAAGTTTATTTATTTTTCAATAAATAAACAAACAAACCAATCAATCAATCAATCAATCACGTTGTCCTTTATTTTGGTCATTTCACTTTTAAGTGCCCAAAAGGTGCCACTTAGTGCACAGTCTTTTTCACATTCAGGTGAACAATTGAATTGCATTTAAAAAAATGAATTTACATGCATAGTTTGATTTTAGAAATCTTTATTACAATATGCATTGATGGAGGTTTTTTCTTGCTTTTACTCTTGAATTTTTCTCTGTAAAAAAAAGTTATAACCGAATCGTTCCCCCCCCCCTTTTATTTTTCTGAACCTCTTTCAGATTTATCACCTTTCCAGGTTTGTCCTTTAATTTTTCCAAGAAAATAAGCTCACTCTACGCTACGAATCTAATTTTATCTAGACACCCCTCCCCACAATAGTTTCGGTTAGCTAATAGCTTAAACTAAACTAAGAATTCTTTGGCATGTGAGGAAAAAAAACCCGTGTTTTATTAAATATTCCCATAAGCAATGGCATTTTCACTCTTCTCTGTTTCTTAAGAGCGAGACTGAAATCCATGCTCTTATAACATATAGCTACTTCTGTTGGTTTTGCCTTAGTATTATATGTTGATTTTAAAAACAGTTTTGTCTCTCTCCTCACACCAGACAGAATGTGAGAGTGTGCCAACCAGTGCTACAAGTGGAGTTGTGTAATGAAGATAAAATGACTATAATGATGACCTTTCTGTCCCTTTGCTATAGTGTCCTTCTCTTTAACTGAACACCTTTTCAAATGAACATATTCTGAACTCTTGAACTGCTTATTCTGTTCACTGAGCGTATTGCTCAATCTACACTTCATCATAATGTGTCACCAAAGACTGTGTGTTTCCTTGTATTTGATGTCTAGGTGAGGGGTTTTTTTTGGGGGGGGGGTCAACAGCAGGGACTTCACTAGAATCAGAAATTGGACTGTTCAGGGATTACATTAGTTCAGGCTTATTTATACTAGCCAGGTAGTCTTACAGCTATAAATTTAAAGTGTTGCTTAAAGAATTTTCCTAGGAGTAAAACGACTTTTAAATATTATTTCATGAAACTCAGTTGTAATTGAGCCAATTCTAGAAGATCAGTTGATACTGTAAGTCATCTTCTCATATCTGCTCATATCATTTCTTTCCGTTTGCTTCAAATGCTTAATATTCTATTAAAAGGCTTGACGAAATTATCAAAATGATAGACTACAGGAGACTACACTGCTCCTGTCAAACTGGAGCGTGGAATGGAAAATGCAATTTAACTGTGCTTACTGCTGGTAAATTCAGAATGAGACCATCTCAAGCAAGCATATGTTAGCTTGGTTATTTACTAGTTTTAAATTTGGCCTCATTCTCAGCTCTAGTTATATTTTCCTTGCAAGGGTTATCATTGGAATTACAACAATACTTGGAGGTCTTGTGATTAGATTGCAATTCCCTCTGTGCTTCTTTCCATTGTCCTCAAAATATCACTGGTAATGTTGACAGCAGCTGCATCTGCAGCCTTGAATAGATCCCCAAATATTCTCATTTAACGTTTCAAAATAAACTAGATTACTTGGTTCATTTAGATTGAAACTTGAATTCCATCTAATGAAAAATATAGTTTCTGGAGGCTTTGGAATTCTGAAGAAAGCCTATAATATTATGATGCGATCCTTATAAAATTGCCACAGCTCCTTTTGTGATGTCAGTAATTAACTTGGAAACCCAGGGCTAATGCTGAGTGAGCTTTGTTTGAGTTCTTAGCATATGAGCTTAGTCTGTAATTAATCCAGAAATTCAAAACTATTTAATATTTTTCTATGGACTCCCTAGTTCTGAATGTTTCAAGATGACAGAATTTGTAGCAGAGTTCCCTCCCCCCAAGCTTTTAGGAAAATCCAATTCTTGAATACAGCTCATCTATCTTGAACTCGGACTGCATATTAGACATTAATACAATTGAACATGTCCAGAGATATTTCACGAGACGAGTCCTCAGCTCCTCTGCTAGCAGCAGAATACCTTATGCCACCAGACTTGAAATTTTGGGCTTAGACAACTTAGAATTACGCCACCTTTGGTCTGACCTAAGCGTAGTACATAAAATTATCTGCTACAATGTCCTACCTGTCAATGTCCTACAATGTCCTACCTGCTACAATGTCCTACCTTCAGCTTCAACCACAACAATACATGAGCACACAATAGATACAAACTTAAGGTAAACCGCTCCAAACTTGATTGCAGAAAATACGACTTCAGTAACAGAGTGATCAATGCCTGGAATGCACTACCTGACTCTGTGGTTTCTTCCCCAAACCCCAAAAACTTTAACCTTAGACTGTCTACAGTAGACCTCTCCCCATTCCTAAGAGGTCTGTAAGGGGCGTGCATAAGAGCACCAGCATGCCTACCGTCCCTGTCCTAATGTTCCCTTTTATTTGTATCCATTTCTTTTATTTATAGTCATGTTTATACTTCTATCTGTTATCTAATACATGCTTGATGAAAATAAATAAATAATAAATAAAATAAAAGGTCTCAGGCCATCTCAGAAGGTGTCAACACAGTTCTTTAGAAGATGTTCCTAGAATATTGAACGACGGAGGTAGATGAAAAAGAATGTCATATGTAACCTATATCTACATAACCATCCTGTCTTCCCTTTGCACACAAATTTAAATCTTACACCAGATTTGCATATGTTGGAGCTTTTTGAAGAGAAAAGTGGTTGCTCCTCTCCTCGTTCAATGGCCTCAGTAACAGAATAAAGTTGAGTAGGAAAGTTACTTGCAGCATTAAACAGTGAGTCAACGTGCAAGAGACAAGTTGCAAATTGAATAGACTGAACATAGCTTCTTTGAAACTTAATAGAAATTGAAGATCTGCATGGGATCTTCTTTCTTGTGGAAATGGATCCTTGATCCTGCTTCTATAATTGTCCATAGTAAAAGCATTACCCAAAAGGAAATGAATACATGCATGTAATAATCTTGTTTCTTTCTTGCTTCTTCTCTTCTCCACAGGCCATCTGAAATCTTAGTTGTTAGGGCTTTTTTCATTTTAATCTGAGTCTCCTGATATTTCATTAATCCGAAGTTGAATGTTGGTCTCGTAAGAGTCAGGCTATAGCTTCAAAGAGTTGCAGTCCTTGCATTTCACAGCTAACACAGCTGTAATTTGAAAAGAACATACCGTACTTCCTAAAAAATGCAATTGCAAGAAACGTTGCAAAATAAATAATTACAGAAATAGGCATGGGAAAGGACATGGATAACTCCCCTGATCCACAATAGTGTATTTTTGGTTTTGACAGCTAAAGTGTTGAATGCTCTATTTATTCTGAACACATAATATTATTCTTGCAGAATATCCAAAAGATGGGACATTAGGCTATCATCCTCTGTCCGAATTTGCACTTGGTAGAGGAGAACCTCTCCAAAGGACCCTTTTACATGATTTACAAGTCCCTAGGGCAGTGATGGCGAACCTATGGCACACGTGCCACAGGTGGCACGCGGAGCCATATCTGCCGGCATGCGAGCCGTTGCCTAGCTCAGCTCCAGCGCACATGTGCGCGCCGGCCAGCTGATTTTTGGCTCGCACAGAGGGTCTGGGAGAGCGTTTTCAGCTTCTGGAGGGCCTCCGGGGGGATAGGAGAGGGCGTTTTTGCCCTCCCCAGGCTCCAGGGAAGCCTCTGGAGCCTGGGGAGGGCGAAAAATGGGCCTACCGGGCCCACCAGAAATTGGGAAATGGGCCATTTCCAGCCTCCAGAGGGCCTCCGGGAGGGCGGGGGAGGCCATTTTCTCCCTCCCCGGGTACTGAATTATAGGTGTGGGCACTCGAGCATATGCGATAGCGCGTGCGCATGCACTTTAGGCACCCGAGGAAAAAAAGGTTCGCCATCACTGCCCTAGGGAGTTGGGCGGCATAGAAATTGAATAAATAAATAAATAAATAAATAAAATGCAAGCGCCATTTGCTTTTAAATTTTAAGGTTGAAAAGGGTTTCATTTTCTTCAAGTACATCAAAACTCTCTTCTGCCTTTCCTTTTTTTAAACTGGCCCGTTGTGACGAGTTCTCATTATGCTTAATATACCTTTACTTCATGCACTGGCAGTGACCTGGAGTATTACGGGACTTTGCATACGTATTACGTAAAAAAAAACAAATATCGTTGGAGTTTTCTCAGAGTTTACTGAATAGCAGGCTAATATCACTTGGAGGCACAGCAGAGAATTCATTACCCAGCAAATTCACCTTTCCTCCCGTCGGGTGGGTGTGCTGGGGAGACGGTGTGGCTGTAGCTATTTCAAGTTGAGAAGCCATTTAGATCTCAGGTGACAGGAGATTGGAAATTACTTTGAATGCTTGTTTAAAAGACCATGGGCACTGTAGCATTTAACTCTTGGTGTACAGTTTGACATTCAAGAGATCCTTCCCCGTAATATGTAACTATTTCCCTTGTTTCAACACAGAGAAAGGAAGAGTTGGTAGCAACACTACTGCTGTATAATTTTTACCCTTAGCAACACAAATGTTGGGCTCAGTTGGGGTCATAAGTTGAGGATGACCCATACTCTGGCCTAGGCACAAACCACCAGTCTGGGAAGATTCCTGCGAAAAAAGCATTATTTGTTTATTTATTTTGCGATTCTTATAGGCCGCCCTACTCCCTGAGGACTCAGGACGGCGTACAACATATATAAGAACAGCTAAATACTATCAAAAAACACAATAAAAACAACAATAATAAAATAGTGATTAAAAGCGATAAAAACAACACAAGCAACAGTCACAATCACCCCACCTGCAGGAAGAGCCATGTCTTAATGGCTTTCCGGAAGGCCAGCAAGGTGGGAATGATTTGGATCTCTGGGGGGAGTTGGTTCCAGAGAGCCTGACCTCCCACAGAGAAGGAATAAAGCAATAAAGTCGCCAATCAAACTCTTGAACACTGGAAGTTTTTAAAAAGAGATTGAATAACCATTTGCCTGAAATGGTTTAGGGTTTTCTGCCTAGGCAGGGGGTTGGACTAGAAGACCTCCAAGGTCCCTGCTATTCTATTCTATTCTATTCTATTCTATTCTATTCTATTCTATTCTATTCTATTCTATTCTATTCTATTCTATTCTATTCTATTCTATTCTATTCTACCCTACCCTACCCTACCCTACCCTACCCTACCCTACCCTACCCTACCCTACCCTACCCTGTTCTGTTCTGTTCTGTTCTGTTCTGTTCCCAAAGGTGCTTTTCCAAAGGCAACGGGACTGTTTTTTTTCCTTGAGGAAGAAACCTCCCTCAACAATCATCTTGACAGAATCGATGAAGCTTCTCATCTAAGAAGATGAGAAGCGAAACGTCATCTTTTTCTTCCTCAAGGAAAAAAACCAAAACAGTCTGGTTGCTTTTTGAGAAAGCATCTTTGAGAATGTGGTTAGGATGCTCTACTAAGAGTACCGGTTCAAGTCCACTGTGCACCACTGAAAATCTCCTCTGAGTGACTTTGGGTGAGTCCTTCTCGCTGAGCTGAACTACCTCACACAATTGGGTAGTTTCCCCCCCCCCAGGGATAAAATGCAGAGATATTCTTACATTGAGCTCATAAAAAGGTAGGCAGGGCATAAATCAAATTTTAAAAAAAATGGGAGATACCTGCCTGAAATTCTGTGAATTCAAAATTTTAAGTTTCCCAGCAGCCCAACTTAACTTCCTGTTTTCGACAGAATGTCCTTGAGGCAATAAACAGCATCTCTGCCTAATTAACCTATTTTGCAAGGTTGCTGTGAAGATAAAGAGTGTGTGTGTGTGTGTGTGTATCCGTCCGTCCGTCCGTCCGTCCGTCCATGTGTGTCTACACCTGGGACTCTGAATTCTGTGGAAGCAAGGACAGAATGTGTGATCCGAGGAAAAAAGCCTGCTCAAGAGATAAATCCTACTTCATAAATCTTGGCACTTCATAAATTTAAATACGTGTTTATGTTTGTGTATGTATGTGTGTAAGGGAAAGCAGCAGCTGGCAAGTCAATCCTTGTCACTTAATGTTGATAAAACTCTATAAGTGCTGCTTTTGTTTAAGGGTGTATTAATTTAACTTCAGTTCTGTGGAAAGGTAACAGTTTCCAAGGATTTAAACTAACAACTTCCCATTGTAAATCCTAATATGATTGATTGACTCCATCTGTTTCTGTAAAGATCTCTCTCTCTCTCTCTCTCTCTCTCTCTCTCTCTCTCTCTCTCTCTCTCTCTCTCTCTCTCTCTCTCTCTCTCTCTCCCTCTCCCTCTCCCTCTCCCTCTCCCTCTCCCCCTCCCCCTCCCCCTGCCCCTCTCCCTCTCCCTCTCCCTCTCCTTCTCCCTCATCTTCATTTTATTTTCCACCTGAATCATACCCTGGGCAAACCCCCCCTCCCAACAATTCCACAGATGAGTTTACAATCAGAAGTACCGTTCTATTTCTAAATCAATGCTGTTTATTGTAATACAAATCCAGGGCCAGTTTTCACTATTTACCATGCATAAAAAATTAATCTTTCTGTTTGTGTTTGCGTTGTTTGCTAATGGTAGTAGTGACAATCTTGTTCATCTGTTGGGAGCGAGTAGCATACTTTGCTATTTAACTATTGCAGTTAAATAAACATATGCTTGTGTCAACTTGGAAATGTATGCTTCTACTCAAGAGTGTGCAAGATCTTTAATGAAAGTGTATAGCAGTGATGGCGAACCTTTTTTGGCTTGGGTTCCAAAAGGGAGCGCACATGCGCAATAGCGTGCACGTGTGTGCCCACACCCATAATGCAATGCCCTCCCTCCGCGCATGTGCACAACCCCCCGCTGCCCCCTGCGCATGCACACAGGCCTCACTGAAGACTCCGGACTTCCGGTAGGCCCTTTGGGCTGTTTTTCACTGTCCCCAGGGTTCAGGAAAGCCTCTTGAAGCCTGGGGATGGCGAAAAATGGGCCAACAGGCCAACTGGAATGAACTTCCGTTTGGCCTGTTGGGCCGTTTTTCGCCATCCCCAGGCTTCAGGAGGCTTTCCTGAACCCTGGGGTGAGCGAAAACAGCCGAAAAGAAGGCTAAAAATCAGCTGGCCAGCGCACGCATGCGCGCTGGAGCTGACATAGGGCAACGCCTCGCGTGCCCTTATATATGGCTCCACATGCCACCTGTGGCACACGTGCCATAGGTTCGCCATCACTGGTGTATAGCAATCTGATCTGGCAATCAGATTTTCATCTTAGAGTTATTTGTTTCTAATGGTACATGAATATAAAAAGTCAGAACATATTTTATAAATAAAAAACAGAGTTTGGAAGGTAAACGTTAATGAAGTTGATAAAGAGGGTATTTACAGAAACAAAGAACTTGGGTATATCCTCTTTGAGTTACTACTTCTCCAGTTAATACCATTTGACACAATCCACTTATTACGATTTGCCAGAACATTTTTGCAAAACTTCTGCTGCAAAATTATATACTGTTACATTAAAGGAGAACCAAAATCTCCATTTCTTGAACTGTTGAAAGTTGACAGATAAAGGGGAATAGAAAAAGCTGTTATTATGGCTTCCTTCGACAAATATTTTGCACCGTGATAGTTTTATAAAACTCAGGCATTTGAAGACGAAATACTCTGTTTGGTTTCTTCCTTCTCAGTCTGGCCCATTAACAGTCCTATCCATAAATGTATGGGATAAACTGCAGTATATTCAAAGTTGAAGGAGAAACAAGATTCTCCCTTGGTGGTGCACAGAGGTGATGCGAATCTGATACCACAGTTACAAACTGCTGAGCCAAGCTACAATTTCCTCTTCCTGGCTAGTTGGGAGGGAAAAAAATGAGGAGATGATCAATGGAGGAGGAGGAAGTAGAAGAAGGAGCTATTTTAACTACCACTGACTTTGTGATATTGGCTTTCCTTGCAGTACGCAGTGCAAACCTATTTCTTAATATAATTTATATAGGTTAAGACTCGTGATTCCAGAAACTTTGAGGAGGAAAATACGTTGACCCAAAGTGGTAGAGTGTTAAAGGCATTCTTATCTTCACTTCTTCAGTGCTAGTCCACTGCTGGAAATACATAGCTCTCAAACTATAGGATATGTCAACACTGTCCCAAACACCTCTAGGTATTTATTTATTTTATTTATTATTTATTTTATTTATTTATTTGTTTGTCAAACATATTCAAGATAGCAGGTATTGGTATAAACATGAACATTAGCAAAGTAGGTATAGGTAAATTTAGACAATAGGACAGAAGGACAGGGACGGTAGGCACAGTGGTGCGCTTATGCACGCCCCTTATAGACCTCTTAGAAACGGGGAGAGGTCTACTGTAGACAGTCTAAGGTTAAAGTTTTGGGGGTTTGGGGAAGAAACCTCAGAGTCAGGTAGTGCATTCCAGGCATTGATCACTCTGTTGCTGAAGTCGTATTTTCTGCAGTCGAGTTTGGAGCGGTTTACATTAAGTTTGAATCTATTACGTGCTCGTTTTTTGTTGTGGTTGAAGCTGAAGTATTCATTGACAGGTAGGACATTGTGGTAGATGATTTTATGGACTACATTTAGAGTTTGAGTTTGCTGCATCCAAAGCCAAGATGATTTCCTAGATAAATTGGTCTCTTGGTTAAGATCTTGTTCAGAGTTCCTTTCCAACTGTTCCTCTTTATTTTTTTTAAATCAAATATACTGTCAACTGCAAAGTCTCTCAGCAGTTTTCAATCAAGTATAAAACCAAAACTTGAACAAAAGGCATTAAAATTACGCAATTAAATCCTGGTAGGGTTTTTTTTTTAATGAGTGTTTTGGGTTAGGACCCCCAGTTCTCCACATTCCAAGTAACTCATGGCTGTTCAAATTCTGTCCTGAAGTAGAGCTTGTTCCACAAGTATTGATTTTCTTATTGGGACTTTGCAGTTGTCAAATCTAAAGTTCTGAAGAGTTTCTCTACACTTTTCAAGCAGATCCTTAGAATCGGATCATAAGTATATAGTCTGAAGTGTTTTAAATTGCTGTCTTTCTATTTTTAAAGAAGCAAGCAAACATGTTTTCTGCATAACTCTCTGGTTTACACGGCTTACATCCAATCTACTTACTGTCTGACTTACTTAGATCATTCATGGGTTCTTCCATGGCTATATAGGAAATCCTTGAATTACAACAGTTCATTTAGTGACTGTTCAAAGTTACCACGGCACTGAAAACAGTGACTTCTGGCCATTTTTCACAGTTACAACCTTTGTAGCATCCCTATTAAAGTTTGTTGCAAAATCAAAACCAGAAGCACACACAGAGGACTGATTCAGCTGGATTCAATAACTTCTTTATAAACATAAACATAAACATAAACATACATACACACACACACACACACACACATATACACATATATACGGTATATATTTACAATACCATTAGCAGAGTTCTTCTTCAATGTAGTTACAGATAGCAGAGAACAGTTAGTTTCATTTCAGCAGAGTTCAGAGTGGAAGAGTACAGAGTGGAGACTGGAGCCACACCCAGCCTTAAGCTTAAGTTCCAGTTTCGATTCTCTGCACAGACTCAGAAGTGTTTAACTCCCATTGGCTGATTCAGTTGCTATGCCTATTCATTGGCTGACCTTGTTAACATCGGCTCTCCCAGTTCATGAATATCCTAACGGGCCTTGCACTTACCTGGCATCCAAAACAGGCTGCGTGGAGACTCCTGGGAGGGGAGGGTCATGTGATCCCCCTTTGCAATCTTTTGACAAGGAAAGTCAATGGGGAAGCCAGATTCACTTAACAACCAAGTTACTAACTTATCCACTGCAGTGATTCACTTAACAAACGTGGCAAGAAAGGTCATAAAATGGGGCAAAACTCACTTAACAAATGTCTCACTTAATGACATAAATGTTGGGTTCTGTTGTGGTTGTAAGTAAGGGCTACTGGTTCTTAACATCAGTGCTCAAGCCTGTAATGTGACATAAATTGCCACCAGAATCAAAAGGAAGTTTGTTTCTAAATGGAATTGAAGACGGACTCAGAGCATACTTCTTTTTACCAGTTCTTTTAATGACATTTTGTCTTTATTATTACGTTATGATTACTGGAAGTTTATTTTTTCTCTCTCTCTCTCTCTTTTTAAGCATGCCACCATTAAGGGGCTAAGGAGCATGTGAATTTTCTAAAAGAGCAAATAAGGATGCTTATATGTGTGATGAAAAATAGCCATGTTTGAATGCACACATTTTCAAGTGAGCATTGTAGAAACACTCTGCTAAACAAATCACTCTGCTAAACAAATAGTTCCCTCATCACTGTCAAACTATTTACTAAGTCTGCACTACTATTAATCTTATCATCGTTCCCATCAACCATCTCCTCCCACAAATGACTGTATGACTTTAACTTTGTTGCTTGTATCCTTACGATTTATATTGACTGGTTCCTAGTATGATTTGATTGCTTATTTGTACCCTATGACTATCATTAAGTGTGGTACCCTATGATTCTTGACGAACATATCTTTTCTTTTATGTACACTGAGAGCATATGCACCAAGACAAATTTCTTGTGTGTCCAATCACACTTGGCCAATAAAGAATTCAATTCAATTCAATTCAATTCAATTCAATTCAATTCAATTCAATTCAATTCAATTCAATTCAATTCTACTCTACTCTACTCTACTCTACTCTACTCTACTCTACTCTACTCTGTTCTATTCAAATCAATTCTATTCTATTCTATTCTGCCATTTATTATCAACACGAAGAACTATTTATACATATCTGTTATTGTATTTATGATGAGATTTAACCAAAGAGCCGCCCCCACACACACCCCCTTTCTAAACCCATAAGAGAGAATACAAGGGTTGCATTCTTCAACCTGAAAGCATCAGGCTGATTGATCATATAGATTTCTGCCGGAAAGTCTAAGCATGCTAAATTCTCTAGGCGTGACATTTTCCAACAATGAATATTTGGAAGTTCAGCAACAATTCAACATGGGGTCCCATATCTTTTATCTTTCTGAGCCTCTTCTATGTATATGGACATGGTTGTTCCTCAAGTTGTTTGCTACAAAATGTTAAATCATCACTTAGTTTTCTCTCCCTCCCCTTCCTAAAGCTGAATGATAAATTTAGAATTTGCCTCCTTTCAGTTCATCATTTTCTTTCAACCCAGTAAAGTTTCTCTTAACACTTTAGACCGGAGATATATAAAAAGGCACACTAGACTGCACACCTTCATTTTATTTTGGACATTGTAATAAAGTTTTGATTTACTCATTTTACGGGCACGTTCAGCATGAGATAGCCTAGTTCAGAATGTAATCTTGAGTTTTAAATAAGTAAATTTAATAGTGGCAACACCAAATACCATGATGTTCTATTAAAGGTTGTGTTTTACTTTTTGAATTATGGGGATCCAAATTATTTATTGTGTGAAGGGTATGCTGGCAAAAAAACCAACAACCCTTTGCTTTTACTGTAAAATACAAATGATGCAAATGTTTTAATGACAGATGTTCTCAGTGTTAATTAAGAGTATTAGGAATAAATGGTAAAATGTAAGACTGCTCCTGGAGAGGAAAGCTATGGCAAATCTAGACAGCATACTAAAAAGCAGAGACATCACCCTGCCAACAAAAGTGCGTATAGTCAAGGCTATGGTTTTCCCAGTTGCAATGTATGGCTGTGAAAGTTGGACCATAAGAAAGGCTGAGCACCAAAGAATGGAGGTCTTTGAACTATGGTGCTGGAGAAGACTCCTGCGAATCCCTTGGACTGCAGGGCGATCAAACTGGTCAGTCCTAAAGGAGATCAATCCTGACTGCTCTTTAGAAGGCCAGATCCTGAAGATGAAACTCAAATACTTTGGCCACCTGATGAGAAGGAAGGACTCACTGGAGAAGAGCCTAATGCTGGGAAAGATTGAGGGCAAAAGAAGAAGGGGACGGCAGAGAATGAGGTGGCTGGATGGAGTCACTGAAGCAGTCAGCATGAGCTTAAATGGACTCCAGGGGATGATAGAGGACAGGAAGGCCTGGAGGAACATTGTCCATGGAGTCATGATGGGTCAAACACGACTTCGCAACTAACAACAACAAGACTGTTAGGGCTGGGAAGTGCTTCCATCTTCAAAATGGGTTTTGGAGGTCATGAGGATGTGAATTCAGTATCCCACACGGCATGGATCCAGGATATCTGAGGAACTGTCTCTCCCTGATGGGAAAAGCCCACCCACCACACCAGAGGTGGGTTCCTGCCTGTTTTTGCCGGTGCGGTTAATAGCTGTTGTTCGGCGCAGAGCTGAAGACGTTGCTGCCGTTCGCAGCGTGGGAGCTTTCCCCGGGCGCTTTCCCTGCCCGCATGGACGCCGCCAATTGCGTTCTTTTGCTCTCTGTGCATGCAGAACGCTTTGCGCATGCGCAGAGGGCAAAAGAACGCAATTGGCGGTGTCCATGCGGGCGGCGGCAGCGCCCGGGGAAAGCCCCCACACCGCGAACGGCAGCAGTGTCTTCGGCTCTGCGCCGAACAACAACTATTAACCGCACTGGCAGGAACCCACCTCTGCACCACACTTGTGTCAGTTGTCTGCTACAGATTCCATCTGCTAAGGAATTGAAGCAGGCGGGGTCAAGGAAAAGGGCCTTTTCTGCTATGGCCCCCATCTCTGTGGAAAGTTCTACCACTGGAGGTCAGAACTGCCTTCTCCCTTTTAGCCTTCTGGAAAGATATCAAAGCCTGGCTTTGCCAACTGACCTGGGGTTCCAAATGGGACACTCATCACTTGGAGGTGGTTGATGGGGTGAGAAGACCTCATCCCGGGCCCGTCCGGCTCTTAGTTTTCTTAGTTCATACATTCATACTTGAAAGATTCTTTTACTGTAACCTTTTAATAAATTTAGTATTAGAATTCATGACTTTAGTTTCGTGGTCTGGACTACCTCAAATGGCTGACATCAATCTTGTAAGTCTGAAAATGCCTCCCCACCCACTCTCTTTATCATCATGAGAACTGGATGGGTTTCAAATCTAAGAAACTTTCTCAAATTACCTTTCAGCCTTGGACTCGGATTTCTTTCATCTAACTGTTGTCTTGATTGTGGCTCTTCCCCCTGTTCCTCAAGGTTATTCCTACTTCACCATTACTGTACAGTTTGGCTCCTGGGAGTGGTCAGAAACATTCTCCAGATACATCATGATTTATGGTTTGGGTTTTCTTGGTGTTTTTCAGCAGGAGAGGTTGCAGTCATGCCAAATGGACTGAATTATCAATCTCACATCAGTTAACCCATACGCTGAATATAATTAACCCTTGTTCTTGGAAGAGGAAATTGAATGTCCAGGTAATTCCATTCATTCACACTCAGGTGCTGCATGAACGGTATCACTCAAACAAAGCTTAATTGAACCCATTGGACCAATCTTTCAGGCATTCCCTCCGCTCCAGTTTTTCAATCATTGTTCTGTGTAATTTTAGTATGCCATGAGTTACTAATAATAATACTTTTATTAAGAAAAACAGCCAATTTTCTCGGGTTCTGGGATCAAAGTTTCCAGGAGAAAACCGTTGGTTTAATCTTTGGGTTACTATCTAAGATTGACCTGGTTTTGGTGAAACAGGTGTAAAACAAGGTAGCTGCTTCCCTTCCAGAAAGATAATTATGGCTGTTGCATAGATATAAAACTTGGTCTTTTGTCTGGCCAGTTCTTATTGGCCATTGAGAAATGCAAGTAGTGACTCAATTTCTTCCAGCTTGGTTTGCATGAACCAAGTAAATGTTTGGATATGGGTTTTAATCTGAATTGGCCATTGTTTTCTATGCCTCATAAGTAGGAACCTTGACTGGGCTTATGACAGGGGTGGGTTCCACTTACCTTCCCTACTGTTTTGCATCGTGACGGAAGTGTGTGTTCCGTCATGTCGGAGAAATGATCCTCTGTGCATGCGCAGAAGCCTTTGTGCATGTGCAAAGGGTTCTTTGCCAGCCGCTTTTCTGAAGCGGCGAGCAGAGGACCGGTTTGGGGGCGTGGACAGCCAGCCATCACTGCCGGTTCGGCGAGCGGAGGCAAATTTCCGCCACCGGTTCGGGCGAACCGGTCCGAACCAGCAGCAACCCACCACTAGCTTATGAGCCAAAACTAAGCCAGCTACACGATCCAGTGTGTGTGTGTATGTGAGTCAGCCGTGGCTTTTTAATAATCTTCTAATAGCTTCAACTTCACGCAACCGATCGTCTTCCTTCTTCTGCACTGGGTTGTGGCCGTTTCTAGAGAATAAGCCTGAGTAACAAAAGGACACAGAAAATCATTCTGTGTGGAATTCCTTGGAGGGTGTCCAGGATGGAACATCTTTCTTGATTGAAAACCTGTTTTGCTTTGTTTATAAATTAGTTGTCTTTTGTGGCTGGCAGGGGCTGAACATATTCCCCCCTCCTCTTCAGCTTCCCTTGGGCTTCTGTGCTGTTTTTGTTACTTTATCCTTTATTAGTTGTTTATTCCTACCTCTTGAGTAACACTGATAAGTGTTTAGAACGGGATGGCACAGACTAAAAATCAAACTGACCCGGGTCTTAATGTTGCAATTGCTTTGTTCCTCTTCTGAACAAGAAATCCATGTTATTTCCCTTCTTCTCACCCTTTGCTTCCCGTGATAGATCACTGTTTAAGCCTCATTTAAGTTTGCATTTATTTCATTACAATATTTGCAAGAGATGGACTCCTTTCCCTCCTGTATAACAAGCCACTGCAGGCTCTATTCTCTTTGGCATTACCCTGATGTTTAGGAAGGACAGAGAACGCATCTAGTTGGGTGGGGGGATTGTTTTGTCTTTTAAGAAGCAACTATAACACAGCACCGTGAACTAGAGGCCCAACCTATCCATGGCTATTAATCATCACCGTCCATTATTTACGGAAGGTTCCTTCATTGTTTCATAAAGGTATCTAGAGGGTCAATTAGAGACAACAGACAGGATTTTTCAAAGACACAAGAGGGTCAATTAAGCCTCCTTGTAATTTTCTGCTTTAACAGCAAATGCCGCCTATCATGCAACAGATATAGCAAAATTTAGAAATAAACAAGATGCTTTCTTCTTCTTCTTCTTCTTCTTCTTCTTCTTCTTCTTCTTCTTCTTCTTCTTCTTCTTCTTCTTCTTCTTCTTCTTCTTCTTCTTCTTCTTTCCTCCTCCTCCTCCTCCTCCTCCTATTCCCCCAAGTGCAGAGTCCAAAGAAATCACTAAGGATTTTCTCCTTCTTCCTTCCTTCCTTCCTTCCTTCCTTCCTTCCTTCCTTCCTTCCTTCCTTCCTTCCTTCTTTCCTTCTTCTTCTTCTTCTTCTTCTTCTTCTTCTTCTTCTTCTTCTTCTTCTTCTTCTTCTTCTTCTTCTTCTTCTTCTTCTTCTTCTTCTTCTTCTTTCCTCCTCCTCCTCCTATTCCCCCAAGTGCAGAGTCCAAAGAAATCACTAAGGATTTTCTCCTTCCTTCCTTCCTTCCTTCCTTCCTTCCTTCCTTCCTTCCTTCCTTCCTTCCTTCCTTCCTTCCTTCTTTCCCTCCTCCTCCTCTTCCTCCTCCTCCTCCTCCTCTTCTTCTTCTTCTTCTTCTTCTTCTTCTTCTTCTTCTTCTTCTTCTTCTTCTTCTTCTTCTTCTTCTTCTTCTTCTTCTCCTCCTCCTTCTCCTCCTTCTCCTCCTCCTCCTCCTCCTCCTCCTCCTCCTCCTCCTCCTCCTCCTCCTCCTTTTTTCCTTTTCCTTTTCCTTTCAGGGATTTGGGTGGAGGAGAGAAGCAGATGTCAGTGCAGTGGTAACATATGGTTTACTGTCAAAGCATGGTCAAAGAAAAAAGAACAAGAATGATTTTTAGCATTGCAGCCAACCAAGTGCAAAGTTCCTTTAAGGGTCAGACTCAGGCACATCAGGGAGATGCAAGGGAATATTGAGACGGAGGATTCTGCTTCTACTTTGGAGGTGCTTCATTTATTTTAGGAGTCCTGCTTGCCCAAAGTAGCTCCTTCTGCACATGACCTGACCAAAGAATCAATAACTCCAGCACTTTTATGGTGCAACTTCCATTTATTTTTACCCAGGACGATTAAGTTCAATAGTACTTTGAATGCAGCAAATACTGAGAATACTCAGTAATAGTAGTTACGAGATTATCTTTAAAACAATCTGACTTCAAAGTCAACTAAAGTCAGTTCAGGGCCATTTCGCAAGCAGAAAGTCCAAGAGGTTTCAATCTTTTTGCATCCTCGAGAAGACTCAAACCTCAGGGTTTTTTTTAAAGACTTTTTGCTGTATAGTAGCTAATCTAATCAAGGAGAGAAGCAACCTAAATGAAGGAGAAATTTCCTGACAGTGAGAACAATTAACCAGTGGAATGGCTTGCCTTCAGAAGTTGTGGGTGCTTCATCCCTGGAAGATTTTAAGAAGAGACTGGACAATTGCTTTTCTGGAATGTTATAGGGCAGTGATGGCGAACCTTTTTTGGTTCGCGTGCCCAAAAGGGGGGGGGTGCGTGGGATCACATGTGTGCGTGCCCACACCCATAATTCCATGCACCCCCGCGCATGCGCGTATGACCCCCCCACTCCCAGCATGCAATGGCACACCCATTTTTTGCTCTCTCCAGGCTTCTAGGAGCCTGGGGAGGGCGAAAACGGCCTTCCCCACCCCCTCTGGAGGCTGGAAACAGCCTGTTTCCTGACTCCCAGTGGGCCCAGAAGGCCTGAAAATCAGCTGACCGGTGTGCACATGCGCGACCTGAGCTCTCGTGCCCACTGATATGGCTCCACGTGCCACTTGTGGCACCCGTGCCATAGGTTCGCCATCACGGTTATAGGGTCTCCTGTTTGAGCAGGGGTTGGACTAGAAGACCTCCAAGGTCCCTTCCAACTCTCTTATTCTGTTATATAATAGCTATTTTCCATATGGTGGTTAACCATGCTGTGGTTTGTCTGGTGTTGGCTTAGAGCATTCATGAGCCTTCATTGCCATCTTTGAAGCATAGTTTATAAAACCTAGTTCTTTTTGCTCCTTCTTGTTACTCTTGGTTTCTTTACTAACATCTTATTTTCTGGGGGAAATGTAACAGTCCAGATTGTGTGTTATGTTGTCTATTCATTGCACAGGGTTGTTGTCAGGGGGGAAATAGGAGAAGGAATGTATGTAGGATAACTCACCTCCTTTATTGTAAAAGAAATAATAAAGCAGGACATAAATAAGTAAATAAATAATCAAATAGTCATCTTTTCTTGACTTTATCCCAAGCATACTATATCCCAAGGATACTGTTTATGTAGTGCATGAGTGTGAACTCAGAGCTTTTTCAACAGAGTATAACATTAATTTGAGGTAACTAATTTTGTATATTCATATTCCATTACACTTCCAAGCAGCTCTGGGAAATATTGTCCTTCCACCCCACATGTGAATCTCAGAACAAGCCTGCAGGGATAGAACCAAACTGATGGATGATGATTACCCATAATCACCTTGTGAATTTGCTACCCAAGTAGAGCTCTAAGACTTTACTAATACTGTGCTTGGTACTACTAACCATGATGGATTCAGATAATATGGGATGGAAGGGTTCTTTTTGCAAAATTTGATTGGTTCTATGCCACTTTCCTTCCATCAAGGAATTCAAGTTGCTGTGTTTGGAGACATTAGAAAGAATGCAGAGAAGAGCAACAAAGATGATTAGGGGACTGGAGGCTAAAACATATGAAGAACAGTTGCAGGAACTAGGTATGTCTATTTTAATGAAAAGAAGGACCAGGGGAGACATGATAGCAGTGTTCCAATATCTCAGGGGTCACCACAAAGAAGAGGGAGTCAAACTATTCTCCAAAGCACCTGAGGGTAGAACAAGAAGCAATGGGTGGAAACTAATCAAGGAGAGAAGCAACTTAGAACTAAGGAGAAATTTCCTGAAAGTTAGAACAATTAGTCAGTGAAACAGCTTGCCTCCAGAAGTTGTGAATGCTCTAACACTGGAAGTTTTTAAGAAGATGTTGGAGAACCATTTGTCTGAAGTGATGTAGGGTTTCCTGCCTAAGCAGGGGGTTGGACTAGAAGACCTCCAAGGTCCCTTCCAACTTTGTTGTTTTTGTTGTTGTTGTTGTTGTTATTATTATTATTATTATTATTATTATTATTATTATTATTATTATTATTATTATTATTATTAGTAGTAGTAGTAGTAGTAGTAGTAGTAGTAGTAGTAGTAGTAGTAGTAGTAGTGTCTCTCAGGGATAAAGAATCAGGACCTCAAGCTAAGTTCTAGTTAAGCTAATGTATTGGTCATGCCTATACACAAGAATTTAGTCAACTAACAGGTCAGCATTCAAATTGGCACTAGATAAGCGTGAAAGGAATTCAAGAGGGATTAGACTTGGACCTCTTGTGGGAATGTAATGACTCCACACCAATTCCTCTCTTGACTCTACCTCTACCTCTACTTCTCCTACAACAGCCAACTGCAACCCTAAGTCTAACCCTTCCATATACTGTACAGTCTCATGTCGGTTGTCAGCCCTGGAGCCATTTTTCTCCTGGCATCTTCAGAGCTGCCACAACGGAGGTCGGGCGAGCTGTGGGAAGGGGAGGGGGAAGGTAGAGATAGCAAAGGGGTTGTAACCAAAATAACATTCTTTCCTCTGAGAACCAAGGACATTCCCATCAGGTGCAAGAAGGCGGGGTGTGAGGCCAGATGAATTTCGGACTGGGACCTGGTTGGCCCGTGTGATGGATTGCATGGGCAGGGGGAGGAGAAATGTACTTTTAACTAAGGGAAACTTGAGGGGGCTTTAGAGTCAGGTTTCCCCAGATGTGCCAATATGACCTTCCCAATAAATCTATGCTTAGAGGAACATGTCAGCCTTGGAGTTCCGATTTTGTTGAGAGGGTTACTTGGAACCCTGATGTTGGTTTAATTCCACATCTTCCATAATGTGTGCATTTAATCTGTGTCCTGAGTTTAAAAATCACCAGACGAATTTGTGCACTGCATTATCATTGTTTTCCAAGGCTGCTCGCGCTTAGCCAGAATAGCATTTTGGGGTTCAACTCTCCCTCCGCCCCGTCGCCTTTCCTACTGCACATGCCAGGGGCCTTGACATAAACTGTAAAATGAGCTATGCTTTCCAAATGTAGATCAGCACTTTCCATTTCATCCCATTATTTGTTTGTTCTGGTCGGGGGCGGGGGAAAGAACTGCTTTAAACAGGCATAAAATACCTTTCCTAGTATGAAAATTGGCCCGCATGTGTGCATTATTATCCTATTATGTCTGTTCAATACGTGTTTTAAATTTCCGCCAGCCTCTATCTCTCTGTTGCTGCTCTGTTTCTTTTAGACAAGCCCAGAGGGGAAAAAAATTCAACAGGATTTCCTAAAAAGAAGGCTTGTACAACCTGCGCCTTTAATTCTTTACGGAACGTAACATATTCTGTGCCGAAGTTTTATTTTTCTATCAGCTTGAAAACATACACACGGGTTTTTCCATACAAATTGGACTTTAAAGTTTTAAGTGTTCTTAAAAACCTCTCGCACAAGCCTCTCTCACAGCGAACATCAGCGGTTTGATCCTTATTGCCCTCTGAAGCACCTTATTTTCTCTGCTGGTTTGGCAGAGGCTTCTAACCAATTATTTAAGGCCGCACTCTGCTCTCCGTTGCTGGCTTGCAAGTTGCTGAGTCTCCTAAGAGAGTTGTGTGTGCAACCTGGAGAACAAAACTCGGCTGCTTGGGTGTGAAATTATAGCAGCCACGGACAGAGAAGTCTCCAGCACATTCATCTTACTGACCACAAACATTGGGAAACAATATTAATTCCAATTCTCGGATCTTTTTCAATTTGTCTTTCATGGCAGAAGCTGCGTAATGGAAGCACTTCTAGACTGCCATATCTTTTATATCTTTACATTACGGTGTGTCTTCTTCAGTTATTTTCTGAAGCTTCGGTGGTAGGAAATAACAATTTGGAAGTAACTTTTGAAACAGAATCCAAAGAGATTTACGGGGATTCTTTCTGGACTGTAAATGATCCCCCCTTACAAGGGAAATTGCCTTATGGAAGGTCAAAAGATTCCTTGGTCAAGCCTTTTATCATCGCCAATGACCTGGCTATAGCCCTTGAGATCTCCATTATGTATTCGGCTTCCCTCATTTTTCAGGAACCGTTCTATAGCTAACTTGTCTCTCTGTAAATTACTGAATTGTGTACACCAGCTCCAATTTTGGTTTCGGAAGACACCTTGTTAAAACTTTAAAGCTTCGTGTTTTACTCTTTAGGCTTCTCAACTCTTTCCTCTGCATTTCTCAAAGTTATATTTTGGGAAGTTTTTCCGTGGCATTCATTATTTGTTTTGTTTCATCACAGTGTTTGTTCTTCTTCACACCTGTCACATTACAGATACGGAAGCTAGTGAAGTGTATTTTGGATTGCTGATGGGTATTATACATTAGCACAAGCTTATTTTTCTGTCTCCCTAAGACAGTGATGGCGAACCTATGGCACGCGTGCCACAGGTGGCACGTGGAGTCATATCTGAGGGCACGCGAGGCGTTGCCCTATGTCACCTCCAGCGTGCATGCGCGCTCTGGGCAGCTGATTTTTGGCCTTTTCGGCCATTTTCGCTCTCCCCAGGGTTCAGGAAAGCCTCCTGGAGCCTGGGGATGGCGAAAAACGGCCCAACGGCCCAACCAGAAGTTCGTTTCCAAACTTCCGGTTGGGCCGTTGGGCTGTTTTTTTGCCATACCCAGGCTTCAGGAAGCTTTCCTGAACCCTGGGGAGAGTGAAAAACAGCCCAATGAGCCTACCGGAAGTCCGGAGGCTTCAGTGAGGCCTGTACGCATGCCCAGGGGGAGGGCATTGCATTATGGGTGTGGGCACACGCGCATGCGCTATGGTGCGCGCATACACCCTTTTGGCACCCGAGCCGGAAAAGGTTCACCATCACTGCCCTAAGATCTTATAGCGATGACATATTTGTACCTTTAACAAAAAAATGGATTAAAAGTGGAATGTGTGGGTAATTTTTATTTTGAACTCTATTATCATATAGGCTAGAATCAGTTTGGTGTAGTGGTGAAGGCATTGTGTTAGAAACTAGGAGACGATGAACTGTTGTTAGGCAAACAACTAGCTGGGTGACCTTGGGCCAGCCACTTTCTCTCAGCCATAAGAAGGAGGAAATGGCAATCAATTCTGCCAAGGAAACTCCATGGACTTATCCAGAGAATTGTATATGATTAAACAGAAAGAAGAAAAATAAATAATGGGATGGAGAGAGAAACAAAGGTAGCATCCAAAATTGGTCATTTGGTAACAAGTGTCTCCACCCTTCCTTAAGAGACCTCAGGATCTGCTCCAGAGGTGAGTTCCTGCTGGTTCAGACCGGTTCTATAGAACCGGTAGTAACTTGGCGGCCTGCGTCACTAGAACCGGCAGTGAACCAGGCCTGCCACGCCCCCGAGCCGGCTCTGCGGCGCCATGGTTAAATGCAGCACTGCAGGCTACTTCAGCTGACTGCTAGTTCAGCAGTTCAGCTGTTCAAATCTCACCGGCTCAAGGTTGACTCAGCCTTCCGTCCTTCTGAGGTCAGTAAAATGAGGACCCAGATTGTTGGGGGCAATATGCTGAATTCTGTAAACCGCTTAGAGAGGGCTGTAAAGCACTATGAAGCGGTATATAAGTCTAAGTGCTATTGCTATTGCTATAGGCGGCACCATTTTGTGTTTTGCTTCTGTGCATGTGTAGAAGCTGTTTTTTTAGTACTGCGCATGTGTGTGCGCACCCACGTGTCACATCAGGAAGCGAACCAGCCATGAGGTAAGCCAGAACCCACCCCTAATCTGCTCCAACCTTGCTAAAAGTCTAAGGGTCCATGTGGTCCATGGGAAATGCTCTACAACCCTGACATGATCCACATATGACTGTAAACTAATGTCTTCTTTTTTAAACAGTTTGTTTATACATTTTCAGTTTACATACATAAGTGCTTTGTGAACAGCGTTTTGTCTGGATCCATTTGCTTACATAATTGTACTTTCCCCGCTCTTAATTTCTACCTCTATTATCCAACCATTTGCAGAACAGGTCCCATGTTCGAAAATACTCTGCATCTTCTTTTTCTTTTATCTTTAACGTCAATCTGCCCATTTCTGCACAATCTAATAATTAATATCTTAATGCCCCATTGTAGCAGGAGATTTGTGGTAGCCTATGGTAGATGCATCTGATGAAGTGAACCATAGCTCATGAAAATTCAAGCCTTTTAATAGAATGTGGTTAGTCAGAAAAGGGGCTGCCAGACCCTTTCTAAAATCTTATGTGATACCACTTTGCTCTTTGGATCATTAAGAATAATATACTTGCCTTGTCAGGCTGTTGTCTGAGTTGATATCAAAGTAGAAGGATTCTACTCTAAAAATACAAAGAAAAGAACTAGAACAAGCATTATAATGTAATTTTTGCACTAGTTTTTAAGCACAATTAAACTGGTCAGCCCCAAACTCAGGCAGCATGGCTACTGGTACAGCTGCTTTGTTGCATTCAATAAGCATAGCTAAATACACTACAGATTAGTAAGTTATGTGAGCAGCTAATATCTGTGGGAGAAATTCTGATTACTGTAACCAATATGGTTACAAAATTGGTGTTAAAGATTTACCTATCATTTGTCTATCTATCTGTCTATAAATCCAGACACTAAGCCCAATATTTCTGGAAGCATTTTTGTATAATCAATGTGATTATCTGGGGAAATAAATCATAATTTTAAATTCAGATGCATTATTTTTATAAATCACTTTAGCAGTGCTTCCCTTATCTCGGCTTCTTGTGATGTAGGGAATAACTGTCCTTATTATGCTTCGGTTTAGGTATTATGATCCTTAACCTGCACCTAAAGCTGAACAAATAATAAAAAATGAATTATTTATTGTACATAATGAAGCTCCTATGCATTTGCTGAGATCTACAGAGCCTTCTTTATATATTCATTATTCAGGCTTATTAAATGATCTTGCATAGCCCTATTGATGTAGAATTACTGGAAGTTGTTCAATTATTTTGCATCTTTTTATTAAATTCATAACTTTCCACATTATGAAGCAAAATCACACACAACCTGTTGCTTTTCTTCCTTGGGATACTGGATATCATTGAGAATGCCAGTCCCAGATATTTTGAAAGATTGAATCATTTTTACAAGCTAAGTCATGTCATTAAATACAACCAGATCAAATCCAAAACAGACTAGATTTGCTATTTAACAACAACAACAACAACAACAACAACAACAACAACAACAACAACAACAGAGTTGGAAGGGACCTTGGAGGTCTTCTAGTCCAACTCCCTGCTTAGGCAGGAAACCCTACACCACTTCAGACAAATGGTTATCCAACATCTTAAAAACTTCCAGTGTTGGAGCATTCACAACTTCTGTGAATGCTCCAACACTGCTCCAAATTTTGTGAAGCAAATTTTGTAGGTATACAGGCAGTCCCTGAATTAAGAACTACCTTGTGGCAAGATTAGATGATAGATAGATAGATAGATAGATAGATAGATGGATGGATGGAGGGAGGGAGGGAGGGAGGGAGGGAGGGAGGGAGGGAGGGAGGGGAGGGGAGGGGAGGGGATGGGTGGATGGATGGATGGATGGATGGATGGATGGATGGATGGATGGATGGATGGATGGACGGACGGACGGACGGACGGACGGACACAGACAGACCATAGAATCATAGAATTTTATATTGGCCAAATGTGATTTGACACACAAGGAATTTGTCTCCAGTACATAAGCTCACAGTGTATATATAAACAGCAAGTAATAGGCCATAAAAGTTAAAGTAAAGGTTCCTCTTGCACATATGTGCTAGTTGTGTCCAACTCTAGGGGGCGGTGCTCATCTCTGTTTCTAAGCTGAAGAGCCAGCACTGTCTGATGACAATTCCGTGGTCATGTGGCCGGCATGACTAAATGCCGAAGGCGCACGGAACGCTGTTACCTTCCCACCAAAGGTGGTCCCTATTTTTCTACTTGCATTTTTGCATGCTTTCGAACTGCTAGGTTGGCATAAACTGGGGCAAGTAACGGGAGCTCACTCTGTTATGCGGTGCTAGGGATTTGAACCACCGAACTGTCAACCTTTCTGATTGACAAGCTCAGCGCCTTAGCCACTGAGCCACGCCATAGATCATACTAAACATCAATTGATAAATCATAAGAAACCAATAGGAGAAGATAGCAGGAAAGATGACAGGATGAGAAAAGATGAGAAATAAGACAGAGGTGTGGGAATTATATATATATATATATATATATATATATATATATATATATATATATATATATATATATATATATATATATATATATATATATATATATATATATATATATATATATATATATATATATATATATGATAGATAGGAATGACTTCCATTTCTAATCTTCATCTAACCATACTTCTGAAAAACATGAGCATGCTAAAATAGAAATTAACAAGATCATTTCTTAAAATGTTCCCTGATATATTTATTTGATAACCACATTTATTTATTTATTTATTTATTTATTTATTTATTTATTTATTTATTTATTTATTTATTTATTTATTTATTTATTTATTCATTCATTCATTCATTCATTCATTCATTCATTCATTCATTCATTCATTCATTCATTCATTCATTTATTTGTGAGATTTATATACCGCCTCACAGTGCAAGCACTCTCTAAGCGGTTTACATCAGTAAGCAATGTATATTTATATTGCCCCCAACAATCTGGGTCCTCATTTTACCTGCCTCAGAAGGATGGAAGGCTGAGTCAACCTTGAGCCGGTGAGATTTGAACCACTGACCTGCGGATCACAGTCAGCTAAAGTGGCCTGCAGTACCTGCCTCTAACCGCTGCGCCACCTGCCTTCCGTTTTGACATTTAGACATTTAGACTCATACACAGGAGCTAGCTGTTCCATGCTTAAAAAACAATGCCAACATGTCTGCAGTCTTAAAAACATGGAATGGCCTGATATCCGTGAAGCTGATTGAGGCAGGGGAAGGAATCTTAAAGGCTGTGTTTTGTATTATTATTTTTTTCTGTAGCGGTAGATACAGTTCAGAATATTAAGTAGAAACCCCCCATATTAAACGCAATAAAATGCAATAAAATGTGTTACAGGACTGGTATTACTGCTCATGTTGAGAAACTTAAGGGCCATCTGTGGGCAGGCTTGCAAACCACCAGTATTTGTCATCATTTGCACCTGACGGCTTGTTATTTTTGTCTAAGTAGGTAAACAGATGAATGGCCTTAGTTGCAACTGTTCAGGAGACAATTCCAGGTATGATACGTTCCATAATGAGGCTACCAAATCTTGTTTACAGCCCTACTTGCTGCTGGTAGGCATATATTTATAGCAGTCAGTTTACTATTTTTGTGACACTACTCTTGATGGACCAAATGTGTCTTTCATTAGGCGGCTAAGCCGAACTGGCGCAATTGTCCTGAGAATCATGTTCAATGTGATTTGCAATGTAAAGCCTGTGTCTGTATGTGTGAAAGCAGTGTAGGAAGTGATGGGGAAAGGAGTTAGAAAGGCCATTTCCCGCTCTTGTTGAGGTAACTTGGGGGTCCTTCTGTTCATGGTTTTGTTTGACAGAAATAAGTATTATATTACTAATTTCATATATCTATATTGTAACGTGCTTTTCCTACCAGATGGGATGGGATGAGTAAATGTAGAAGAGGCAGTCCCTCAAACGTCAAATGTTGTCTGTGCTGTGCACGAATTATTCAGGGATTTGTATACATTTACAAATTATAAAAGTAATTTGCTTTTGAATGTTGTGATAGATGCAGGGGTGAAATCCAGCAGGTTCTGACAGGTTCTGGAGAACCGGTAGCGGAAATTTTGAGTAGTTCGGAGAACCGTTAGTGGAAATCTTGAGTTCGGAGAACTGGCAAATACCACCTCTGGCTGGCCCCAGAGTGGGGTGGGAATGGAGATTTTGCAGTATCCTTCCATTGCCATGCCCACCAAGCCACGCCCACCAAGCCACACCACACCCACCAAGCCACGCCCACAGAACCAGTAGTAAAAAAAATGGATTTCACCACTGGATAGAAGGATCTGTTTCAGTTAGAGATGTCATAAGCCTTGGTATTGATGCTCTCTCTCTCTCTCTCTCTCTCTCTCTCTCTCTCTCTCTCTCTCTCTCTCACTCACTCTCCCCCCTCCCTCTCTCTCCCTCCCTCCCTCCCCCCTCTCTCTCTCCCTCTCTCCCTCCCTCCCTCTCTCTCCCTCTCTCCCCCTCCCCCCTCCCCTCCCTCCCTCCCCCCTCTCTCCTCTTTTATTAATATTATTGTATTAAAAGTGTGTGTGTGTTGTATTGCTAAAAGATTGAATGAATCTGAATCCATGAAACATCTCTAATGCAAAGGAACTAAAAATATCATTGCTTAACCTGATGCCTCATATATATTCTTTCCTGACCTATTTATTACTGTACCATATTTTTTTGTCTTATTATCTGGTTATTATTTTGCTGTGAATAGTCAAGTAACTCCCCCAAAGAATGATGGTTATTGAGGGGGCTAAACATGAAAGCAACACAACACAACAACTATCAACCTTGGCTAAAAATACCAACTCAAAGCATATACTTTGAAATGAAAGGATGATGTTGTGTTGAAAAACTAACAGAAACTGAGACAATTTGAAGATAGGAGTGCATCAATGTAAAACAAATGAAAAAAACAAAAAAGCTTGCCATCTGGATAGAATTTGATGGTGCATTTGTAGGTAGACTCCAGAAGTTCATTTCAGGCCTTGATGAATTCAGATGGTTTCAAGGGATATTTTCTCATTTTTAGAGATTTAGAATTTAAGTTGCATCTTTTCGGAATTTGAGATGATCATGTGCAAATAGAAAAGCAGTTTATTCTTGCAATTCAGCATGCTCACACATAGCAATAGCACTTAGACTTATATACCGCTTCATAGTGCTTTACAGCCCTCTCTAAGCGGTTTACAGAGTTCAGCATATTGCCCCCAACAATCTGAGTCCTCATTTTACCGACCTCAGAAGGATGGAAGGCTGAGTCAACCTTGAGCCTGGTGAGATTTGAACAGCTGAACTGCTGAACTAGCAGTAGCCTGCAGTGCTGCATTTAACCACTGCGCCAACTCGGCTCATAACTATTCTAAGGATAATCCTCGACTTAAGACCGCAATTAAACCTGGAATTGCAGTCGTAAATCGTGCTGGTCATTAAGCACGTGACTGTGCTCAGTTTTATGACCTTTTTTGATGCTGTCATTAAGTAAACTCACTTTAGCCAATGGACATTTCTTGCTAGAAACTGGAAGTAAATGCTAGTTTCCAGCAAAGAATGTAAATTGTGATCACTTGAACTCAGAACACCACAAACAGCTGTAAATGGCGGCTGTTGCCATTACACATTTGTAGTAGTGCATTCCTGCTGGATTGGACCAAGAACCACTGAGTCCAACATTTTGGTTCTCAGCCTAGCCAAAAAGGTGCCCAAGATGCCTCCAAGCAGAAGATAATATTGAGCGAGACCTAAAGACTCTCTTCTATAAATGTATCTACCGTGTTTTCCCGAAAATAAGACCCTGTCTTAGATTTTTTTGAACCCTGAAATAAGCGCTTGGCCTTATTGCCATGCACTCAAAAGCCCGATTGGGCTTATTATCAGGGGATGTCTTATTTTGGGGGAAACAGGGTAGTCCCCTCTTAAAGCCATCCCAGTTAGTAGGTGTCAACATGTCTTCCTAGGTTTTTAAAGATTCAAACAAACACATTCTATTAATGTCTGAGAGTCAGTTTGGTTTAATGAAGATTGAGGTTAGGGGTGGGTTCCAACTTGCCTCGCTGTCGGTTCGCTTCCTCCCGCGTGGGCGCGCCTCGCAGTGCAAACGATCCCAAAATTTTTTTAAAGTTTAAGTTTGTTAGAATTTCTATGCCGCCCAACTCCCAGAGGGACTCTGGGCAGCAAGGTATAAAAACCACAATCAATAAAAACAATTTAAAAGCATATTAAAAAGTACAATACATTATTTTCACTCCGACATGCATACCTGGGCCGATCTAACATGATCATATCTTTGGGTCATTGGCCCCATGCCTGCCGGAAAAGCCAGGTCTTAAGCTCTTTCTGGAATTTTTTTTTTTTTTTAAAGCCGAAAACAAATTGGCGACGCATGCGCAGTGGCAGAAACTCAGCTTTTGTGCATGCTCAGAAGAAAAAAATAATAAAAAAAATTAAAATATAAAATATAAAAAAAGATGGCAGCGCCCACAGACCGGCACCAACCGATCCGGTTCGGTGACATCATCATGACGTCACCAGCGGGTCGCTACCGGTTCGAACGAACCGGTCCGAACCGGGAGAAACCCACCTCTGATTACTTAGGGCCTGAAAGCCTATTCTGTGACTTTGAGCCAGTCACTTCCTGCCAACCCTTGGAAGAAGGCAATGGCAAATCACTTCTTGAATTATAGTGTTTAGATGATTGCATGAAGTTAACCACGCAATTGCCTGGAGTCAAGTCTGACTCAAAAGCCAAACAAAAAAAGGCTGTCCAGGTAAGAGGGAGTAACTTTACAGATTGAATGAACCATTCTCAAATTCAGTGTCTACTTCCAAACATTATGCTAATCTATTTCCAAATCTATGCAAATTGCCTAGTAGGAGTATTCATGCACAACAGTTTCTCAGGAGCCCTTTGACATTATTCTTTGATATTTTTGTTTTGTTGTGTTCAATCCTTGTAAATATTTGAACACTATTTTCTCTAAGAAATAATATGATCGAAAGCATGGAATATCAATATCCTTCAGCAGCCAATATGTAATATTTCCCCATTGTCAAATTAAGAATCCTGGAGATAATGTTTCTGGGAGGTTAAAACATGTTAAAAATCAATTTTCATGAAACTGCATTTAAAAAAAAATTCTCTGTTTATACTGTATACTGAAAGAAAGATTAAAATGCAAACACAGAATTATTTCACTCTTTTCTTTTCTTGGTGCCTGCAATGGGTTATCATTTATTTATGAGACCTAAAAATCGGAATATATGGAAATCTTGCCTTGAAGCACAATATAATATTGGCCTGAAAATGTTGTCTGACAGTTTCTTCTCCTAGTTTCCTAGAAAGTTACTATGAATGATTTTTTTTTAAAAAAGAAGCCTCAATATACTATGCATTTGAAAGTAATATTAAAGCATGTTAGTTGTGATTTCTAGCCCTCCTTGTATCTCCCCCATAATTCCTGTTGCAGATCATTCCTGTAATTTTAATGCATGATTAAACATGCAATTGTTCCAGGCTTGAACAAAGATAGACAGACACCTGTCAGCTTACTGTTGAGGTTAAAAGACGGACATGCAACCGATTCTTCAAGTGCTGTATATTTGCCTTCCCTCTACAACCCATAGACTCAAGAGGGATTTATTGATTTATTAAAGCAAGTTTAAGAAATGTTTTCCCAGATGAGGGTTTAGTCACAATGCCAAATGGTTGGGCATAACATTTCCTGGTGTTGGATGGCTGGAGAAAGGCTAATCCTGAAACTGTAAGAAAACTGGTCCGTTGATGAAGCTGATTTCAACTCATAATTATTACCAGTACCCTAGTCCCATGATTATTATTTTTTCGTTCTCAGTTTCCCCATTCACATTCAAATTATTTGAATATAATGTTAAAAAGTGAAATAAAAGAATCAAATTATTTGTAATGTGACATGGATATATGAACTGTTGAAACCAGGTTAAGTGGAGAATTAACGACTTCTGTGATGTGACATGTGTATTAAGTTGCTTTTAAGCCTGATTTTCCTAGCAGAGAACAATTGTGTTAGTGTAATTCAGAACACACTGGTGCAAATGTTTAGATGATAGTGGTAGCCAGAAGGGATCATACAGACCATTGCTTATTGCTTACGTCAGATATCTAAACTAAGTTATGAAATATGAAGAAAAAATCTATTTAGGGATCATCAAAACAAAATCCAAATGTAATATTTTTCTTCTCCTTTAACTTAAGTTTTAAACCTGCTTTCAGGTCACTGAAAGGTTTACATAGCTTAAAGTCTTCAAGGTATTGGTGGCTTTGATGTTCGATTCTTCCATCTTACAAAGCTGTATTATTGATTTTAACTTTTGTTTGCTTAATATGAGGCTTTGGGAATATATTGAACAAGCGACTATATTTGGCAATACAAAAACGACGTCTCTGACTTTAATTTTCTTATTCAAAGGAGTAGATTTTGACATCTGCTTAATATTGGTAAATTGTCTATCCGCCAAGGTTAATTGTCAGAAGAGTTATAACAGCAGCATCTTATCTGCTACTCAGACTGAATAACATTTTTTTTCTCCTTCAACACTATTGCAAAATACTGTATATTTATTTTATTTTATCTCATCGTTGATCGGGTTTGTTGTGTCTGATTTGAAATTTAAAATATGTGGTGTTCAAATGACCTTACAATGGTTGACCCTCAAAATCTAATCAGTCCAGGCTCCCATGAAAATCGACAAATATGTCAGGCATACATTTCAGCATCGAAAATGGTTTTAAATATTTCGTTTTGTGGGTCCGGTGCAATTTTCCACAGAGCCCTTGTGGTTGAAGGTTGGGATTGTTTGTTGGTTTGTGTTACCATCACGAAATCTTCCTCTCTTTTTTTCTTTAAAAAAAAACATAAATTTCACAGGAATACATTATAAGTACAAGAAATCAATTCAGCATAGGCTATGCAAAGTGGTCTCAGGCAGTCAATACATTAAAGAAAAAGAAAAGAAAAGTTGCTACAAAAGGTAGAAAGAAATGAAATCAGACCTATAATTTTGATCAGTTCTGCTTCATGCATCATCATCATAATTAGCATTTATATAGTACTGTAGGGATGTTACATCCCTTAATGGCTGAAACAATTGCCTTAAAACCCCAGATCTGGGAACTATCTTTCCTAAATTTCATCTGTAAATGAGCATATCTTTTCTGGTTCAAAGAAATTAGGGATTAAGAGAAGAATCACATCGTACCTGGTTCAGAATATACTATTTGTGTATAATTCTAAGTCTAGGATTATTTGAATATGCCAAAAGCAAACCAAAATCTTTCTTATAGATAAGAATGGCTTGTATGTTAGATATCTTTTTCCATTCTTTTTGAGCTGTTTTTGCTGCCTCTGAAAAAAAAAATTAGGCGCTTGGCAGAACACAAAAACAAACCAGGAAAAATTCCGGGAGACAATTTATTCTTATTCCCTATTTAACTAAGACACAGCTGCCATCAGTAAGATGTCAATGCATTTCCAGACTAGGATTTATTGTTCCATAAGACTAAACGACGTATTTACAGACCCTGTACAATAAGCAAGCCACATTATAGCCATGACACCGAATCTGAGACGTGAACAGATAAATGAGTTTGTTGTGTTAAATCTACATGATGCTGTTGTGTTGGAAGCAGATACGGCGTGCAAGCCAGTCCCCCAAACAATTTTGTGAAGTTAATCAGCATTTGCTGCTGTCGAATATGTATAGCCTGTGTTATGATGACTTGGCAATGCCCAAACCGAGTTTTAGACATTCGTAGGTTGATGAAAGGCTGGGATCATGGATTTCCTAGTCTGCAATTTAAATTCTCATAGGCAGATTCTTATATTCCAGTCACTGAGGATTGCTTCTGAGAAGATTTTCCCCACTTATTTATTTATTATTTATTTATTTTGTGAGATTTATATACCGCCGCACAGTGCAAACACTCTCTAAGCGGTTTACACCAGTAAGCCATGTATATTTATATTGCCCCCAACAATCTGGGTCCTCATTTTACCTACCTCGGAAGGATGGAAGGCTGAGTCAACCTTGAGCCGGTGAGATTTGAACCGCTGACCTGCGGATCACAGTCAGCTAAAGTGGCCTGCAGTACTGCCTCTAACTGCTGCGCCACCTCGGCTCAATCACTTGCAGTGATCTTTCATCCAAAACTTTTTTTTAAAATGACAACTACTTGCCATGTGTGAACTGAATTTCAGGGGAGGCAAGCTTTAGTTTAACCTCTTTTAGTTTCACCTCTTTGTGTGTGTGTGTGTGTGTGTGTGTGTGTGTGTGTGTGTGTGTGTGTGTGTGTGTGTGTGTATGTGTGTTTGTGTGTGTGTGTGTGCGTGCATGCAAAAGAACAAGTTTCACTTACCTAAACTTGTTCTTTGCACACACACACACACACACACACAAAATGAAAAGAGCGAATGCGTCAAAGTTATGTTACATCTTGCATATATTTTCATTGACGTATCTCAAATGCAGAAATTTCTTTCAAAACAATTTTTTATTTCATTTTTTTAATTTTTTTTTGCAAAAGACAACCTATAAATATAAATATGATATCAGGTCCAGGCAGTTGCAAATCTCTTTTGCAATGTGCCGAGACAAGACAAATTGCTTTAATAAAGCAAGCATCTCCTAATTGCTGAGCACTGAATGTAGTTCCAGGCCTGTTCTGGCAAGGGGAACTGTGAGTTTCCTAGGAACAGTCAGTGGGGTGGGTTTCATTTTCCTTTTGAGATCTATTTCCTTGCCATTGCTTCAGTGAACGCTGTGGTTTTTTTCCCTTCCCTGCTGTGGGAAGGAGAAATATCAGGGCTTATAAATGCATCCTTGCTTTTGTGAGTCAGCATTGACATCTCTTGTGTGGTGTATGAGATCTGTGCCTCTGGTTCTGGATAATCTGGTAGAGAAGTCAATGAACTTAATGCAGTATTGGTAATCCAAGGGAGTTTGAGCTAAGTGCTTTTGACATGCAGAATCAAAAGTCAAGGGCAAAGCAAACTTTAAATATTCTTTCTGCAGAGGTTGGGGTAGCTGTAATTGAATCCTTGGGTGAAACGTATTATCTGAAGGTAAAGCTGGCTAACATCTCATCTTCAAATTGCAAGGCGTTAGGCTCGCCTTCTTCACACCCAATGTTCTTTTGACATTGCTCAACATCAACAGTCCTGGATAATTGATAGAGAATATGCAAGTATTCTGAAAAAAGAGGATTAATTTATGCAGAAAGTTGTCATGCTTTTTCAGGGTGTTTGCCAGATTTGCTTAACAACTATACGATTCACTTAACAACTGCAGTGAATCACTTAATCACTAAACCTCTTAAGAAACGTGTAAGGTCCACGGTAGACAGTTTAAGGTAAAAGGTATGGGGGCTAGAGAAACTAACAAAAGGTTCAGGTAAAGTGTTCCAGTGATTGTCTTGCAAATCTTTCATAACCAAACTTGGTAACATCATCAGTGCTGGAAGGGAGTGATTTGGTAATGAAACATCTGCAAGAAAGCCACCAAGCACAGAGAGCATCAAGGACCCAACTGTTCAACCCTGAGCTACATATATTCTCTTCTATTAGTGACAGCAAAGCTATATATGAAATAGAATGGTTCTCATGTACTTAGTGTGCCAAATTGCCTGATTCCTGCTATCCACTTCCAGTCTGTATCTTTTTACACTAGATCAGTGGTTCTCAACCTACCTGCCGTGACCCACCCCACCGCCGCGCCCATCGCCATGCCCACCGCCCCACCGCCCCCATTTGGGTTCTTTTACCCTCTGCACATGCGCAAAGCATTCTGTGCATGCACAGAGAGTAAAAGAACCCAAATGGCGGTGTCCGGGCGAAGTCTCCCGACCCCTGTGAAAGGGTCGTTCGACCCCCAAAGGGGTTACGACCCCCAGGTTGAGAACCGTTGCACTAGATCCTTAGCTTCACAATTCTGGACATCCAGAAACCAGCACTGTCTTTCTCATCTTATTTTGTCATCTTATGTGATTTTCTTTTTCCTTTCGCAGTTGGCCCCTTAGAGTTAAGATAGGGATGAAGAAACAGAAAATGTCTTATACTTTTTTCTGCTTCTCCCCCAATTCTTTACTTGTGTTCAACCTATCAATGTATTATTTGCCAATTATAGCACTTAGCAATAGCACTTTACTTATATACCGCTTCATAGTGCTTTCCAGCCCTCTCTAAGCGGTTTACAGAGTTCAGCCTATTGCCCCCAACAATCTGGGTCCTCATTTTACCGACCTCGGAAGGATGGAAGGCTGAGTCAACCTTGAGCCTAGTGAGATTTGAACAGCTGAACTGCTGAACTAGCAGTCAGCCTGCAGTCGCAGCATTTAACCACTGCACCACTTCAGCTCTTTTCAATTCCAGATTATACTTGGCAAACTGTGCATAATAGCAGGAATGTTAAAAGTGGGAACTTTTTTCAAGTGCAAAACTTGTAAGACTTCCCATTTTACGTGTCGAAGCAGCTATCTTGAGTATTCTGGAAGCATTTTGAATGCAAAATAGAGAGCCTTGGGTTCAAATCAAATCAAAACTCAAGAGGTCCCATATTACATTCAAACAAGAGGTTTCAGTCTTAGCGCAGCACCTTTGGGTAAAGTTTTGTGAAGTTTGCCTCTCAAAACAAGTTTGCCTCTTGAGTGAGAAACATTTTGCACACCTCTCTAACAGCTATCTGGGATCACTGGCTTTAAAAAAGATAAATAATTCTGGTTATATGATTCGCTTTGTTATATATAATTCATTCAAAATATATAATTCATGGTAGATTAGGCCTATTGAACGAAGCTTCCAGATGTCAAGGAACATCTGGAATATCAACCTTCTCTCAGTATATTGGGTTGTAACATCAGACATTTTCCAGAATTCTGCAAATAGTACCTCCATTGAGTAATTATTTATTTATCTATTAAATGTATATGCCACCCGTCTTGCCAAGAGGTGACGCTTATGGTAGTAATACTCTACTGGTATTCCAGTAGATTACCAATACTATTAATAGTCTAGTATTAATAGTCTGGTATTCTAGACTATTAATCTTAGACTAGAGTATTAATAACACCAGACTAGAATACAAGACTAGACTATTAATACTAGACTAACAGTATTAATGCTATTAATATTAGTCTAGACTCTAATAGTATTAATACTGTTATACCCTGTTACCCCAAAAATAAGATATCCCCTGATAATAAGCCCAATTGGGCTTTTGAATGCATGGCAAGAAGGCCAAGCGCTTATTTCAGGGTTCAAAAAAATATAAGACAGGGTCTTATTTTCAGGGAAACACGGTACTATCACATGGTTTGTTTCAGAGATGGGTTTCTGACCAGTTCTGGAGAACCAGTAGTGGAAATTTTGAATAGTTCGGAGAACCGGTAAATACCACCTCTGACTGGTCCCGCCCCCATCTATTCTCTGCCTCCCGAGTCCCAGCTGATCGGGAGGAAATGGGGATTTTGCAATATCCTTCTCCTGGAGTGGGGTGGGAATGGAGATTTTACAGTATCCTTCTTACCAGTTTTGGAGAACTGGTAGCGGAAATTTTGAGTAGTTCGGAGAACCGGTAGCAGAAATATTGAGTAGTTCGGAGAACCGGTAAATGCCACCTCTGACTGGCCCCGCCGCCATCTATTCTCTGCCTCCCGAGTCCCAGCTGATCGGGAGGAAATGGGGATTTTGCAGTAACCTTCCCCTGGAGTGGGGTGGGAATGGAGATTTCACAGTATCCTTCCCCCGCCACGCCCACCAAGCCACGCCCACAGAACCAGCAGTAAAAAAAAATTGAATCCCACCACTGGTTTGTTTGTTTATATCCCACCTTTATTATCACAGCAGACACTAATAGTATTAATCAGATTATCCACCCAAACCCTGATTTTCCCTCCAGCTTTTTCTTTTCTGCATTACTCACCTATTTTGTCACAATTGGCATCTGTTTTCGAATCTGCTGCCTAGTGGGTAGCACTTTGAAGCCAGAGCTGCTAAGACTGTGCTTCTCTGCCACTCCTTAAATTGGTGTTTTTCCTCCCTTTGAAGCTGCATGCTCTTAGAAAAGATTGAGATTGTTTTAACGGGTTTCAGCGTGGTGCTATGGGGAGGGGAGATGGAGGTCAATTGTATTGTCATCGGAAAAGGATATCCTTCAATTGATTAAGAAGCTACCGACTCTTAGGTTCTTCCAGAGGGTAGAAAACAGTCAAAAGAATCATCAGCCACCTTATAGCACTGTAGTGAGTGCCATTTATCTGTGTGCCAGGCCAGCTGCAATTGTATTAATGAAGTGGAGACGTAATTTAAGTGGTACAATGAAAAAGGAAATAAGGGTTGGCTGGTGGTAGTAAGGAGCTGTGTATCGCGTGGATTGAGAACGGAAGAAAATAATGAGTTACGCTTTGAATTTTATGCTTTATCACCTCCATGCATAGGTAAATCAAATTCAGAGAAGATTGCTCTGTGAATCAAGCACGGGCAAGGTTTTTTTGTTTTGTTTTTTTGTCGGGTTTTGTTTTATTTAATCGCACCGCAAGTTATTGTTGTCATCGCAATTGAGCCAGTGCTGCGCACCTTGTCGTTTAACAGTCACGGCCACGTTCCCAATACATTTATTTGTGGGAATTTAAAAAAAAAAAATGCAAAACAGCTCTTAATGTACCCAGGATTTCACTGGCTTTGTTTTGCAGCTTTTATACGCTGCCTTCCAAAGAGCAGTTTCTAGTGTGAATTTTGTAATGAAATGAAATGAAAATTTGTAAGAATTTCTCCCCCCATTTTATATATAGATATAGACGTAGATGTAAGTGTAGATGTAGATAGATATAGATTAGAATTCATATTCTAGCATAATTTGTAAGAAAATCCAGCATCAAAATTCCACTTTTGGCATAAAGCCAACTTGGGCCAGTCATTTTCTATCAGCCCGAGTAAGGAGGCAATGGCAAACCACTTCTGAAAAACCCTGCCAAGAAAAATACAGGGACTTGTCCAGGCAGCCTCCAAGAACTAGACATGATTAAATTGGGGTGGGGGGAGGAAATCAGAAGGGAAATCTATTATCGAGAAGCTTCTCAGAACTTAATAAAAATATTTGTAGACATCAAATTATTTTCCCTGTGAAGTCCTTGGCACTTTCTGAGTTTGGTGGTTTTCTTGCAGACGTTTCATTACCAAATTATGTGACATCATCAGTGCTAGAAGCAAGTGGGGTTTGCTCTTATACACTGCTCTGTCAGTGAGAGTGTTCTTGGTGGTATTTTAATTATGGTGTTTACTGTTAGCTTGTTTGTTTGCATTGGTGGTTCCTTGATTGGGGTATTGTTTACTTGTTGATTGCTGGTCTATCTCTGCTTATATGGGTGTGATTACTGGTGAGGAGGTGTTTGGGGTTTTTTTGTTTCCTTTTGGTCTTTTTTTTTGTCTCTTTTCAGTGATATGTAGATGTTGTTTGTCTCTATGTGCCTGTTGATAGCAGCTGTATTTTTCCTGTGTTCTTTTTTCCTGTCTTGAGCTTATCCTGTAAATCTGCATGTGTAGATTTTTAGAATTCCTGTCTATCCATATCACAATCAGCAGCAACGTGGACTTTCGTTTTCATCACAGGCCAGCCAGCTCCATTAGATCAGAGAAGGACTGGAAGAAATAAAAAGAGTAACCACCAGGAAAATGGGTGAAAATGTTCCAACCATTATCGATCCCTTTGGTGGTGAGCACACGGGAACCCTGACACTGCACACACTTAATTGTGATTTTATTGACTATCACTTCTGCCTTGTTTATGCTGCTGGAGGCTGTCGCTCAGTATGACTGATGGCCTTCATTCCTTCCACTGTTTTACTAGCTGACCCTCCTGGGCTTCTCGATGACCAGTTTGTTCTTAATCCTGCAGTCACGCTTGCTCGTGTTCCCTGTTTGCCTACTGTTAAAGTGGAAAATGAAAACCCCGTAGCACATTTTGCAGCTTGAAGGGACTTTCACATTATTATAAACTCCGGTCATTGTTGCAAGGAAAAAGCTCCGTCAGCCTGTGTCTGAAAGTCACGGCCCGAGGGGGTGGGGGAGGCAGCGGTGTTTATATTTGCAGCCCAAGGGTAAAAAAGCAATTGGGTATTGGGTAATTAAGAGACAGGGTTTGGTTGGCTTCTCCAGTTCCCCTGCCTCAAACCGTATTTTAGAAGGTTCATTGCAAATTCTAATGCCTGACCGTTTCAATGGCTGTGTTAACGATTGCATGTGGCTGTGAACAAATGGCCTTTTGTAAGCATTGGAAGGAAAAGACAGGAAGAAATGAGCTTTTTCGGGAGGGGGCAGGGCTGCATATTGTGCCAACCCATTATAGGAGTTTCTTTGGTTTGCGTCTTAGCATGAGGTATTGTGATTTGCAAACCAGGATTTATCTACGGCATGGGAAGAAAATCTTCAACCAACCAAGATGAGGTTCTCAAATGGAATTGGCCGATTGAGAGCTTAATTAACGAGATATTGTCTTGATAAGACCAGAAGCGCCATTGTTAATGGAAAGGGCCATAAGTTGAAAAACGACTTCATCACTTACCAATGGTTCCCGTTCCAGTTGCCATTGTTAAATGAGGATTGCAAGGATCGTTAAGTGATAAACTCATGTGACCGCAACTTCCGACTTCCTGCTGGCTTCCCCATTGACTTTTCTTAAATAAGGACCACCTGTGGAGAGCGATGTTTCCGTTTTTGCTGTCCAGAAACAGTGGGTTGCCAATGGACAGCTGGGCAGTGTGGAGGAAGAGAAGATGCACGAAGCATTAATTATTAGTAAAGGCATGAAGTATTAATTATGACCACAAAGGGAATGAGAGAAATATGTGTCTCTATGTATGTCTGTTCATCAGGGGTGGGTTCTACTTACCTTCACCACCGGTTCACATCGCAATGTTTCGCGTGCACACGTGCGTCCCCTCATGCAATTCTGCTTCAGCGCATGCTCAGTAGCTATAATCAGCCTGAAACACAGCTGAGGAGCTGATCAGCTGGGCTTCGGGCAAAGGAATAAAGGTAAGTATAAACCCAGGTCGCTACCGGTTCGGGCGATCCAGTCCGAACCGGCAGGAACCCACCCCTGCTGTTCATATATGTGTATATGTAATTGTATATATTTGTTCATATAGGTGTGTGTGTGTGTGTGTGTGTGTGTGTGTGCGCATGTGTTCCTACTGAAGATAACTTCACACCCACCCTCCACTCGACGCCACATATTATTTAGATATTTTATTCATTAGTCCCGATGATTGTCTTTTTTTCACTGTCACATTTTCTTTAGATCCCTAATTTTATATTACTGCAATGAAGCTCCATACTTTGTTCAAATAAACACTGCTAGTCAAAGCCGCATTCCGTGGAGATCACATTATATCAGTTTAATAACATACAATATGGGCTTTGATGTATATAAAGCGTCTGTTTGCCAGGGTTTCCCCCCCCCTTTTCTCTCCCTACCGCCCTCTTTTAAATACAGAAATTCTTTTGAGTTGTGTTTATTCTTTCTGTCGGCACACTTTATAATATCAAAGGCTTTCCAGGGGAACTAAGACTACTGAGTAACACTTGGGTCATGTTTTGCTGTATGCCCTTTAATACTATAGCTTTAGAAATGCAATTTTCAGCCTCTGCTTATTAGAATATGATAAACTATCCCTGGTCCATGTCCAGCTCCACTAATCTCCAGACTTCATGAATTAAGCATGAAGATTTTAGTCAATGTGCTTTCAAAGACCAATGTTTAGGGAATCATGGATTTTCTACAAGCTGGGGGAGAAATCTATAATAGGAGGAACTGATTTTCAAACATCATATTCACTGCAAGAAATGACCACTTTCTGGCTTAAGAACAGAACACAGTTCCTTTATTAGTATACTGAAGAGCTAGTTTGAAATGTGCTTTTCACTGGGAAAATAAGCACTCCAGTTTTTGAAAATATTGAGTGACAACTCCATGCGTAGAACAGTAGCTGCATTTTTTATGTTTTCTTTCTTTCTTTCTCTTTCTCTTTCTCTTTCTCTTTCTCTTTCTCTTTCTCTTTCTCTTTCTCTTTCTTTCTTTCTCTTTCTTTCTTTCTTTCTTTCTTTCTTTCTTTCTTTCTTTCTTTCTTTCTTTCTTTCTTTCTCCCTCTCACTTTGTTTCTGTTTCTCTTTCTTTCTTTCTCTTTTTCTTTCCCTCTCTTCTTTCCTTTCCTTTCCTTTCCTTTCCTTTCCTTTCCTTTCCTTTCCTTTCCTTTCCTTTCCTTTCCTTTCCTTTCCTTTCGTTTCCTTTCCTTCCCTTCCCTTCCCTTCCCTTCCCTTCCCTTTCCTTTCCTTTCCTTCCCTTCCCTTCCCTTCCCTTTCCTGTCCTTTCTTCTCATTTCCATGTCCTTCCTTCCTTCTCACCTTCCTCCTTCCCTTCCCTTCCCTTTCCTTTCCTCCTTTCCTACCTACCTACCTACCTACCTACTTACCTGTTAATTCTACTTTCTTTTTCATTGCTGGTCCTCTTGGTGAACAGTCCTACTTGTACTCCAAAAATAGGAGACTTCTTATGATTGCTGGTTCAGCATTTTGGCCAAACTGTCCTTCTCAGCCCACACTCCGTTGACAGTTAAGGGGACACAAATTGTGTATTTGTGCAAGTTTTGAAATGTAGCTCAGTTCTAAAAGACATACTTCATAATTTTATATACATATAACCTATAGCAGGAAGCCGTTTTAAGATTAAAATGTCGATATAATGCATGGTGGCGCAGTTGTTAGAGTGCAGTACTGCAGGCTACTTCTGCTGACTGCTGGCTGAAATTCGGCAGTTCAAATCTCACCAGGCTCAAGGTTGACTCAGCTTTCCATCCTTCCGAGGTGGGTAAAATGAGGATCCAGATGGTTGGGGCAAGAGGCTGACTCTGTAAACCGCTTAGAGAGGGCTGTAAAGCACAGTGAAGCGGTATATACTGTAAGTCTAAATGCTACAGCTACTGCCCTTCCTTCCTTCCTTCCTTCCTTCCTTCCTTCCTTCCTTCCTTCCTTCCTTCCTTCCTTCCTTCCTTCCTTCCTTCCTTCCTTCCTTCCTTTCCCAGTGGTTAGAATGCAGTGTTGCAGGCTAATTCTGCCCATTGCCAGAAATTCCATCTTGACTGGCTAAAAGTTGACTCAGCCTTCCAACTATTAGACTAAGGAACTTTGGGTGGGTCAGAGGCTGTAGCCCTTTTGTGGTTGTGCAATGATTCCAAGCTAGCTTCGCATTTGATATCTCCTCCCTATCAGGCTGGGTGCTTCCCAACACCATAGCATACATGACTGTAGCCAAGCAAATGTTTATCTCAGTACAAATATGAAAACATAACCATCGGGTCCATGCCTTAAAGTCTTACCCTTGGGTCAGATTAGTTTTCTACAACCCATTGGAAGCAATTGAAGAAATTAAAGGAGAACAATGTAGAAGGCCTCTTAAGAGTACCAGGCTTCTCTGCTAATCCTAGGGTTTATTTTAAGAAATGGCAAATTTGAATGCCCAGTGGCATATAATATATAATACATGGGATATTATAAAACATTTAATGTTAATTATTAATTTTCAATATTTTAGATAATATGTCTGTAAAATTTAATTATGTACTTAGAATTATATAATATATAATACATACAAATGGGAGACATTACTGGTGCCTCCTTATTCTTATGTTTATTCCACACTTCCTCAAACTTAAGAAGGAATGCATAGTTTGCTTTCTACAGGGTTAAGATTATTTGTTATCTATTTGTTAAATTTATTTGCTGACTATCTCGCCATGGGGCTACTCTAGGCGACTTACAACAAAACAAAACAAGAAGGAAGAAATGAAAAGAATGAAAACAAAACAGAGGTAAAACAATAGAACAATAAAATAAACAATGACAAAGTTTTCACTTGAAAGACTATGACCAACCCAAGGTCACTACTGACTTTTTCCACAGCTGAATGACAATTGAATGTGAGAGTGACCATGTACAGCAGGGGTGGCCAAACTGTGGTTCTTTGAGGACCTGTGGACTTCAACTCCCAGAATTCCTGAGCCAGCCTGGCTGGCTCAGGAATTCTGGGAGTTGAAGTCCACAGGTCCTCAAAGAACCATAGTTTGGCCACCCCTGATGTACAGTATTAAGCCCTTCCTTCTTCAACTTAAAAGTTCTCCAGGCACTTTGGAACTGAGGCAAGGGTGGGATTGACATTTTTTAGCAACCGGTTCTCTGCCTGGTTGCTGGGTGGCATGGCCATAGGGGCGTGGCCTGCTCGGTGTCCTGCACCACGGGAGGGGTGGGCGTTTTCACTCTCCCCATGCTCCGGAGGTTTTCCTCGAGCCTCTGGGAGGGCAAAAACGGACTCTCCCAGGCTCTGGAGGCCCTCCGGAGGCCGGAAATGGGTCCATTTTCAGATTTCCGGTACTTCCGGTAGGCCCGTTTTTCGCCCTCCCAGAACCTCCGTGCAGGCCCTGCACTTACCTCACATCCAAAACAGGCCACGTGGATACTTCGGGGAGGGGAGGGGTGGGGTGGGCAGGGTCAGCCAGTCCTTGCAACTACCAGTTTGGCAAACCAGATGTAAAATTAACATCCAGTTCACCCGAACCGGTCTGAACCGGCTGAATCCCACCCCTGAACTGAGGGTTTCATAGTTCCTTACCTGCTCTCCCCACATTATTCGATGCCATATGATTACAGAGAGCACATTTGACCCAAATAGAATGTGGGAGAGACATTTTTCTTGTCTGCATTTAAAATTCGAAACATTTGTTCTAAAACTTTAATCAGTAAGTGGAAAGATACAGGTTTATTCCAACAATAAAATGGAAGGATGGATAGATGATAGAGAGATAGAGAGATGATTTTTGCTTCTTGATGCCCTGTTTATTGTGAATGTTGGTGGCAGAACACGTATTTTCAGTTTGCAAAGGAGAGAAGTTAAATTTCCCATGTCAAAGTCTTCAAGGAAGATGAAATAGGGTTGCAAAACTTTGTGAACCATGTCTGGGCTGAATATACTGTCAGAACTAAGCAAACATGAAGTCATCCTAATTACTGATGAGCAAAGGGACATATTTCCAGAGCATTCCTTTCCCCCCTTTTTTTTATAACAGACAGGATGCTATTGTTGTAGCTTTCAAGCCCCCTGGCTGCTCCGAAAACAGGCAAAAAATCAATAGCCCACTTGTTGAGAATAAGTGAATTAGCTTGTGTTGAATGTAACCGAGTATCTGAACACTTCACTGAGCAGCTCTGGTTTTGTGAGAAAAGAGAATTGTAAGGATTGTCTTGCCACGGCTGGATCTCTGGCTAATCACTCCCAATAAGGAGAGGTTTCCTATTTATCCTGGGTACTAATGTGTAATGTTCTTCTCCGTTTTGCTCCGTTCCTGTGTACTCTGTGTGCCTTCAGCATTATCATTGGACCAATCCTTATCACAAAATGTGTGGTAGTCGAAACTCAAAGAAAAAGTTATAGAATACGTCGAAATCAGGACCTCCAACATTCTTAGCCAGATCTTGTGATCTATTATATTTTTGCACCGATGGGTATCTGTAAGAAAAATGGAATAACTCTGGTGAAAATTCATACCTATGTGCATGCATGCATACATACATACTTGTTTTACGTGTAAATGTGAACCCTGTATGAAGGTGATTTGATTACTCCTTTCATTTTTTCTTTTGGTTTAATTTTAGTTAGATATATATCAGTTGGGTATATATTTATCTGTAAGAAAAGCTGTGCACATTTTAAAGAAAATAGTCTTAGGACATGACAGTGCTAAAGCTGATAGTGAAAGGGCTATGAATAGTTTTGGAGGATAAAACTACAGAATTACATAAATGCAATCTATACTAGCTTATCTAAGTTGCTTTCCAGAAGTTGTTCAAATCAAGCTAAAAGAGAAACTCTTGGTACTTATTTCATAGCCGATATCCATTTATCTATCTAGTATAAGCATTTTCAATATCTATCTCAAATATATTTTAGGATGTTATCTCAAGAAATTTTGTTTGCCGTCTAAGAATATACTGTACATGGTCTTTTAATTCCATATTTAAATGGTTATTTTCTGTGTTTTTAATGTCCATTTTAATTAGTGTCTTCCCTCTGATTTTTGATAAAAATAATAATTATAAATTCAGCAAATGTTCTAAGTCATCCCAAATTAAGGTGATTTGATGAAAATCACCATTTGGCTACAGTTATCCAAATATCTGGAAATTGTATCATACCTAGTCAACGCTTGTTATATAAATTGGAAAAATAAATACATAAATAAATCACAGAATTCCATAATACTTTTGTGCACTTTAAGTGTTTCAAATAAGTTTTCTTTGAAAATATATATTTTGGATGCCTACACACACACACACACACATACACACATACACACATACACACTAATCCAGAGAGAGAGAGAGAGAGAGAGAGAGAGAGAGAGAGAGAGAGAGAGAGAGAGAGAGAGAGAGAGAGAGAGAGAGAGAGAGAGAGAGAGAGAGATTATCTACCCCTTGTTATTTTACAGAGATTTAGCCTCTCACGGGACAATGATTTTTACTAGTCCTGTTAACCAAATACATAAGAGTGGCCTATTTTGTACATTCCCCAGAGGTCAGTCACAATGTCACAAGTGCGTGATATTTCCATAGCTGTTGGTTTTCTACATCATTTTCAAACAACCAAGAATAACACATTTTTCATTTATGGTTGTTTTATTAAAACTTATTATCATTTATCTATCTATCTGTCAGTTCATCCATCCATCCATTAAAAAATTGGTTGTGTTAGACCAGATGCACATTAGCCACCCATAACAGCTTGACGTAACTTCTTTCCCATTATAGTCATGTCCAGATCATAAAAATAAATACAACAAATGTATTGTTCTCTAGTGAGGTGGCAGCAAGACAAAAGCTCACATCTTGGTTTTGAAACTTTGAGCATCATCTCTGATGCTCTGGATCATTTAGGCCTGCAGCCACATCAGATAGCATGTCAGGGCTATCCTCATAAAATACTGATTGGGTGTGGTCACACACAAAACTTAGGGGAACTTTTTCCTGAGCTGATAGCCATGCATCTAAAGAAAATCCATATAATGCAGTCGTATTGTATTGTACTGTACTGTACTGTACTGTACTGTACTGTACTGTACTGTTTTTTTATTTTTTATTTATTTATTTATTTATTTATTTATTTATTTATTTATTTATTTATTTATTTATTTATTTATTTATTTATTTATTTATTTATTTTCATTTCATTTTATTATTTTAATCTAAAAATGCCTTTGTGGTGTTATAAGGAAATATCCTTTTAGGTTCAGTTCCAAGTGGGGAAAAAGACACTGGATTCATGAAGGTTGCTTGGAAAGAAGGTTTAATGGTGGACAGGAGCACATGGCAGGAGCCCCTGTACAGAAAAGGTAACTTACATGGTTGTGTGGTGAAGAGAAAAAAGAGGAGGAGATATATTGAGTTCCTGGTTTTTATAGTGTAAGTTGGGTCCCACCTCTTAGATTTCCTTTTCCTGTATAGAAATGTATCCCATTGGCTCTCAGACCCCCCAGGGGCATGCTGGGGTGGCTCTTGGCTTTTGTCTAATCCAGCTTTGGCTGAATGAAAGGGCCTTGGGCAAATCCTATTGTGATTTTGTCATGCAAAAGACTTTCAGCCAGGTGAGAGGAATATGTGAGCTTAGCAGGGGTGGGGGTTTCCAAGAGGAGTCTTTTGTTTGTTTAAAAGCATGTTTCCAGATATGTTCCACAGAATATTTCCTACATTTTAATATCTCCTAGGATATCTCATTTCCCAGGAGAGGGGTGGGTGCTAACTTCCTACAATCCCTCATTTTTTTTTCAAAACATGTGAGTGCAACATATGTTTTGACACAAACTTCAAATTGATCAGGTCAGGGAGATTTTATGGGTGCTTTCAATTTTCTCTGATGCAGAGGGGAAGACGTTGAAAGAGGCAGTTGAAAGAGGCAGCAGAAGGATTCCTTCAGTGGCTCCCAAAAGGAGAGCTTTCAACCATGATGGTCAATGGCCAGGGCAAAAGTTCTGGAAATAAATTTACAGTATCCAATTTTCCATGCCAATTATGTTCAGATGTTTGATAACACTTTCGATGAGCTCCCAGACAGGTTTCAAGCAAGCACAGGCCCCACAATATTCCCACAGCCATGGTTTACCTTGAAATCACAGGCTGCCCATTTCCAAGGGATGGTTCTTGAATCTGCCCTGGCTCTTACTTTAGTGCATCTAGGATTTGTGAGTCCAAATTGAAATTAGCCAGTGTGCAATCTAGGCTTTTCCTTTTTTTTTTTTTTTTTTTTTAGAATGAGCCCTGGGACTCTTACTCCTGAGACCACCAGTGCAAAATACCCTGCTTTACTGGGCAGCAGTCAGGCCTTGGGTTTTTTGAAGATCCTTTCTGCTAGCTCTTCAAGTGGGGAAATTGCCTGAGGGGACCTGTCCCCTTCCCCCATGGAATTAGCAGGGAGATATGACTGCCTGGGCTTTAATGCCACAAAGCAGGAGTCAAAACAACAACAAAAAAAAACAGCAAGCTAAAAGCAGCTTTGGGTGGAGGTAGGTGGAAAAAGGATAACCTCAGTCTAATTCTGAATGGCGTGTCTCTGTGTGTTTGTGTATGCAGCTACAAATTTCCCTCCCACTAGACAGAAATCTAAAGTGTACAGAACTCACTGTGGCAATCACTCCCAATACAATTCTTACATGAGTACATTAAACTGATTACAATATAGATGAGACAAGAAAGAGAAACGTTACAATGAATTTCAGTGAATGAAGCAAGGAAAGAAAGAAAACAAAGAAAAAAAACTTTACAATGAATTTCTGTGACTGAAGCAAAGAAAGAAAAACTTTACAATGAATTTCTGTGACTGAAGCAAAGAAAGAAAGAAAAACTTTACAATGAATTTCTGTGACTGAAGCAAAGAAAGAAAGAAAAACTTTACAATGAAGTTCCCCCCTCACCCCTAGTCTTTTCAGCTGTCTTCTGAGGATTGAAAATAGATGTTTGGTCTTTATTTGTCCATCTCAGGGTCCTTTCATTCATGTCTGCTGGGTGGCCTTAGGTTTTGGTGGTAAGGCTGGTCAGTCAGGCTTGGAAAGATCTACTCCACTCTGGTTGATGTGATGTCTAGAGGACTAGATTCAAACCCACTTCTGGCTCAAATGGATGGAATGTCTTTACTGGAGGCAGTGTCTGAGCCCATTTGCTCTGCTTCCATAGGCTTCAGGATCATATGTGCAGGGCTGAAAGACATAAGAACAGGGTCCCTTCCCCCTTTTGCTGGTAATTCTACCACGAGAGGCATTGTAAAAGGATTAGAGATTTGGGGGGGGTAGATAGCTTGCAGGCAGGGTTTGAGGAAAACAATCAACACATCAGTATCGCAGTTAAATCAATTATAACAAAATGGAGACATCACCAGGGGAAAAAAATGAACAGACATTTCCATCTTAGCAGAGAATTGGCATCCATTAAACATCACAGAAGAGCAATATTAAAACTGTTTGCATGTACATACAGTAAATGTAAAAATGAAATTTTCCTGTAAATTAACTTAAAACATTGTCCCTTAAATTTTGGCTTTTCTTAAAAACCCCGAGAGGAATAGGAAAATTGAACTCTGTTCCTTGTCCCAGATCAGGTTGGCCAGTCCTAACTGGGCAAAGACATTTTCCTTTCTTTTCAGTGCTTTTAATTTTCTAACAATTTGAAATTCATATCTCTAGGAAACAGAGATATTTTACAGTTGCAATTACTCGAGTGCGCACAAGACAAGACAAAGACGTACACATACACAAAAACATGGACAAAGAGGATGACAGGACACACACACAAGTCCTTCCTGCCATAAATCTCAGTTAAATTAGGAAGGCACAAATCTTAACAAACAAACCACGTGGTTACATATAAGAGAGAGAGAAGAAAAGAGAGAGAGAAGAAACAACAAACACCTCAACATTTTTCCTTTTCTGTTTTCTTAAGTACCTTTATTTAGCCAAATTGGCTGTTTTGTTTTGTTTTGTTTCTCTGTGTCATCCCTCAGCAAAGCCCATTTTCTACACAAGTTTCCTGCTTTTACTTTTGCACATTCCTGTCATACAGATATATTCCTGGCGTCCCAGGTTCCAAGCCCACACACGGGTTTCCACCACCCTCGAACTAGAGCTTCCCATGATCCTTTAAATGTAAGGTTCACTTTGGCTTAGCTAGTGGCACGCTCAACAGTTTCAGAGAAAAAAAACTCTGGGAAGGACTTCCGATTCCCTCGTAGAAGTAAGGCCCCCTTCCTGTAGGGAATCTCTCTAGGTTTATCAGATCCAAAAAGGGGATCTGCGAGGACTAGCCGCCCCTATACAGCTAGTACTAGGACCTCCACACTCACGGGCTTCACATTTAGAACTGAAAATTCTGGGGTTTGCTTTTGGGATGTGCACATAAAAATGACAACAACAACAAAATTTGCTTTCCCACCCTTCAATCACATACACACACACACACACACACACACAGACATTCTTCCTCCTTCCCTAACAGAAGGTCCTGTGCTCTGTAAACGCTAAACAGAACTTACACAAATCAAAACAGAGAAAGAGAAGACATTGACACATAGGCTGGTAGATGAGAAAGAAACTCTATACTACCAAATGAGGATAAACAAAAATAATTCAATATTATGAAAAGCTGTATGAGCAAGAAGTTTCAGAAAATAAAATTAAAGAATATTTGAAAAAAAAGATGGAATTGCCTAAAGTACCAGAAAAGGACAAAAACTATTAAATGAATGAATATCAATGATGGAATTATCAGAAGCAGATCAAGAGACAAAAGAACAACCAAACACCAGGACCAGGTGGGCCAGTGGCAGAATTTTACAAAGATTTTACATACTGAGGTATTGATTGATGTAAAGGTACCACATTCCTGAATGGGAGCAAATATTACTTTGATTCCAAAATAAGATTCAGATTTAATGCAGATAAAACTATAGGCCCATCTCTTCACTGAATGCTGACTATAAAATATATACTTCAATAATGGCAGCAAACTAAAAGGTTCCTAAATGAATTTATACATTCAGCTCTCTTAAGCTATTTCTAAGAGACAGATTAAAAACAAAATGAGAATGATTTTAAATACATAAAAAAAGGCACAAGAAAAGGATGCTATTGATTTTGATACTGGAAGTGCTAAATATAAATATTATGGCAGACACAGAAATTAAAGGCATGGAAACTTTGAAAACTAATTTTGCACCAAGAGAGAAATAAAATATGTTAATAACCAACCTGGCTGACAATTTTGTTGTCCAAAAGGTAGAGAAGAGAACTAGAGGAGATAATTAAGTCCATACTTGACTTAATACTTACAAACAAAGAAGTTGTAGAAGGATTTGAAACTGCATCATTAACATAACAAAAACGATTGAACACAATTGAACACACTAAAGTCTTAGATTTTAAAATAAAGCTGACCTTAATAAACTCAAGAGAAACTTGAGAAAGATTCCTTGGATGAAAGTCCTAAAGGAAAGAAGCAACTCAAGAAGCTGCTTGGTAAACTCTGAAAAAACTTGATTATAAAAGCCAATTGCACAAAAGCAATCAGAAAAAAAAACCAGAAATCCAAGAAACCAGCATGGCTGCACAAAGACCTCACTGACAAATTGAATGAATGAAGGACAGATACAAAAATGGAAAGAGGGACACATAACTAAGGGAGTATCAGCAGATAGCAAGAATCTGTAAAGAAAAATCAGGAAACAAAGCCTTGACTGAACAAAAACTTGCAACAAAGGTGAAAGATAATATAAAAGATTCTTCCAATACATAAAAAAACAAGAAAAAAAATCAAGGAAACAGTTGGACCACTAAGGAGAGAAGGCAACACAGAGAAAGCCATGAGTTGCTTAACTCATTCTTTGCATGTCTTCTTGCAAAAAGAAATGCAACCCAACTAACCAGAAATATAACTGGAAAGGAAAAAATAAAACAGACTGTAAACTAAAGTTAAAATAAGCAAAAACAGTAAGAGAACACCAGGTCCCAGAGTCCTAAAGGAGCTGGTAAATGAAATCTCAGAACCACTGCACATCTTAAAAAAAAAATCTTGGGACACGGGGACCACCTGAGAAACTGGGAAAAAGCTAATGTGGTTCCCATCTTCAAAAAGAAAGAGAAAAAAAAAAACAAAATTCTGAGCCCTATCTAAATTGGTGCAACAAATTAAAACAGATTTGGAGAAGTGGAAAAGAACCACCATAAAATGAGTATCCTGCAATGGCTAGCAGACAAAACAAGGCTGGGGGGGGGGAGAAGGGGGGGAAAAAGGGGGGGAAGGAAATATCAAAGGATTTAGGAAGATACATTAACTCGGTTAAACAAAAAGCATGATTATTTTTTCCCTAAAATGATTTGTACCCAGACAACACACTATTCAATTGAAATTGGAATTTACATATGCCATAAAGTAAAATTAAAAGCAAAAATTACCCCCCCACACACATACAAACATGCAAACACACATTTCCCAGTTTTCTATGGTTTAAAGTAAAATTTAGAGGTAGGTACTCACCTTCTTTCCAAGCAGCCCTTGAATTTTGAACTCAAAACCCCTTTAAAACCTACTTCCCAATGGCCAAGGCCTAATAAATTTATTTAGGCCTGGATCATTGAAGAGGCTAGCTTGGAAATCCAGCTGGCTCGCCAATTGTTATAAGGAAATATCCTTTTAGGTTCAGTTCCAAGTGGGGAAAAAGACACTGGATTCATGAAGGTTGCTTGGAAGGAAGGTTTAATGGTGGACAGGAGCACATGGCAGGAGCCCCTGTACAGAAAAGGTAACTTACATGGTTGTGTGGTGAAGAGAAAAAAGAGGAGGAGATATATTGAGTTCCTGGTTTTTATAGTCTAAGTTGGGTCCCACCTCTTAGATTTCCTTTTCCTGTATAGAAATGTATCCCATTGGCTCTCAGACCCCCCAGGGGCATGCTGGGGTGGCTCTTGGCTTTTGTCTAATCCAGCTTTGGCTGAATGAAAGGGCCTTGGGCAAATCCTATTGTGATTTTGTCATGCAAAAGACTTTCAGCCAGGTGAGAGGAATATGTGAGCTTAGCAGGGGTGGGGGTTTCCAAGAGGAGTCTTTTGTTTGTTTAAAAGCATGTTTCCAGATATGTTCCACAGAATATTTCCTACATTTTAATATCTCCTAGGATATCTCATTTCCCAGGAGAGGGGTGGGTGCTAACTTCCTACAGTGGAATCCAGGTTCACTTCCATCTAAATAAACATGCTAATGGAGGTTTTTTGCTCTTTGTAGTACAACAGGATCCCACCCTGTTCTATTTTTTAAATATCAAATAAGACGGCACAAGTGTCCAAAGAAAGGAAATACCTAGGGACATATTATTGCACAATTCCCTACTCCTGGGCTGAAGCATTAAAAGTAATCTTATAATTTATTTCTTTTCCATTCTGTTTCAGGAAGTAGTCTGATTATATTGA
>JALIGW010000015.1:10288674-10369015 GCA_023053685.1 Diadophis punctatus similis
CAAAGAACACAGATTGAACCTGTAATGTTCAGCATATAAAGCATGTGCTTTTCTGTTGAGCATCAGCACAATTGTTATTCTTTTTAGAGATTTCTCATAAAACAGGCCATCAATTGAAATGGAGTCTCAGCACGAAGACACACAAGGTTCTGTTGCATGTCTTCACTAATACATTTATGGGATGGGGATTCTATCTCATTAAATTTTATATATTTACAAATATAGAAATAAATGTTGTTACAGAAGCAAGATTGCTGGTTAGGTCTTCGCTAAAATATTTGTAATCAATGTAAATGTCTTTTTCAGATCTCAGGACTAAATACAACTGTAATCGTTTTTGAAAAGGCAGATATTTATTTTTAATTTATTGTAAAATTTGGGATGCTTATCAGGGAGGTTATTGTATATCCAACTGTATATATTTTCTTTTCCTACCCCTGTTACTTGTCTGATAAATCAGAACAGTATGGTATTCCTGAATTCTGAATGCAGCGAATTAATCAAAATAACAGAAGTGGACATTGTTAACAAAATCAATTCATTTTATTTACATTTTTAATTCCAGTTTGGACGTTCCAAACCTACTATTGGTCTTCTGAAATTTATTTTCAGTACTGGGTATTTTTTTTTTCTGTTTGCTTATATTTCTCATGCTATCCAAGAAAATTTTGACATAAGATTTGTGTCGTTCCTTGTGTTGACATTTATATACCGCCTCACAGTGCAAGCACTCTCTAAGCGGTTTACACCACTAAGCAATGTATATTTATATTTATATTGCCCCCAACAATCTGGGTCCTCATTTTACCTTCCTCGGAAGGATGGAAGGCTGAGTCAACCCTGAGCCTGTGAGATTTGAACCGCTGACCTGCGGATCACAGTCAGCTAAAGTGGCCTGCAGTACCCCACTAACCGCTGCGCCACCTCGGCTCTTAATCACTGTTTTTTTCCTCAGAATATTGTCTTCAGAAAAAAAAATCTGGGCTATGAGACTGGTGGTTGGAAATGAAGGTCTGATGTTTGCATGTTAGTTTTGCACCCTATTCTCATTTTCTCATATCTACTGATGTTCTCTGCTTCTTTCTTAACCCACTTTTCATTTTTTTTTCTTTTAAGAGAAAAGAAGACAGGTAAATGAGGCTGTAGTAAACATTTGAAGTCCACTCTAACTATTAGATAGGTTATTTGATAGGGTACAGTCTCCGAGGGATCAGTGAACAAGAACTCATAAGGGCTATAGTTAGGCTTCATATTGCTATATTATGTTTTTATTGTGTTTATTGATTGTTCTTTTTTCTGTTGTACGCCGCCCTGAGTCCTACGGGATTGGGCGGCCTATAAGAACAATAAATAAATAAATAAAAATAAATAAAATAAATAAATAAATAAATAAATAAATAAATAAATAAATGATAGATAGATAGATAGATAGATAGATAGATAGATAGATAGATAGATAGATAGATGATAGATAGATAGATAGATAGATAGATAGATAGATAGATAGATAGATAGATAATAAACAAACAAACAAACAAACAAACAAACAAACAAACCCCTGACACAGACAAACTGATTCAGCTGGATTCATTAACTTCTTTATATACATAATAATAGATGAGTATTTACAATACCAGTAGCAGAGTTCTTCTTTAACGTAGGAGCAGTTACAAGCAGTTTCTAGTTCAGAGTTCAGAGCAGATAGAGTACAGAGTGGGCTGAGCCACACCCAGCCTTCTAGCTTAAGTTTCAGTTTCGATTCTCTGCACAGACCCAGATGTGTTTAGCTCTCATTGGCTGACTTAGTTGCTATGCCTATTCATTGGCTGACCTTGTTCCCATGGCTCTCCCAGTCATGAATATTCTAACAAGTTAAAATTCAGCAACTTCCATATGAAAGAAGGGGAGTCAAGATTGTTCTTCCAAGGAGTCATATAGACTGCATAGAGTCAAGGAAGCACGGGTGAAGAATCAGAATTGTTAAAGAAAAAGCTAGGTAGCCCCCTTCTTCTAACAGGATTCAAAACTTCTCTGAACCATAGAGGGGCAACTTTGGGCCAGTTGCTTGGATTAACACCACTTGCTTGCAGGCAAGAACTTGTGGAACCACAAAATAGACAAAAGTCATAAAAAATGAAGAGGCTAAAGTGCTCTAGAAGTTTAGAATTCAGGCAGCATCTGCCACACCACACCCCAGACCTAACAATTGTTGGTAATTGCTGATACAGTTCTACAGAGGAATTATTGAGTCTGTCATCTGCACCTCTATAACTGTCTGGTTCAGTTCTGCAACCGAACAAGACAGACACAGACTTCAGAGGATAATCAGAACTGCAGAAAAAACAATTACTACCAACCTGCCTTCCATTGAGGACCGGTATACTGCACGAGTCAAAAAGAGGGCCGTGAAAATATTTACTGACCCCTCGCATCCTGGACATAAATTGTTTCAACTCCTACCCTCAAAACGACCCTATAGAGCACTGCACACCAAGACAACTAGACACAAGAACAGTTTCCCCCCGAACGCCATCACTCTGCTAAATAAATAATTCCCTCACCACTGTCAAACTATTCACTAAGGCTGCATTACTATTACTATTAGTCTTCTCATCGTTCCTATCACCCATCTCCTCCCACTTATGACTGTCTGACTGTAACTTGTTGCTTGTATCCTTATGATTTATATTAATATTGATTGTTTCCTGATTGCTTATTTGTACCCTATGACAATCATTAAGTGTTCTACCTCATGATTCTTGACAAATGTATCTTGTCTTTTATGTATACTGAGAGCATATGCACCAAAGGCAAATTCTTTGTGGGTCCAATCACACTTGGCCTATAAAGAATTCTATTCTATTCTATTCTATTCTATTCTATTCTATTCTATTCTATTCTATTCTATTCTATTCTATTCTATTCTATTCTATTCTATGAAAGAAATCTGGATAGTAGACGTTGCAGTATTTAAAAACAGCAGAAGAGAAGAGAAAGAACTGGAGAAAAATCACAAAGTACAAAAAACTGCAAATAGAAATAGAATGACGGGGGCAAAACAAAACAAAATATCAATAGTGATAAGAGCCTTGGGTGCAATCTGAAGCACCACATGACACCATCAACATTGACAAAATCCCCAAGGGTGTCTTTGCTTAGAACAGATTAGATCCTGTGGTGATACCTTTAACACCTTCAGAGAATAACATCTGCCTATCCCAGGTCCTTTGATAGGTGGACAGAAATGCCAAATCCAGTCTAAACATCTGTTAATAATCTTAAATAGAACCAATGCCCTTAACAATCTGTGTGAGTAACTTTGAAGGTGAATCGGAATGCGTGTTTGAATGGTTGTGTAAAAATCTGACCTTTCAATGTCACTTCGCATCACTCATCCCTGTGAAACCTTTCGTTTTCTGTGTTGCATGTTTCTACTATTTCTACTTCTTCTTTTCACTGTAGTACGTAGTAAATATGTGAAATAATATGATCCCTTTTTAACAAGACTCGGTCTTATTTTACTTGCAGACATAGATACAGCTTAGATGATGATTTAATCTTAAAAACAAAACAAAACCAGGATGTCCTCTGCAGTTTGGAGACAGTTTTGCACTGCTTAGTAGACAAATTGTATATCGTTTTATGGAAGGCAAGAAAGCTTGCTTTCAGCTTGCGTTTTTCATTGTGTGAGTCTATATTCAGATTTTTGTCTTCCACACTGTGAGGTGCTAGACAGATGATCTTGCAAAGACCATTTCCTTGATCCTTCTTTTTGTGATTCTCAAAGAAAACTTGGCATCTAACAAGATGAAGAGGGGAGGGGAGGGGAGAAAATGCTAGCACACACTGCTCTCGTCCAAGTGCATCAAATGGAGACTTGGGTCTATTATGTTTTACGCTAGAGTGGATTTTGAACATAGGCCTCCTGAGGGATATATTCAAGGACATGCTCTGAACTATCTACTATAGAATTCTTATAACCAAGGGGTTTCACAGGAAAATAGCATCTGTGTTGACCAGGGAAGCCTATTATTAGTAGCTTGACTCCTTAGTCTCTTGAGAATGTTAAGACTCAAAACCATTATAAACTAGCTCTGAAGTGTCTTTATGCCACTCTGTGAATCTGCATGAGCTTAAATGGACTCCGGGGGATGGTAGAGGACAGGAAGGATGACTGGAGGAACGTCATCCATGGGGTCGCGATGGGTCGGACACGACTTCGCAACTAACAACAACAACAAAGTTTTGGGATTTTTTTCCCACGTGCTAGGATAAGATTGGATAACTGCACATTAGAAGTTTGACTTGGCACTATGTTTTAGTCATTTTAAATTTTTAATCTGTTTAGTTTTATAGTTTTAATATGGTTTTATACGTTGTTTTAACTTTTGATTGGGAGCTGCCCAGAGTTGGTTAGGAGATGGGCAGCTGTATAAATGCTTTAAATTAAACATAAATAAATAAACCCCACTCCTATGCAATAGCAATAGCACTTTACTTATATACCGCTTCATAGTGCTTTACAGCCCTCTCTAAGCGGTTTACAGAGTTCAGCATATTGCCCCCAACAATCTGGGTCCTCATTTTACCCACCTCGGAAGGATGGAAGGCTGAGTCAACCTTGAGCCTAGTGAGATTTGAACAGCTGAACTGTTGAACTAGCAGTCAGCCTGCAATGGCTGCATTTAACCACTGCACCACTTCAGCTCTTAATGAGTCCACCGAATGTGTAGCTTAAAATAGTGTCTCCAAGGACGAGAGGAATCCTCATGTCATGGCACCTTAGTTTTTGGGGAGGAAAATAGGGGGAAAAAAAATCTACCTACCAGGTATTCATCTGGCTAGCGTCCTTAGTCTGGTCAGCTTCAGCACAACTGCCAACCTGACCTATTGCTGATTTAATGGATGGGCAAGGATGGGCAGACTTTCTCCTCTCAGGTGCCACATTCTGACAAGATAATGTGGCCGGCCCCGTGCTCTGGAACCAACTTCCCCCAGAGACCCGAACTATCCCCACCCTGCTGGCCTTCCGGAAAGCTGTTAAGACGTGGCTTTTCCTGCAGGCGGGGGGTAGAGCTTAATTCACTCAAGCTCACCCCCCAAGTATGTATGAAGTTGAAATTGATATTAAATGTTTTTAAGATTACGGTTTTAATTTTTATAGTTGTTTTAATGCTTATTTATATTGGTTTCTTGTATTTTTTCTGTTGTACGCCGCCCGGAGTCCTCCGGGAGTTGGGCGGCATATAAGAAATACCAATAAATAAATAAATAAATAAATAAATAAATAAATAAATAAATAATATGTTGGGGCAACATGTGGCACCTGAGAGGAGAAAGTCTGCCCATCCTTGCCCATCCATTAAATCAGCAATAGGTCAGGTTGGTAGTTCAGTTTCAAGTCCCATCAAGTCTTCATCAAGAAATGGAACCATATTCAGAAAACAAGAAGAGGCCCATACCTTTGCAACTACTTGTTTTATTTATTTATTTTTATTTATTTATTTATTTATTTATTTATTCATTCATTCATTCATTCATTCATTCATTCATTCATTCATTCATTCATTCATTCAAAGTTCTTCTATGCCGCCCTACTCCCTCAGGACTCAGGGCGGCGTACAACATTTTAGGGAACATCAAATAAATTGTTAAAAACAATTTAAAACAATTTAAAAAACATACACATCATGCATACATGGGGGAGATGTCAGATGGAAGGTCGTCTCAAAATCACCCCGCCTGCAGGAAGAGCCATGTCTTAATGGCTTTTCGGAAGGCCAGCAGGGTGGGGATGATTCGGATCTCTGGGGGGAGTTGGTTCCAGAGAGCAGGGGCCCCTACAGAGAAGGCCCTCCCCCTAGGTCCCGCCAGTCGGCACTGTTTGGCTGACGGGACCTGGAGGAGACCCACTCTGTGGGACCTGACCGATCGAAGGGAAGTATGAGGTAGGATGCGGTCCCGGAGATAGCCTGGTCCTAAGCCATGTAGGGCTTTAAAGATGATGATCAACACCTTGAATTGTACCCGAAGACCAATGGGCAAGCAATGCAGCTGGCGGAGTATAGGTGTTACATGGATGTATCTTGAAACACCCACCACAGCACGCGGAGCTGCATTTTGCACCAGTTGAAGTCTCCGAATACTCTTCAAGGGTAGCCCCATGTAGAGCGTTTTAATTCTTGTTTGTGTCAGCCTAGGTCAGTGATGGCGAACCTTTTTTTCCTCGGGTGCCTAAAGTGCATGCGCGCGCGCTATCGCATATGCGCGAGTGCCCACACCCATAATTCAATGCCTGGGGAGGGAGAAAACGGCCTCCCCCGCCCTCCCGGAGGCCCTCTGGAGGCTGGAAATGGCCCATTTCCCAACTTCTGGTGGGCCCAATAGGCCCATTTTTCACCCTCCCCAAGCTCCAGAGGCTTCCCTAGAGCCTGGGGAGGGCAAAAACGCCCTCCCCTGTCCCCCTGGAGGCCCTCCGGAAGCTGAAAACGCCCTCCCAGACCCTCTGTGCAAGCCAAAAATCAGCTGGCCGGCGCATACATGCGCGCTGCAGCTGAGCTAGGCAACGGCTCGCGTGCCGGCAGATATGGCTCCGCGTGCCACCTGTGGCACGCGTGCCATAGGTTCGCCATCACTGGCCTAGGTAAAAAATAGAAGCTATTTTGCTGAACTTCTACAAACTGAGGGAGTAGCATACTTTGTCAGAGTAGGGCCATTTTTTTCTCTCCTTGGTCTCTGAGAAGTCTTAACCTGGCTTGTGTGTTTATCTTAGCCCTTTGGAGTGTATAAAAAGCCTCCCCAGACCTCCTCCCCAAATCCTTCTGAATGACAGTGTTAATTGCCATTGACTGTAACAGAATATGAATAGCACAGCTATTTGACACCACGTTAATGGTTCTGACTTCTCCAGGCAGGATGGGGAATGTTAAGCTGAAAGGGGAAAAGGGTGAGGGAGAAGATAAGAACCCTGGTGAGTCTCTTGGAGAAGATTAAAATGTCAGTGTCTTTCAAGATATAGTTGTGTGGGTTGCCATTGGTATGAAGATTTGTTAAAATGGAAAGGGATGGTGGATTTTTCCAACGGCAGAAGCACTGTTAAAGTACAGTTACTGATTTGTAACAATACAAAAAAAAAGGAAAACAGCTATTTGACACCACATTAGTGGCATTGGAAAAGGGACTTATGACTGTTTTTCACACTTATGACCTTTGAAGTGCAGTGTCCCAGGGTCATGTGATTCCCTCTTTGCAATCTTCTTACAAGCAAATCAATGGGAAGCCAGATTCATTTAATAACCATGTTACTACTGCAGTGGTTTACTTAACAACTGAAGCAAGAAAAGTTGTAAAATGCTGCAAAACTCACTTAACAAATGTCTCATTTAACAACAACAAAATTTGGTTTGATTGTGGTCATAAGTTGAGAACTACCTGTATATGTTGTGTCCCATCCAAGTATTCTCCAAGTCTATCCCTGCTTAGCTTTTCAAGAGGACCACTTATCTAGATGCTGCCACTTATTTAGATCCCAGAGAAATTCTTGCAGGAGGAGCAGTAGACAATGCCCGTCTTTCCTTCCTTTGAGTGTGCCTTTAATTGCTGTTCTTTAGGAGGGTGTAAAAGGATCCCACCCTAGCTAAAATTAAGGAAATGTTAAAACAGTACTTGTGGGTTTCATTGTAAATTTCACATGCTCCTTGTTTGTTATTGTGCAAATGAACTGTCAAGTGTCTATCTAAAATTTTAATTACACATGTGGAATGCTGCTAAACAATTCAGAGAAACTATGAAGGTAAGACAACAGAGAAAACATAGAAAAATGCATGCACATAAGGGAATAAATATTTTCCTATGTTTCCTATGCAAACATAGGAAAACTATTTTTAATTAATAGCATGGAAGGATACACCATTTAAAGGTTGAATTTATCTCTGTATTTGTACCCTTACATTAACTTCCTTCCTTCCTTCCTTCCTTCCTTCCTTCCTTCCTTCCTTCCTTCCTTCCTTCCTTCCTTCCTCCCTCCCTCCCTCCCTCCCTTCCCTTCCCTCCCCTTCCTTCCTTCCTTCCTCCCTCCCTCCCTTCCCTTCCTTCCTTCCTCCCTCCCTCCCTCCCTCCCTCCCTTCCTTCCTTCCTTCCTTCCTTCCTTCCTTCCTTCCTTCCTTCCTTCCTTCCTTCCTTCCTGTTATTTAAACAACAGCAACCTTAGTCAAATGGAGAAAAAATGTTAATCAGGTTCATTGATTATTTTCATAATTAACAGGAAGAAAGGGAAAGCTAGATTTGAAATAATATGTTTGAGGTCGTTCATTCTTTAAACTGCCCATCTTTGGGATAGGATATGGGTAGCTTGGTCAGTTAAATGACCGGTCCGATTGTGAGTGACGAGGAAAATGCAGAGGTTTATGTATGGATTAGCACATTGATAGGTCCTGAGTAGCAAAAGACGATGAGTAATTGCCTGACAGAGAAGCACTCCATGCAGCTTGGTCCCTGAAATTAATTTCCTTCTCTAGACTGGCAGAAAGCAGCTGCGGAATTTCAGCTCAATACTCAAATTAACTAGGAGTTTAAATTATTTCTTTGCACACACACAGGCAGAGTATTCAAGAAGCAAGTTACCAAATTGATCTAGATTTTTATAGAGTGGACGGAAGGACTATTCTCTTCCTCCCCCCCCTTAAATTAGAGAGTTAAAGCCAACACAGGAACAAGTACCGTATTTTTTGGAGTATAAGACACACCTTTTTCCTCCCTAAAAGTGGCTGAAAATTTGGGTGCATCTTATACTTCGAATGTAGCTTTTTTTTCCAGCCCTAACTAGGTGCTAACAGATCTTCCCAGCTCTTAAATTGCAGGCTTTTTCATTGTTACTCTCTCCAAAGAATGTTTTTCCAGCCCTAAGTCTTTGCATAATTTTTTTTCATTGCTCTACTTGCTCCGAATAAGTTTTTTTCTAGCCCTAACCAGGTGCTAATGATCTTCCCAGCTCTTACCGGCTTGCAGGCTCTTTCATTGTTATTCTCTCAGAAGAAGGTTTTTTTTAAGTCCTAACCAGGGGATAAAATAATGTGCTGAAGCTGACCAGACTAAGGACGCTAGCCAGATGAATACCTGGTAGGCAGATTCCCCCCCCCTATTTTCCTCCCCAAAAACTAAGGTGCGTCTTATACTCCGAAAAATACGGTAAGTCCTGCAGCGAACATCTGAAGTTCTCTTCAAAATAAGAAAAGGAGGTGAATGGATGGTTTCTGGATTCGAAGATTATAAAGGATCCAAAGAGGATGGGGTGGGTGGGGAATAAGATGATCATTACTCAATAGAAAGAAAGGTAAAAGGCATATAACTGTATATTTTCTTCTCTTTTCATTCCTTTTCTTCTTTTTTCTTACTTCATCTCTCTTTATTTCTGCATACTTTTTCCGTATTGTATTTTTTTTTAAATTAAAATATATATTTTTAGAAAAATGAGAAAAGGAAACAACCATACTACTTTGATCCTTAAGAAATGCTGCTATTCATTTAGCAGACCAAATACCTGATATAAATACAAAACAAGGAGTGTAGCACTAAATGGTATGATTTAATAACTCCAAAATAGCAAAGGGTAGAAAGAAAAAAAGGGTATGTATGTATGTATGTATGTATGTATGTATGTATGTATGTATGTATGTATGTATGTATGTATCAAGGGTGGGTTCTGGATCCTTTTGCTGCTAGTTCACTCAGGGTTGCGCCATGCACGCATGCATGCCCACTTCGTTGCGTGCACCCACAGCAATATAAAATAACTTATGCGCAGAAGCAAAATCCAAGATGGCGGCACCCACAGAGACACCGACAGAACCGGCTCCATGACGTCATTGCCGAGTTACTAGCGGTTCTAAAGAACCAGTTAGCGCCAGTAGGAACCCACCTCTGGTATGTATATATGTATATATGTATGTGTATATATATAGTAGCTGATGACCCGGCATTGCCTGGGTATTTTTTTGTCCTAATCATCCCCGCCTCCTGCGCATGTGCGCATGACCCCCTCTGATGATCATTTCGAAAAATCCTTTCTTAGTGAGCACCTAGAAGCCAAGAGAAACATATATGGAAAATTTCAAGTTTGTAGGCTGTACGGTTCTGGAGATTTCGTGATTACGGCGTGAGTGGTTTTCGCTTTTTTTATATATATATACTATATTTATATATTTTTGAACCCCAAAATAAGCGCTTATTTTTGGGGAGGTCTTATTATTTTGGGGTGTGTGGAGCAAGACGGGGTTCCTCTTGCCATCTTACCTGATTTCCAGCTCTGTCTCCCTAACCCTAACCAGAAGAAATGGCGGGGACTGGCTGCGCATGCATTTAAATATTTTCGGGGGAGGGCTTATTTTGGGGAAAACTCTCTCTCTCACACACACACATGTAAGTAAATTATATATATAATTTTTGGGGAAACACCAATATATATAAAACCAATACTATTTTGCAGCAGCTTGAACATTTGCAGCTTAATTTCAAGGCCTTTTGAAAGGATTTCATATAGAGTGAGCTGTCTCTCTCTCTCTTCCCTTATGGAAACAAAGTATGATTTGTTTTCAAATAAATAATTATGGCTGTCATTTTATTAAAAGAAAATTTGGGCTGCAATCCCATGCACAATTATTGGCAAAGAAGTCATTCTCCTTAATTGGAGTGGCATTGCTGAGTAAGGGCACTGAAGATGAATCAGTTTAAGGTTGACACCTTAATTGAATAGTCATTTAAAATCTGCCACAATTGTATGCAGGAAAAAAAATTGTTTTAAAGGCTATTGCGAAGCACAACATCCAGTCACCTTCTTCTTTGATAAGAAAATATAGCTTGGTGATGGACTGTACAGATAGTCCTCAACTTACGACCACAATGGAGCCCAAAATTTAGGTTGTTAAGTGAGTTTTGCCCCATTTTATGACCTTTCTTGCCACAGTTGCTAAGTGAAACTCTGCAGTTGTTGAGTTGTTAACACGGTTGTTAAGTGAATCTGACTTCCCTATTGACTTTGCTGGTCAGAAGGTCATGAAAGGTGATCACATGATCCCAGGACGCTTGCAACCATCATAAATACATGCAAGTGGCCAAGCATCTGAATTTTGATCACATGACTATGGGAATGCTACAACGGTTGTAAATGTGAAAAACGGTCATAAGTCACTTTTTTCAGTGCCCCAAAGTTGCTTTTTCAATAGTCAATTAAAAGAAGGCAAATGACCAGCTGTCTGCAAGGAATATACAAGGGTGAGTCAAAAAGTAATTCCATTTCCTTTAGGACAGGTATAATTACCAACACAGGAACATGTAGCATACATCAAAATGAAGCTGGTCCTCTGTGGATCTCATCCCTACTTCTCAACATAGTCACCGTTTCTCTCAATAGCAATGTTCCACCTTCGAATGAGAGCATGTATCCCTGCCTCGTAAAATTTTGTTGACTGTTCTTTGAGCCACTTCTTCATTGCAGTTTTCACTTCACTGGAATAATAATCCTCCATACTCACCAGATTTAGCGCCTTCAGACTATCATCTTTTGGCCCCATGAAAGAGGGTTTGAGAGGCAAACATTATTCCAGTGACGAGGAAGTGAAAACTGCAGTGAAGAAGTGGCTGAAAGAACAGTCAACAAAATTTTACAAGACAGGGATACATGCTCTCATTCGAAGGTGGAACATTGCTATTGAGAGAAACGGTGACTATGTTGAGAAGTAGGGATGTGATCCACAGAGGACCAGCTTCATTTCACAGTATGTTCCTGCATTGGTAATTATACCTGTCCTAAAGAAAAGGGCATTACGTTTTGACGCACCCTCGTAAATCCTTCCATTCCTCACCATCCAGTCAGAGCTGAAGAAGCTTCTTGGATGAGAAGCGAAACGTCTTCAGAGAAAAACCAGAAAGTCCAGTTGCCTCTTGAAAAAGCATCTTTGGGACAACCATGACCTGGATGACTGGGAATCTCCATAGACATTTTTTTTCAGTGCCATTGCAAATTTGAACCAAATGAATAATTGTAAGTTGGGGACTTCCTGTATACTTCAGACACAAAACGGTGTTCTTCAACGGCTCAAAATATGATGGTTTGATTAACATTACAGAATACCTTCTCCTCAAGTTTTGTGTGTGTGTGCGTATAAAACAGGATTTTCTCCATAGTGGGTGGAACTGTCATCCAGGATGGGTTGATCTCGTGCAATCAGCTGAGGACTGTGTCTGTCATCAGTTGCATTTTGGGATTGAAGACTAGGAAAAAGAACGGGAGCGTAAGATCATTTAGAGCTGAAGTGTTCTTGTTCACACTGGTAATCTCTGGGATGCTTCCATTATTTGCGAATTAATTGGATATTGTAGGGGGAAGAAGGAATAACCTTGAGGAACAGGAGGAAGAGCCACAATCAAGACAACAGTCAGATAAAAGAAATCCAAGTCCAGGGCATAAATGTAATTTGAGAAACTGCATCAGTCATGACTCTCTCTAGTTTTTACGAAGATAGAGAGAGGGAAAGAAGGAGAAAGCACACTGAGACTGCAGGATTCTGTTACATCACCTTATAAAAGTAGATTGCATATCTTTGGTTTCCAATTTTGATTTTCCTGGGAGGGCTGACGCTGGGGGACTAGGTAGCAGCTGCTCCTATGAAAAACATGGTCCATTTTCGATGTACGCAATAGTGAGCTAGACAGACATACTCCAATTAATCTTTTTGCACTCCTCTGTTTTTAGAGGACGGATGCATAATCCCAGCTGGCATCGTTTCAGGAGAAGTGTTTTTTTCTTCTCTTGTACAAAGGAGAGAATTGCCTTTTCTTGGAGGGTGTTTAAAGGTTTTTGTGTGTCCTTGCATTTGTGACTGATCTACGAATCAATTAATGGCAAGTTGCTTTAAAAGAAAAAAAAAGTCCAAAAACAGTTTTCAATATGTTGTGCAACTACATACTACTGAAATTCTCATTCCTGTAGCTTTTAAGTGGGCGAAACAGTGCATCCATTTTTGAACCAAGATATGTCAGGTGGGCTAACTTATTAAAGGTTGTTGCAAAAATCAAAACCAGAAGCACACACAGATGACTGATTCAGCTGGATTCAATAATTTCTTAACATAATTTCATATTATGTCAATTCTTAACATAATAATATATATATTTACAATACCACAAGTAGAATTCTTCTTCAATCAGTTACAGGTAAACATAAGCAGGAGAGTTAAGTTTCATTTCAGCAGAGCAGACAAGCACAGAGAGTACAGAGTGAAGACTGGAGCCACACCCAGCCTTAAGCTTAAATTCCAGTTTCGATTCTCTGCACAGACTCAGAAGTGGTTAGCTCCCATTGGCTGACTTAGTTGCTATGAGTATTCATTGGCTGACCTTGTTACCATTGGCTCTCCCAGTCATGAATATTCTAACATAACTTAAAGAATGTGTCCAAACTCTGGAACCCATGAATCCTGTGACTTCAAATTTGGTACAAAATTCCCTTAAAACATAATACAAAATGTCACAAAACATTTCCTGTGCTGTACAGTTCAACACGGACTGTTTTCAAAGTAGATAACCTGTTTTGAATGTATCCCAACTTTTCTAGTGAAGACGCTGGGTTAGAAGTTCTTTCATTATTGAAGATATTGAGGCATTCGGTAAGGAAATAGGGACTTGTCTAGGCAGTCTCTGAGAGTCAGAGGTGATTGAACAGAAGAAATTTTAAAAAAACGGATAAGTCATTTAATACTTTTCCTGGATTTACTTTTCCTTTCCTGTCTGCCAGTTCAGATGTAAAAGTGCTGTACTCTGAAATTTCACAGATTAAAATGAAAACTCTGAATTCTAGCATCTTTCTTCTTAAAATAGGGTCTGCTGACTGGCATGAACTTTCCTCCAATTACTTGTTGATATATTTTTATATCATCATGCTCACAATCTCTTGCACTTGGGCATGTTAGTAAACTGAACAGCTGTAAACCTCCTTATATCAAAACAACAACACTCAAAGCTCTAGAAAGAATTATGGGATCAAAATGTAATGAATTAATCAATTGACACTATTGAAGTGAGTGGATGAGTTAATGCTCGTAGGATGAGCCAGCTGGGAAGAAGATTTTCTGCTATTAAGGGTAGGATAGTTGAGTGAAATTAGAGGCTATAATACAGGTAGTCCTTAACTTACAACAGTTCATTTAGTGACCATTCAACAGCAATGTAAAAAGTGGTTTATGACCATTTTTCACACTTAACAACCATTGGGATATCCCCATGGTCACATGATCAAAATTCAGATGCTATTCCTGTTCTGGATTTCAGAGTATTCTCGACTGTCATGTTATAGACTAGAGAAATAAGGCATAAAATCAAACAACTTTTAATTTGGGGGGAAAAAATTGAGAAACCTTTTTAATAATGAAGATGCAGTAGCTTGATAGAGGAATGAAGAAAACACAGAGGAACAGATAATTTTTGTCTTTTGTTTGCAACTCTAAATTTCATTCCCCACACACTTTCTTCTGTTATTCAACATAAGTGATTACTTTGGAGATAATAAAACATTTCATTTTTTAAAGCTTTTACGTTCCCCAAATTCTATGAAAATTTAGTAATAGATAATAGATCAATAAAGCAACCCTTTGCCCATATACATTAGCAGATATGTTCCTTACCTTATATAGAAGTGGGAATATAGTATGAATAGTCTATATCAGTGATGGCGAACCTATGGCACGCGTGCCACAGGTGGCACGCGGAGCCATATCAGAGGGCACGCAAGGCGTTGCCCTGTCAGCTCCACAGGCAAACCGAAAGTTTGGAAAAATGCACTTCCGGTTTGCCGTTGGGCTGTTTTTTGCACTCCGGGAGGGTTTAGGAAAGCTTCCTGAAGCCCCGGAATGCGAAAAATGTCGAAACAGGCAAACCGGAAGTTCGGAAAACGCACTTCCGGTTTGCCATTGGGCTGTTTTTAGCACTCTGGAGTGCAAAAAACAGCCCAATGGGCAAACCGGAAGTGCATTTTTCCAAACTTTCGGTTTGCCCGTTTTGCCATTTTTCACCGTCCCAGGCTTCGGTAAGGCCTTTGCGCGGGGGTGGGGTGGGGGTGCGCATGTGCAGGGGGCAGCGTGGGGGGGTTGTGCGCATGTGTGGGGGGAGAGGGAATGGGTGTGGGCACGTGTGTGCGCGCTAGCACACGCACACACACCCTTTTGGCACGCGAACCAAAAATGGTTCGCCATCACTGGTCTATATCATCTCCCTGTTCCTTAGAAATGTGTCATAAATTTATTTGGCATGATAAAAATATCTTGGTATTTTTTTGGGGGGGGGGAGAATTAGCAAATTAAGCAAGTAATTACACACATTCCTTAGAATTCCATCCAAGTTGGAAGTTTTAAGCATGCTCCATGAACCTCTTTTGAGCAATGTACTTGGTTGGAAACATTTCCTGCCCAAACGCTTTTTCTTGACAGGAAGTAAACATAAAAATAATCTTTAATCCCTTGTCTGGTCTATTACCATTAAGAATTGATGCCCTTTAATTTTGTGGGATTTTAACTACAAAATGGAATGGCTAAGTACTGATAATTGGGTTTGGAATTACACGGTCATTTATATCTACTGAAATGCAGGAGGCTGGGAAGGTGACATTAATTATTTAACATTTCCTGGCTGTGGGTCCCATTTATAGAATTTACTGATATGTTCTGCTGCAAACAATTATCACCAAGTGAGAGTAAACAAATTGGGCACGCGATGGCTTCTTTGGTACATTTGTGCCTTTTTATTTAGACATGCCTGATTCAATTTACTCTGTGGTTTAATGCAATCCAATTATTTTCACATTCCTTTCTCGCATGTATTGCTTTTGTAAATCTTTCTAGCACTTATATATGTATTTATAATCCAAGAGCACTCAAATGTATAAAACTTGGGTAATAATAGGAAAGAAAACCTCATGATTTTAAAACCTTATCTTCCTTCTCTCTCTTCTTATCTTTTTTGAACTGTCCTAAAATATCATCCTTATTTCTTTCTTTCTTTCTTTCTTTCTTTCTTTCTTTCTTTCTTTCTTTCTTTCTTTCTTTCTTTCTTTCTTTATTTATTTATTTATTTATTTATTTATTTATTTATTTATTTATTTATTTGTGAGATTTATATACCGCCTCACAGTGTAAGCACTCTCTAAGTGGTTTACACCAGTAAGCAATGTATATTTATATTGCCCCCAACAATCTGGGTCCTCATTTTACCTACCTCGGAAGGATGGAAGGCTGAGTCAACCTTGAGCCGGTGAGATTTGAACCGCTGACCTGCGGATCACAGTCAGCTAAAGTGGCCTGCAGTACTGCACTCTAACCGCTGTGCCACCTCGGCTCATTATCCTTGATGGAGTGAAGAGTTGATTTCTTTTAACATTAGGAACCATCCTTATAGCTTCCAATGTGTCTCTTATTAATAAACATCCCATAACTCCATAATATTAGAAAAAATAATACAGGTAACCCTCACTTAACAACTGCCTTGTTCAGTGACCAAAGTTGCTACAGCACTGAAAAAGTAGGCTTTTGACTGGTCCTAGAACTTGTGGCTGTTTCAGCATCCAAACAGTTTTGGGATCACAATTTGTACATTTGGCAACTGGTGCGCATTCACAACAGTCTTCAGTATCCTGAGGTCACATGATATCCATTTGCAAGCTTCACTGCCAACTTCCAACAAACAAAGTCAATGGGGAAAGCAACAGTAATTTGCAAGTCACAATCACATGATGTTTCACTTAACAACCCACAGTGATTCACTTATCAACTGCAGCAGAGGAGTTGTCCAGTCATATGTCCAGCATGGTCATGTGACACTTCACTTTATGACTGTGGCCAACTTGCTGTGGCCAACTCACCATGGCCAAATCGCCACGGCTAACTCATTGCAGCCAACTCATTACGTCCAACATTGTTGCAGGGCAATTCTATTTAATTATTTAAAATAGATAAATGTTTTAATTTTTGCCATTAACATTTTATTCTGTCCCCCCTTTTGCATCCTTTCTTCAATGATTCTATTCCACCATTTCTTTGATATTACTGTAACTCTTGTCCTGCAGCGAATTGTTGTATGGCGAGATGGCCAAGGTGAGTTGTTGTGCAGCAAGTTGGCCATGGCAAGTTGGTCATGGTGAGTTGGCCGTGGTGAATTGTCATAGACCCGGAGGCTGTACTAACCCTCCAGATAAACTGTTGTAAATGTTAGATTTGCAAAACAAGCATTCCAAGAATTTTGTCTCAAAGGTGGATGGAACAAAATATCCAAGTTCAGTTCCAGCATGTTTGTATGATGGCACTGTTTATCTCAGAGTGTAGCACTCTTCCACACAATAAGCTGGATTCACATAGCATATCATACCTTAAAACCTTTTAGTAAAACCCAGAAGGTCATGTTCAAACAAATAGATCATCTTTTAGCTCAAGGTGGTGGCTCAGCTGCTTAATATAACATACAGGGAGAATAGTAAGGTTCTCACAGCATACTGAACCACAAATTATGAAATCCCATTTTTGCCCAGTCTGGAATGCTGTATCAACCTTGTCATTTAGTTAAATTTGGTCCCTTTAGCTTCATTGTTCATGCTTAATGCGAAGGTGAATACTTCAAGTCTAGATTGTAAAAAGGAGATATCATATTGGCTTTATTCAAGAAAAGAGCATGCTACAATTGTTCATTTCAACCCACAATTCTGAAATCCCTTGTTTTAAGTAGAAGCCAGAGTGAGGAATACTCACAGTTGCCTTAGCTTGACATTGGTTGTAACGGCTAATACTGCTTCAGTCATAAAATGTATGCAAAACACAAGAGTGGCATTCATCTTATTTATGATAGATTTTAAAGGCTTCCTAATTGGCTTAATTGTGATTAGTTTATTCTAAATATTTATAAATCAGCTGAAAATTAATTGAAGCATATTGATGCAGTGATGAGGGTTGGGGGATGATATGGAACAGCAATCACAGTTCATTAGTAAATCTCTACCCAATAGCCAAAGTATCATCTTACCTCTCTGGGTAGCTAAGTTAGTGCAAAATATTCTCAGATGAATGGATTGGGATCTGTTTCAGCAAGTACTTCTACGTCTATAAAAAGGAATAGGGAGTGATTAAGGACAAGTAAGAGGAAGTTCGTTTTTGCGCACCCACAGGCAAACTATAGGATTTACCCAAAGGTGCTTTTTCAACTGGGCTTTCTGGTTTTTCTTTGAAGACGTTTCACTTCTCATCCAAAAAGCTTCTTCAGCTCTTGGATGGGAGCTGAAGAAGCTTCTTGGATGAGAAGTGAAACATCTTCAAAGAAAAAACAAAAAGTCCAGTTGCCTCTTGAAAAAGCACCTTTGGGACAACCATGACCTGGATGACTAAGAATCTCCATAGACATATAGGATTTACCACCACATGATGTATCCATCAACCTGGACAGCTTCAAAACATGGGATCTAGGCTAGTGGGAGAGAACACATATCATGCAATTGTCGTCTTACTGGTACGGTCGCAAAGGGAGATGTGAAGCTCAGAGTAACCTTGTGTGAGCGAATGCTGACATTATGGAAGGCAACCTGCCTAGGAGATGGAACTCCAAAATCAAAACCAGAAGAAGATAACCATCTCTGTAGGATTACCAGGAAAACTATACTTACATGGCTGACACATTTAGAAAAACATGATGTCTGTAATAGAAGGAAGGAAGCAGACACAGCTGCCATCCTGAGACTTGCAGACTATGTTACCTATGTGTGGTACCTTCAGCCTTAGAAAGATCTGAGAAAAGAACCAGATTTTTTGAAAAAACCTCTCTCACACACAGAGACTTTGTAACAGTACAGGAAGACGAAATGGTCAAGAAACTGGAAAAAATGAAGAAAGGAAGGGTAAGAAACACAGATAGTCTTAAACAGCCTTGGATTGCTAAATTTATCCACCTTCCTGTATGAATCAAGACATTGAAGCAAGAGATTGGTCTAACTAGTACAGATTTCTAGAGGGAGAAGAAGATAGTGTACAAACAGGCAAGAATATCATGGTTGTGCTAGTTGCAAAACGTGGTCAGGTCAGTTCTAACTGAAGCCTTTGATTGATTGACACTCTTGAAATAGGAGTTCCTCATTTTACAACAATATGTAAAACTAGAATATGGAATGTTGAAGAACATTGAACTAGTTGAAATGAAAATGAAAAATACTAAGGTAGATATTTTAATTACAACTGAACTTAGTGTCAACCGTCCAAATAGCGAACCCAGAACAAGGAAACACTCTTGGGAGAATTGAATTCCCAAAAGTAAAACTTTATTGGATACACCATGTTGGTACTGAAGAAACAACCAACTCTGGCTTCCCGCGCAAATGCTTGCTCAGTTAAACAATACTTTCTCCTTCTCCCAACCCCTGGATTGTCTAATTATGAGACATTCTTTTGTTATGGGAACAGTCCATCTCTTTCTCAAGCACCTGCAGCAGTGACCTTGATGGTTTCCATGCTCTCACGATCTCTGCATACATTCTCCACATTCCATTTCTCCTCCCCCCCCCACTCCCCGAGTTCATTGGCAAGTTGAAAAGCATTGAGGTTTGAAAGAACCAAAGCGGTTCAATTTTGACACTCAGATGGGCAGAAACAGGATACCTTAATGAAATATTAGTGAATAAATGAATATGAATATGAAATTAATATACATTAGACACTATTTCAACTTAGGAGACCATATGAAGGATAGCTGCGTTCTATGGATTCCATGATATAATGATGAGTAAGCTGAAACAGAGGGGACGCGGTGGCTCAGTGGCTAAGACGCTGAGCTTGTCGATCAGAAGGTTGGCAGTTCAGTTCGAATCCCTAGCGCCGCGTAATGGAGTGAGCTCCCGTTACTTGCTCCAGCTTCTGCCAACCTAGCAGTTCGAAAGCATGTAAAAATGCAAGTAGAAAAATAGGGACCACCTCGGTGGGAAGGTAACAGCGTTCCGTGCGCCTTCGGGGTTTAGTCATGCCGGCCACATGACCACGGAATCGTCATCAGACAGCGCTGGCTCTTCGGCTTAGAAACAGAGATGAGCACCACCCCCTAGAGTCAGGAACGACTAGCACGTATGTGCGAGGGGAACCTTTACCTTTACCTTTAAGCTGAAACAGTGAGCATGTGGTAGGAAAGGATGACATAGAAAAATATAGATACTTGATATTCTCTGCTTGAGGGAAGTAGAAGAAACGAAAGACAATGGATAAAGTAGATAGACAAGGAGACAGTGTAGGAATGTCCTTGGAAGAGCTATAACTTACTACAAGTGACAGATTGAGACAATGAACATTTGTTCATTCAGTCACCGGGGTAGAGGCCAATTTGATGGCACGTAACTAACTAACATCGAATGGGAGAAGGTGCTGTGTTCTGCAGTGCAGTCATGAAAAAAAGTGTTGGGCTGGCTTTGATCATTGAGGATGCTCTAAGATATGCTTAACAAACCTCTTTGGAACTTAGCCAAATCCTTCACAATCAAATCACAGTGCATAGGAATTCCTTGCTCAATGATCCATCTCTATGTGATAAACTGTCTTCACGTGCTCCTTGCTCTGTAAATTACATTATTAAGGAGAAGTCATTTTGGTAATGCACTGATCTGCGCTTATTTTAATTTTGGAATCTGTTCCACCAGAAATTAAAAACGGGGAGGAAAAAAAAATCCCTCGAGTTCTTCAATAAATAATTTTTAAAATGGTAATACGTGCATACATGCGCGTGCTCACGCAGGCACGCGCAGAAGAAGCACATTTGCAACTGAGGGCCCCCGAAAGGTGCAGATCTGTGTAAATAACCGAACCTAAATAAATTAGTTTTTAAAATGGAATTCACTGAACATGAATAGTCACTTAAGTGTAACTGGAATTGACTGTGTCATGTATCAGCCTAACAGCCGGAGCCCTGGTTCAATACAATGAACTTGGGAAGGTTTTCTTAATGAAAGAACTGACGTTTTCTGTGTAGTTCCCGCATTCATCAGATTGCCGTAGTCTTCATTACACTACAAAAGGCTGCCAGTGTGAATTGTTAGGATCATCCGTTAGGTGAGCTTGATAAGGACAGGAGATAAGCGAAGGCCCGAATAGCTTTTGGCTTCTTAACAAGCATATTCAGAAGCTACATTACTCTGATGACCTTTACCAACGCATTAGAATCCCTGGTTTGGACGATAATTGGGCTGTAGTAGGACTTTACTCCTCTTAGGCCTGCATTAAATTGTGCCAGCAATTTAATAAACTCCTCGCCTGCTCTGCTCTGCCCTGCACGCTTAGCGGTGTTATTATGGAAGGCCGTGATAGAATCATTTGGTTTTCTTTAAATAACGGTGGACGGTATCAGAAAGAAGTGCACACTCCAACTATCAATTAAGGATAATTAGATGGTTAAAAGCTGCCCGGTTTCATGATGCTAATTTGCAAATGTGCCACATAAAGAGGGTTGTTGCTGCCGTGGCAAGAAGAACAATACGAAAACGGAAGGTAAACCTGGAACTGCTGATTGGAGAGGTTAAAGACAGGATGGGCCAGTTCTGTGCAAGGGGCAGAGAGGTTTGCCTGAGGCACATTTCCCACCTAGGATTTTGGTTTAGGAAGTTAATAAATACAGGTACTCCTGAACGCATGACCGCAATAATTTGTTGCCAAGCGATTGCCGTCATTAAGTGAGGCCTCATATGGCCACACCTGATTTTACACCCCTTTTGGACATGATCGTTAAGAAGATCACCGCATTTGCTAAGCAAGACATCATGTGATGATGACTTTAGACCTTCCTACTGGCTTCCCCATTGAATTTGCTTGTCAGAAGCCAGATGGGAACATCACAAAATGCTGATCCTAAGACTATGGGATGCTGAAATCATCATTAAGTGTGAGGACCAGTCATAACTCGCTTTTTTCAGCAATCTAACTTCAAATGGATGTAAATTGAAGAGTACCTGTATGTTTGTTTCCCATGATGAAAGTAGCAGAAAAAAGGAACTCTAAATAGAGGTGGAGAGATTTGACTTTGATTCTTCTTGCATCCAGCCTGCTACTCCAAGTGTATCCATGCAGGAGCTCCATCTCGTCTACGATCTCTGAGGGCTACAGTGGTTGTAACAGTGATGCAGAAAATTAGTGGAATCAGTGAGGGATGAACATTGGCATTTTCCTTATATCTCTTTTTTAAAAGTACACAGTTGAGTTTTTGATAGGATGCCACTGAATTTTGTCACTTGAGTTGCTATAGTCTGCCAAGCAGGGTTTGAAGGCATGGGTTATCTCAGGGGCGGGTTCCTAATTTTTTTACTACCACTCTGTGGGCGTGGCTTATTTTGTGGGTGTGGCTTGCCAGCCATGTGACCGGGTGGGCGTGGCTTCTCGGACTGCTGAAGGGAGGGGAACTGAGATAGGTCCTGCCGCCCATTCTCCCTCCCCTCAGCAGCTCGAGAAGCCTCGAACGTGCGAAAATGCCTGGGATCATCACCGCACATTCATGGCTTCTCAGACTGCTGAAGGGAGGGGAATGGAGATAGCTCCTGCCGCCCGTTCTTTCAGCGTCTCACACGCTCCCTCAGCCATCCTCCCCTGCTTGGACTCACTGTGGGGTAGGAAGGCAGCGCATGCGCAGTGCCGGAAGCTCGGCTTCTGGGCATGTGCAGAAGAAATTTTTTTAAAAAAATCTAAATTTTTTTTTTTAAAAAAATGGCGCCACCCAGGCACCGGCAACCAACCGCCCCAGTACTGTGACATCACCAGCGGGCTGCTACCAGTGCTATAGAGTGGACTGCACTGATAGGAACCCACCACTGGGTTATCTTCTTCCTTTCAGAAACTTCAGCATGGGCTTTACTTAAAATTTAGGGGCTATGCTTGTCATCAACAGTAATTTGGTCTTACAGATACACCTGAAGATATGACTTAGAATGTTTGGGTTTGAAAGTGCTGTCGTCGTGGTGAAATAGGACATTGGCCATATTTTAATGCTTCACCATCATCAATAATCCTTGTTCTTCTGAGATGTTATGGAATGATCTTAATTGTCTTGTTCACAATTCCTGTGGCATGTTTTCCAAAAGCAAGAGGTTCTTAAAACGGGCTAAATTAGAATGCATTATGTCCCTAGAACTAGGACACAATAAACCCCAAGACAGAGGTAGTTCAACTTCTATTCTTTCGCACCTTCCCAAAATTCAGCCCTCCCATTATATGAGAATTCCACTTCCAAAGCTAAATTATCTTAAATCTTTAAGGTTTTCCATCCATGCAGGAACGTAACATTTCAGAAATGTCTATGGAGATTCTCATTCATCCAGGTCACGGTTGTCCCAAAGGTGCTTCTTCAAAAGGCAACTGGACTTTCTTTGTTTTCAGAAAGGCCTTCAGAAAAGGCCAAGGAGTCTTAATTTAAAGTCAGCAGCAGGCAGAGGGGCAACTGAGGAAGCACACAACTCTGTCAGCTTTTACATTTTTTTTTACTGTACATAAGCACAGACAAATGCTAAAAAAAAATAGTTCTCTTACTGTAACCCAGTATGGTGTCCAATCTTGGTAACTTTAAGACTTGTGAACTTCCACTCCCAGAGTTGCTGCCTGGGGAATTCGGGGAGTTTAAATCCACAGGTCTTAAAATTGCCAAGGTGGGACAAAAGACTGTCTGTCATAAGCCACCCAGGGTATTGATAGTTCTATAGCCTAGACTTGGGTGCTTCAGCCAGGCTAGGAGAATTCACATGACTTTAATGTGTTGAGTAAATCCAGTCATTATAAAGCGTGCTTTCTGGCTGATGTGAAGCCAGCCAATTGTAGCTAATTCACCACACCATGTACAATAAGCTGTGGCTTAACACAGTGTGCTGAGCACAGACAAAGTAAATCAGAGTTAATTATTTCAAAAGAATGGCACACGTAGGACTTGTTCTGACACCCAAAAAGTGGTTTATTGTTATGGGAACAAGGCTCGGTTTTGTCCTGTATCAGAGATGCTTTTCCCCTTACTTTGCGATGCTGTGAAATTTAAAAAAAAATCATCACATCATTTCATTTTCTAAATATTCAGTAAAGCAGAGCTGATTCCTTCCAATACCCAGTAAACTCCTTACTTACTTATCAGCAGTCATATCTATGAATGGGCTGGGATAATTCTTTTATACATGCACACATTTAGTGTCAATGAATCTCTCTCTCTCTCTCTCTCTCTCTCTCTCTCTCTCTCTCTCTCTCACACACACACACACACACACACACACACACACACACACACACACACACACACACACACACACTTTTTTTAAAAAAAATACAATTACTGGAATTGCAGTTCCCACAATTCAACGGCTTGGAGAATGCAATTTGAATTACTGTTATACTAACTTTCTTCCCATGCCCTGCATTACCGTTAATGCAATACATGCTTTCAAACGGTCCTCCTCGGCTTGGTCCCTATCCTTTTGCACACAGCCTGATGGGGTGAAACTCGGACTGCCGCATAACACAGGCAGGGTGGTTTTGTTGCATTTGAAAAGCAGCAGCAAAAACACACAAAGAGGAGCTCTGCAAAAGACCCTTAAAAGAAGCCCCCAAACCCTCATTTTTTCCTCTACTCCATTTGTACCATTTACAGCCGGACAACGCTGGAGTTTTCTATGATAACAGCCATCAGGCTTGTTCTGAGTTTGGTGGATTTTTCCTGAAACAGAATCATTGCCTTTGTGATGGATAAGAAGAAAGAAAAAGTAAAGCAATACATCTGATAAATGCTGTTTCACTCACTCACTCACTCACTCTCTCTCTCTCTTCCTCTTTCTTCCTCTCTCTTCCTCTCTCTCTCTCCCTCCCCCCCCTCTCTCTCACACATACACATACATCCTCATCCCTCCCTCCTACCTTTCCTGACTGTGACCTTGTACAGCCTATAAACAAGCCTTGGGCATTACTGAAATATATCAGGACTTTGAAATTTAAGTAGCTCTGAAACCTATCAATGGGGTGAAGGGAGAATGGAAAGGGGGGGAGGGGGAAGAAACTGCAAAGAGGTCTGGCAGAGAAGGAAGGTATGCTGAAGGTCAATATTCAAACATATCCTGAAGGAACAGCCCTGATACTCATTTTCATTCACATCTCAAAGTGCCTTCCCTACAGAGAGATTAGTCAATGGGTAAAGATAAAGTAAGAAATCCAGACCAAGTCATTTCTGTTCTGAATGGAATAACACAAGGCCTTGTAAAAGAACTACGTTCCTTATTTTTCATCAAATGCATTAAAGCTTTCTATCCCCCAAGAATAGGAAGTATTTTTCTTTAGGTGTTCATTTTTTTTTCATGCAAAACATGCCCCTCCATTAAAACTCCTTCTCTATTATGATTTGGATATATTGATTAATCCTGGATGTGTTGGGATCATTTATGTGACCTTCCTGTTAAGAAAACTAGAAACCAAATAGAAAAATCAAGGTGATCTCTCGTTCTTCCTTCAAGTCTTCCTAGAGACCCCAGAGAATAAGGTACATCCTTGTCCCATTAAGCTGCTAAAGCTTCACCCTTGGTAAAGTCAAACAGTATGAAGTAGGAAAACTATACGAAGAAATATAAAGGGAGCATAAAGGGTTACATAGTGTTCAAGAGCTGAACAGCTGTTGGCTTTCTTTTTTTCTCTGCCAGGAGCAGCCCTCGTAACTCGAGGCTTTCAGATGTCAGCAAACATCTGAAATCCCATGGCTACGATTTCTGGATGGCACCAGGCTGGTAAAAGGGTGCTCTCAATGTATTTCCTTTAATGACTGTTGGCAACAGGATGTTGCTGACCCAACAGTGTTCTTGTTAACTTCCCTAACTGAAAAAAGGGGTTCCAACATCAGAAGCATTGTTTTCAGTGATCCTAAGAAAGATATGATGGTTGTGGACTTTTTCGCTAACTCGTGGCACGATCTTCTCTTCCCTGATGTAATCGCACTTCCTTGATGGGTTTTACTCGCAGTATAAGTGTGATTATGCTTTTAGCAATAACACTATCACTTAGACTTATATACCGCTTCACAGTGCTTTTACAGCCCTCTCTAAGTGGTTTTACAGAGTCGGCATCTTGCCCCCAACAGCCTGGGTCCTCATTTTACCGACCTCAAAAAGATGGAAGGTTAAGTCAACCTTGAGCCGGTCCTGACCGGATGATGTGTGTTGGGGGTGTGGGGGGGGGAATGGAAGGATTGTACAATATTTCTTTGCAGTCATCTGGTTGTTAGCACTCTCCCTGAGAGCTCTTGAGGCCATTTGGGAGGTTTATCTTTGCTCTCAAGGTCACCTGAACCAGGGTGCAATTGTTTGTGGAATCTTCTTGGAACTACTGCCAGTGGTGGGTTCCTACCGGTGCGGTCCACTCTGTCGTTCCGGTAGCGGCCTGCCGATTGCACAATTTGCGCGCAACGGCTCCGGTGCCGTCTTCGCCGGTCTGTCGCACTGCACCATCTTTTTTTCTGAATTTTTGGCCTTTTTTTGCTTCCTGCGCATGCGCGGAAGCAAAATCTCACAAGGGGGTGCATGTGTGAGATTTCGGCGATTTTTTTGCTTCCGCGCAAGCACAAAAGCAAAATCGTGCAAGGGGATGCGCGCGCGTAGCGAGCGTGCATGCGCACGAAACGTGATGATGCGTGTGCAGCGCACTGGTAGGCAGGTAAGAAGAACCCGCCCCTGTACTGCATGTTGTGTTGGTGGTGTCTTATTCCTCTCCTTCTATTGAGAGAGAGCTGCTCAATAAATGGCCTCTTTTACCCCTCTTTCAAACTAATAATTCTCTCTATCCAAAATATGGACTTTGCTCTCTTCCAAAGAATGACTTTTGTCTTTCAAATGAAGATGGACCGATGGACTGCCGAATCTTGTCCGGATGGATTTGTTGTGCCATGCGCTAGTGAAGTGCTTGTTTTGTTTCACCAAACTATAGGACTTTTGTTTCACTGTAGGACTTATTTCTTTAGCTTCGTGCATATACCGTATTTTTCGGAGTATAAGACACACCTTTTTCCTCCCTAAAAGTGGCTGAAAATTTGGGTGCGTCTTATACTTCGAATGTAGTGTTGTTGTTTTTTCAGCCCTAACTAGGTGCTAACAGATCTTCCCAGCTCTTACCTTGCAGGCTTTTTCATTGTTACTCTCTCCAAAGAATGTTTTTCCAGCCCTAAGTCTTTGCAGGGTTTTTTTTTCATTGCTCTACTTGCTCCAAATAAGTTTTTTTCTAGCCCTAACCAGGTGCTAACTATCTTCCCAGCTCTTACCGGCTTGCAGGCTCTTTCATTGTTACTCTCTCAGAAGAAGGTTTTTTTAAGTCCTAACCAGGGGATAAAATAATGTGGTGAAGCTGAACAGACTAAGGATGCTAGCCAGATGAATACCTGGTAGGCAGATTGTTTTCCCCTATTTTCCTCCCCTAAAACTAAGGTGCGTCTTATACTCCGGTGTGTCTTATACTCCAAAAATTACGGTATTTGTCACCAAAAGAGTGACTGTTATGTGTTTTTGTGAATTTCCAAAATACTCTAGATGGATTCATCTTTTTTTCCCCTCCCAAGCACATTTCATGCATTATTCTTGAAATTGATGCACCCCCCAGTACAGTCTTAGGCAGAATTCCCACCTGATTTTCCAGTCAGTTTATTTTATAATTTACTTTAGGAAAGATAGAAGGTGCCAGCTCCCTCTCTGAAATGCTTTTAAACAAAATAAAATAAAATTACTACATAAATTTGAACGCACAGTTACTTTGCCTAAAGCAGGAATTGCTGAACAATTTAAGGGTCTGATTAGCATTTTATGCAAATCAGTTATTACTGCTCTCTACTTCCTTAATTATCCATGTTATTTCAATACAACCCTTTCTTTGATGTCCCAATTCTATATTTAAATAGTGCAAGATTTTTATCGTATCTGCCCACTGAGGTTTCTTCCTCGCAAAAACATGCCAACAGCAGCTATTTTAAAGACTTCTGGGAAAAGTCTAATTGGTTAATCCCATTTGAATTAGGAAGGGTGAATTGCCACTCACAAAAAGTCAGAAACACACAAACTGCAGGCTAAGAGAAGTTTACTAAAACTTTCAAGACTTTCCCTAAATTACAGACTCAGTGACTCTTGATCTCCTGAATATCCAGAGGAACATAATCCTTTTCAAAATGTTTATAAACCTTTTGCAAACACTAGACTTTGTGTTAAATGATTCACGGTAAGCCTGTGTTCAATTAAAACATGAAGTTCCCAAACTTCCAAAATGCAAGATGGTGAATCAGATGTTGAATATGTGCCCTTATGCCTTGATCCTACTTGTACCTAAGTATGGCACAAACACTTCTTCATTTCACTTCTAGTGCACAAATAAAGTTGTCTTTGGTTGTACGGATGTTAAAGCACTTTTCTCTAACACAGTTCAAGGCAGGCTTAAGATGTATAAATTCTGTTCCCAATTAATCACCTTTTACTTTTGAAGATGACTTGGGGAAAAAAGCTAATAGAAGCAAAGCTTGACAGATGGGGAAAGTTTCATACTGCTACAGATTTCTGGTGAGTCAAAGCTGGGTAAATAGAACTATAATTCAGAAATGGGGAAATATCCTTCCTTTCTAAGAGTTTGGAAAAGATTAGCATTTGGGCTGGGGAAAAGCCCCCTTGCTATCATACATGATTGGACGTATCAAGTCTCATGCCATGGATTTGTCAAAGACTTGCATTTGCATTTTAATCATTTGTGATCGTAGCATTTTGAAGTTGCTTTCAGGCAGAGTGTGCTACAAGCCGAATGCCATTGCAGAGTTTTAAGCGCATGATGTCTTCGTAGTAGTTCTTTCCTAGTCTGGGGGGGATGTTTCTCATTTTCAAGGTATTAGCAGCTACACAATCGGTGCGAGGTCTTTATTTGGATGTGATCAATATGTTTAAACAGAGATTTGATTAGTTAGAAGCTCGCTGTTGATAGATAGAAAACCGAGTTTAGTTTACATAATGTGTGTATGTGTGTGTGTGTGTGTGTGTGTGTGTGTGTAACATTTTTGATTAGGTGGGCAAAAATGATTACTTCCCCTCCCCCCACTATTTCACACTAGCAATACAACGCTTACATTTTGGGAATAATGAGTCCATCTTCATCGCTACAAAGTGTGGCTTGGAGCTTTTGATTCTCCAGTTAGCATCTTTGAGATTTGGAGTGCCTATCCTTAAAAAGAAAATCTCTAACTTCCAGTTCATGAATACAGTCCAGCTTCTTAAAAAAATAGCCACTTCACTAAATACACTTTGTGGTGTGTGTGTGAGTGTGTGTGTGTGTGTGTGTGTGTGTGTGTGTGTGTGTGTGTGTGTGTGTGTGTCAGTGGTGGGTTGCTCCCGTTTCAGACCGGTTCTTTAGAACCGGTAGTGGAAATTTACCGCCGCTCGCTGAACCAGCAAGCGATGACCGGTGATCCACGCTCCCGAACCGGTCCTCCGATCGCCGCAGCTTGCAAAAAAAAATCCTGCGCATGTGCAGAGGGTCATTTCCGGGTCTTTTGTGCGATGTGACAGGGGCGCTCATGCGAGCAAAACACACACTTCCATCGTGATGCGAACTGGTAGGGAAGGTAAGTGGAACCCATCCCTGATGTGTGTGTGTGTGTGTGTGTGTGTGTGTGTGTGTGTGTGTGTGTGTGTGTGTGTGTGTATATATATATATATATATATATATATATATATATATATATATATGTATATATATATATATGTATGTATATATATGTATATGTATATATATATATGTATATGTATATGTATATGTATATATATATATATATATATATATATATATATATATATATATATATATATATATATATATATATATATATATATATATATATATATATATATGAAATTATACAGTCTCAAATCATCATGTATTTTCATCAAGATGAAATATCGAGAGCTCTGCTTAGTGCAAGATTTTATTAATGATGTGCTGTCAGAAGGTGGGTGCTCTGCATATTTGCATATTAAACAGCTGAGTGAAGAAACATTCCTTTTATTGCTGCAGGGAATAAATCAGTTTAAAGCAACTTCTCATCATTTATACTCCTTTCTGCTAAATCTTCTTTTATTAAAATAAATTGTTGAAGTGCTTTGCTCATACTTTGAATACTGATGAAATTTACCTTGATAGGGACCTAGGAAAACATAACACATCCTTAAAGGTACAGTGGCTTTCCTTTATATAGGAACATTTTTGTTAGATTCGCGCGTAAATGAAGAGGCGAGACGTAGGAACAGTTCAGCACCTTTATTGTCTATTAGTTAGAACTGATACGGACTGCAGCAGGTGGCAGGGAAGTTGCTCCCCTTCGAATCAGCAATTTATTTTGTAGGTTGAGGTCCCTCATACTTAAAATAATTCTGTCCTTCATTATCTCCTCCGGGTTTATGAACTCGCACTTGGATGCGATTTCCTGGAGTTTGGCCACAAAGTCATTGATGGATTCACCTTTGTGTTGGCGCCGATGGTAAAACTCATTTCTGCTGACCATCGGAGGGGCTGAAGGCACGTAATTTTCTTTCAGCAGAGTTGTTTTGCAGAGTTGTCCAAGAAATGGACTTAATGTCCGCTGGTGCCACCAGGTTCTGTGCCATCTTGTATGTTTGTCACCCGCAGTAGGTGAGGAAGAGAGCCCTCTTCCTGTTGTCCAGTAGATCCTAGAAGTTGTTTGCCTCCAGGAACATGTGGAAACAAGACATGTAAATTCGCCATTCTTCCGTCTTCGGATCAAAGAATGCTGGAGCTGGAGAGGTTTGAGTAGCCATTCTCTAGTTTGGCTGGATCAGGTCGGTGCTTGCTTCTAAGATGGCCGCAGATGCCACGAGGTCCCTTTGTCCTGTAGTCCTTCTTCAACCACCTTCGTCACCAGTGTTACATTCGTGCATAAATGAAGAGGCGAGACATAGGAACAGTTCAGCACCTTTATTGTCTATTAGTTAGAACTAATACGGACTGCTGGCAGGCTGCAGGAAAGCCGCTTTTAAGGGCTTCCCTGAAACCCGCTAGCCACTGATAGAAGTTTATTTCTCCCACCACTAGATTAGCCAATCAGGGACGGCTATGCAAATCTGTACTCCATACATCAGTACGTAACAATTTTAATTATCTACAAAAAGATGTAGGAGGGAGAAAGTAATCAAAAAAAAACCCAGCATATTACAAGAAAGTGTTATGTATCAAAGTTTTATTGGAATTTCACATAATTTTAAGTTCTTGCAAAATGTTGTTATAATAATTTTAATTTAATTTGCAGAAGGAAGCTGATGTTTCCATACTGACAGTTGTGTATCACACATGCATTGTGATGTGACATTTGCTTGGAGTGTTGGGACTCCTTTTTTATGTTGAATGTGAAAATTTCAAGGTATTCTGTTGGCTAAACTCTAAACTCTTGAGCCCTGTATTTATTTTCAAAAATCCGAAATGATTGAATTCAGACTGGTCTCCTTGAAAGGTAGCTTAATCCACATTTCTCCGTTCCCAGGATAATACATAAATATGAAACTATACATATATGCATATAGCATAATTTTATGCTTGAAATTTGAAATTCAAAAAAAGACAACAGTTGTTCTGGTATATCTGAATGTGGAATGTTGGTCATTGTGCTTCGGTGTATAAAGTATTTATTCTACATCGCAGTACAATAAAAGCTACTGTTGTTGCTTTCTACATATTCTGAAAATATCAGTCTCCGTATGAATATTTCTCATCTCTATCTCAGTTTTGTCTGAGGGTGGCACCCTGGCTTTAAAAGTCAGCAGACAGAACTGGGACAGTAGCCAGAAAATGAAAAGATTGAAGCGAGGGATCAATTTGTTTATTGAACTTGTTCTTTATTGAGCTTAAAAAGGAGCCAACCTGTACATACTATCTCCTGAATTTTTTTTCCCATCTTAAATAAATCACTTGCTTTGAATTCGGAATCAAGGAGGAGTTGTGTCTGTATGGAGGGAGATGAGACAGGAGGCTAGAGAAAGAAGACAAGAGGAAAATACTTGTACTGCCAAAGGGAAGAGAAATATGTTTTCCATTGTCTTCCCAATATTAAATATTATGAATGCTGTTTGTCTCACAGAAGGACCATTGGCGTACATCATTATGAGCTGATAACACATGCAGACTCTTTCAACATGATCCAGATGGTTAGGAAATACAGAAGTTGATCTGAAACATGTCTGGGAAATATCTGGTTGGCAGCACCATCAGATTCAGGGGCCTCTTACCTATAGAAAGAGGAACCCACTGAAGCATAAGATAAGCATGGAATATGTTTACCATAGGGTTTTTGACAGCGTCCCCTTGGTAACATATTTAGATGATAAAGCCTGTACCCCTGTTTTCCAAATTAGGCAAGGAGAGAGGAGTTCACCCTTTGAGGGGAAAACAAAACAATCCCAAGGTTTTAATCAAAAGGCATAGACATATCAATGTTTTGGAGATTAATCACTAGCCGCAGACGTTCCTTGTTTATGAGAAATGCACATCTTTTATTATACAACCCAAATACCCAAAACCCGTCTCAAATTTATGCGGCTTTCTGCTCAGCATCGGACCTCAATTGGTTTGGAAAAGACTCCTATCAGGGCTGCAAAAGTGGGTCATAGACCTAGATCCTTGGAAAGATCTAAAACTCAGCACAACTTTATATAGCTCAGACTTATTTGGAAGTTTCTTCTTGGTAGCCGTCTCCCTTGCCCTCCTTTGCCCAGCATAATAAAGGAGAGTGTTTAGATTACTAATGTTCAATGCGCTCTCTCCATCATTATTACAGGATGGGAATGCAGTCTCCTTTCCCTACTGCCCTTTCTGTTCAATACGGCAAGAAACAAGGAATTAATTACGGCCTTACTAACTATGCCCTTACTAACTTACTAAGTACTGTCATAAGTGCTCAAAAGTCCTCCTTATCATTTCAGCAGATAAGTTAAGGATGATCTCTAGGAAGGAGGACACACTTTGTTTAATCAACGTTGCCATTTGAAATACAGAGCAGTTTAGCTTGGTGGTATTGATCAATATGGATGTTACCGTCCAGTCTTTTAATCTAACAGTTTTATAGCTTAACATTAGGTCAATGACCATCACACAACCGTACCTGGTAGAGGTGGGCGACTTCTAGCCAGAGGACTTCATGCAGCTTTTGGCACTAATACAATGAGGCTTCATTTCAGAAGTGACCTCCAGGGAATCATCTATGGGGGGGAAAATGAAATATTTATTAGGTGCTGGACTGGAAGAGAGAAAGAGAGTATGGATGTATCTAGGGGATGAAGGGAAACAAGGTGGAGAGAGAGTATTCAAAGGGAGGGAATACATGTTTCTACCCACTTTTGGATCTATCGCAGGATTAGACAAAATGTTTTAAGCTCACAAAGGAAACACCTTGCACGTCCCTAGTTTGGCCCTGCCCATTGCATGAATAAGCCCCACCCACCAATGTGATTGATCCTCAGTAGAAAAAAGTGGACCATCAATTAGATAACGTTAAAGAAGCCAATTTAAGATAATGAAGCAAGCATTTAGCTTTTAAAGGTAAAAATCAATAGATAAATAAAATAATAAAAGTTCTTAAAAGCTTTAGGTGGTTGTATTATGTTTTGGTTTGTCTCATTGCCTGCTATTAACCTTTGAGGTTTTTCTACACAAATGGCTATTTCCCAGCGTATTCTGCAGATCTGGTCATTCCTCTGGAATTGTTTTAAAATTCAATCAAGAGCGAAGAGTGTTGGCTGGCCCAAGAGTTTTGATCGAGTAACAATTAAACAATAGCCCATGTTTTCATTGTCTTCCATCAAGATACGACAAATGTGTAATCATTCCCTTTTGCAAAGTCAAATTAAACTTCTTATCTACCTATGCCAAAGTTCTAATAAAACTGTCTTGAGGAAGGTGTTGGAATTCTAAATCATGTATTATCCATGAAGGAAGGGAGAAAATGTGACTATCTTTCTCTTGTAAGACTTGTTCCTTTCCTTAGGAAATCTGTCTGTTTGTCTGCCTGCCTACCTACCTTGCCAACCTCTCTACAAAATTCTGTCCCATTCACTTTCTGTCTGTTCATTGTCTTTGTCTCTTGCTTTCTTAATTAACACATTTCCTTTCTTTTTCTATGAATATCTTAAAAACCCCAACTCTCTGAAACATGCTGTTGTTGTTAGCTGCTTTACTCCTTTGTGATTCATGTGCTTAAAGTCTCCAAGTTATGAGAGTGTGTATTGGGTGATTAAATCAAACATATTATCTAAACATGAAATTAATCACACACTCACTCCCCAAAATACAGGATAGAGTTGATTGGCTATTCCTTGGGTTCTGAGAACAGAACTGAAGTTTATATCAGTAAATGATACTACTTGGAAGAAATTCAGTCCCTGGATTAGGTTGTAAATTGGTCAATAGCCTTCTTAATTCCGTATATTTATTAGAGACATAATTAATTGGGATGCTTCTTTGCAGCCCCTGGTTTTAAATGTTTCATAGCGTGTGCCTAAGTATTACTTTAGATTCAACATATTATTTGATTAATATACAGAATTAATGCACTAATTTCTTGGAAAAGAGTGTTTAGTGCCAATGAAATTTCTGTAAATAATCCCCATATGTCTTTGGATTCTGCAAATGTGCCTGTAGTGTTTAGCCAAGAATAATGATTAGCTATTATGAAATTTCTGTAATGGATTTGAAAATGCTTTTGAGCCTGGTTAACACAGAATTTTGGTTAGTTGTCCAAACTGTAGTTAATGTGAGTGCTCTGGGGTACAGTCAACTGCCTGGGAAAACATGAAGCTATATTAAGAAGCTTCTCTCATTATTGGTCTATATGTGTTATAATATCACTTCCATAGATTTCAAAATCCAATTCTCAGTGCTTTGAAAATACCCTTTATTAGTTTCATGCAAAGTGAATTCAGTTTACCAGCAAACATTTATAGCAATAGCACTTTTCTTATATACCGCTTCATAGTGCTTTACAGCCCTCTCTAAGCGGTTTTACAGAGTTCAGCATATTGCCCCCAACAATCTGGGTCCTCATTTTACCGACCTCGGAAGGATGGAAGGCTGAGTCAACCTTGAGCCTGGTGAGATTTGAACAGCTGAACTGCTGAACTAGCAGTCAGCTGGAGTAGCCTGCAGTAGCTGCATTTAACCACTGCGCCACCTCGGCTAAGGTAATAGCAATATCAATAGCACTTTACTTATATACCGCTTCATAGTGCTTTCCAGCCCTCTCTAAGCGGTTTACAGAGTTCAGCATATTGCCCCCAACAATCTGGGTCCTCATTTTACCCACCTCGGAAGGATGGAAGGCTGAGTCAACCTGGAGCCTGGTGAGATTTGAACAGCTGAACTGTTGAACTAGCAGTCAGCCTGCAATGGCTGCATTTAACCACTGCACCACTGCACCATTTTCACTTTGTACCACACTTAAGATTTTATATTCATTGGTATTTATTTTATTTTTATGCATGTATTTAAAAGATTTGCAAGATGACTCAACTTGTAAAATGTGAATTGTAACAACACAATGTAGGCAGCACAAACAGAAGTCAAAGCCACAACATACTCAGAATTCTCAGCTAATTTTCTCATCCAAAATCTTAACCCAGAGTCTACAGTGAAAAAAAAATAATGTTTTTTAAGCTGTCCAGAAAGCCAGTAGAGTTGGGGCCATCTGAATCTTGGCTATGCATAAGGCAGCTAGGCACAAATCCTGGATCCTGTTAGGTGGCGTTGTCTTATGAAGGAGGACAGAAAGCATTCTCTCTCTTTCATGGGAGGGATAGGCATAATTGGAAATAGCTTGGATAACCTTTGAACAAATTGGCCCTGTGTCATGAAGAGCTTCAGAAGGTGGCCAGCATAGTATACCTTATGAATACCTTATGAAACCAGACTTGAAATTTTGGGACTTGAAAATTTAGAACTATGCCGCCTTCGATCTGACCTAAGTGTAGCTCACAAAATTATCTGACACAATGTCCTACCCATTAACGACTACTTCAGCTTCAACCGCAATAATACACGAGCTCACAATAGATACAAACTTAATGTAAACCGCTCCAGATTTGATTGCAAAAAATTTGACTTCAACAGCAAAGTGGTCAATGCCTGGAACACTTTACCTGACTCAGTAGTTTCTTCCCCAAACCCCAAAAACTTCAACCTCAGATTATCTACCATCGACCTCACCCCATTCCTAAGAGGTGGGTAAGGGGCGTGCATAAGCGCACAATCCTGCCTACCGTTCCTGTCCTAATGTACCCATATATTCATACCTCTTTTACTCTTATTCATGCTTGTACTATTACATATATATTCAATCATGTTTTACTGTTTATACTTTGCTTATAATCATAGATGCTTGACAAATAAAACAAATACAAAAAATACAAAAAAAATCTTGAATTGTGCCTGGACACCTATATAGGAAGCCTGTGCAGCTCACAAAATAGTGGGTGCCCATCACTATGCTATTGTTACATTCTTGTCAGGCTCAAGGAACCAGAGCAATTCCGTGAGCTAATTCTTTATTGTTGCTTGTATATTTACAATGATCTTGACACATTGACTGCATTCTCTTGAGAACAGCCAGATAAAGGTTTTCAATGATTCTGGGGGAAGTTAGGTCTTCCTGCTACGCAAGGACTCTTAATCTAGAGAGTCTCTTCACACTTCCCCCCCCCCCCATCTAGCTGAAGATTTCACCACAATTCTAGAGCAGTTGTAGGCTTTAGGTCAGGGGTGGGTTCCTACCGGTGCGGTCCAGTGCGCAGCTCCGGTAGGGAGCTGCCGATTGTGCAATTTGTGCACGGCGGCTCCGCTGCTGTCTTTGTTGGCCCACCATCTTTTTTTGACAATTTTTAGGCTTTTTTTGCTTCCTGCGTATGCTTGGAAGCAAAATCTCGCCAAAATCTCATGAGGGGGCGTGTGTGTGTGTGTGTGTGATTTCGGCGAGATTTCGCTTCTGCGCATGTGCGGAAGCGAAAAATTGCACGCGCGCACGCGTCCCCTCACAAGATTTTGGCGAGATTTTGCTTCAAAATCGCATGAGGGGGCATGCGCCCGTAGCGGGCGGGCGCCTGCCCTCAACATGGCAATGCGCACGCAGCGCACTGGTAGCGACGGAGGACCAACCTGCCCCTGTTTTAGGTGGTATGTTTAAGTGTACCCATCCAGAGCTACAGATGGAAAGTGGATCTGGGAATCCCTAAATTCCATAGCTACTTGATCATGCTTAAATTAAGTCAAGGTCTGTTCTTTCAGACCTCCACAACTTCATAACATTAAGAAAGAATCTTGAGACATCACTTGATTAGCTTGGGATAAAGATTTAAGGCTAAGGATTCTGATGATTTTTAACTTGCAGACATGCTGTCAGATCATCTTACCTTGCAATCATGTGTAGATGTTAAATAGGAGTGGAGAGAAAAGCAGAGTCTGAGAAACTCCCCGAAGTTTTTATCCTACTGACACCAGCTGGAACTAGTCTTAAGTGGAAGGAGGAAAAGTACCATGAGAATATGGCCTTGACTTTAACCTCCAAAGCTGATGTAGAAGGTTATTGTGATTGATGATATGGAAAGCCACTGAGATATCAAGGAGAGCCGAGATGAATGCACATCCTGGTCTTGCCACAAGTCATCTACAAGTGTGACCAATGCTGCCTCATTGCTATAATCCCATATGACACTGTCAGTCCCACTAGGTGGATCAGACCAGGAAGTCAGCTGCATAGAAAAGCTAAAATCCTTTCATTAAGATTGGCTAACAAAACTTTGCCAGTTGATTTGTGTTGAGCTTCTTCTCTTCCCGAGAATCAATTCTTGAGCTACTTCTGAATGTTAACTTACTCTGGACTTAAAAATATTTCAGCCCCTTTTGTCTAGGTAATGGTTTCCTCATATCTCTTCTTTTATCTCTTCAGAAACTCAACTAAAAAGTATAATTCATTTATATTTGTTAAAAATAAAGTACTTTGTTTTGGACTTGATGTACAGTCACACCCCTAAAGGTTCAGTGTTGTATGCAAACTTAGAACCATGGTATATTCAACAAATGAAAATTAGGAGTACCATGAGTTAACGTTATGTATAAATTCTAATGCTCACTTTTTACACATTGCTCTCACAGCTCTTAATTTAAATGTAATACGAAAAGACAGCTTAGTATTATGGAAATCAACTTGAATTCCTCCCTTTTTCTCTAGAGGGATAAGAAAAGATTGAAAACAATTTTAGCTAATTGCATTTATTATATCACCAACTGGTTGGTTTATAAACCATGGTTCCTGAATAATGTTAACATAAAACATTTTTCCCATAATTATTAATCTAAACCCCATTTTACTCTTGTGAAATATTGAGTTCAAGTAGGAGAAGGAGAGTAATTTTTTTTGTACTCTTTGTAGCCCAACTGAAAGAGTAGGAAGACTTAACAACCTTAATTCTGCACATTTCTGTTAGTCCTGAGCTGTGTTTAAACTTTAGGTTGCACTGTGTCTGGTTGTCATGGTTTTGACAACCTAAAACACAAAATAATTCCTAAAGCCTGTGTTGCAAAAATATTCCTCTTTAACTGATTTCTGATAGGGTAGCACAACAATATGTGATGTCTTGTATCACTGATTAAATAATTTCCTTGACTTCAGATGGAACACTCTAACAATAGGTAATCATTAAAAATGACCATTTTATCAAGCATGCATACTTAATCTTAATATCATCACATTGATTCGTCCCACTTGGTCAGGCAGGGAAAGTATGTTACAGACCCCAATAGTTACAGAATTTCGACTAGTAGGGTCCAGGAAGAGAGCCTTCTCTGCCGTTGTCCCCACCCTGTGGAATATTCTCTTTCCCCCCCCAGAAGTGAGAGGGGCCCCCATTCTCCTACCCTATTTAAGGAGTTTGAAGACCTGGCTCTGCCAACTCACATGGGGCTCATAGTGGTGCACAACCCTGGGTGTGGTTAGCATCTGGAAAATGTTCCCCCCACATTTTAACTTTTAACTTATTCTATCTTTGTTCTTTACTTGGTTCCTATTTTACTGATGTATTTGTACTGTATATGGTTTATGGTTTTTATGTGCTTTTAGCTGTAACATGATCACTCTGGTACCTAGGTTTGACAAAATAACTTAAATATGGATGCCCAGTTTCCTTTTTCCATGGAGGTTGGAGCTAGCATTCAGAGTGGATTGTCCTCGTCCAATCAGGTTGAGGACTGAGTCTGTCAATCAAATCCGTCTGACATCTTGGCCCACAGCTTAGACTCAGTCCTCTCTTCAGAGCATTAGGTTTGACTCAGCCTTCCATCCTTCCCAGGTCGGTAAAATGAGGACCCAGATTGTTGGGGGAAATATGCTGACTCTGTAAACCGCTTAGAGAGAGGGCTGTAAGCACTGTGAAGCGGTATATAAGTCTAAATGCTATTGCTATTAGCAAAGTTAGAATTAAAAAACAAAAATCTGTGACTTCGTTTGTGAGAAGCTTCCTAATTGATGTCGCTATAATAACAAAAAAGAAACATTTGGTATGATAATGTCAGAATCAGATTTCTGCTAAAATATTATATGTATACAAAATATTATACAAAATATTATAGTATACTAAGTACTTAGTACTAAATATACTAAGTTATGAGAAACCTAAAGCCAAGCTTTTCCAGAGTTTTATAGCCTCATTTTAAAGATTCTGATAACAACTAAGAATGTAGCTTATTTTCCCGTGGAGTAGATTCATCCACTTGAAAACGGATCTTCTAAAGAAGTTGCAAAGCCTTATAATTAATCAGCCCATGAACCTGACACAAATGTCTAGCGCTTCTATAAATTAATTCTATAAATTAAGTAATTAAGAAAGAATTACTTGGAATATTGGCTCCATCTATGCATACTAGCGGTACTCCCTCAAGTCACTCCCAGCTATGAATCATAATAGGGAGAGGATTAATTCATGCATGTTAACCAGAAAATGGTGGCGATGGTGAGAGGGAGCCAGACTCGGAGTCAAAATGTAGCAAAATAGTTAAGAGATGATGGCTGCAATTTGATATTCGCTTCGATTAAGAACTCCTTGTATATTCAGTGCACATTCTAATAGATGTGCAAAGGATTGGGTGGTAATTTATTATATTGGAAGTACCGTACCTAGTTCAATTGACACTTTAGCAGTGAACATATGTACTGGCTGGCTTTTAGGGTCTTGGGCACTAAACTGAACTCTGGGCAAATTAACTGTTATATTTGTATGACATTTCCACATCCAGAGATATATTGTTGAAAATGAGTCGTGGGGGTGAGGGTTCTTCTTTAAGAGCTGTGTTCACAAAAAAGCTGGATGGGCTTTTGTTAGGGATACTTTAATTTGGACTTGTTCACCAAATAAGGGCAATTTATGCCCTTCCATCTCCAATTTAATTCCCTTTAATTTCTCACTAAAGTCATCAACACAGCCTTTCTTCTACTACAAGCCTGGAAAGTCTTTGCCTTGCTAACAAAATTTGTGCCCTTCTGACAGATTCCAATAAAGCCATTTTATTTGCATTTATAATTACCCTTGCGATTTGGCTTTATACACATTTCTTGCCTCCTTCCCAATACACTTATAGTTGCTTTAAAAAAATGTGATGAAATGCAAAATTGCCTAAACTGCAATGAAACAACAGTAAAATAACATTTAAATAGCCTTTTGTGATGAGCTCTGTGGATATTTGTGTCGCTTAGAGGTAATCATGTTTAGAATCTAATGTTTTCCCCCACCCCTGTCTTTCCAACTTAAAATAGGCTTTTTGGAAGTAAACAAATGTGTGCATCAGGAGAACAATTGTATAAGTTTTCATCCAAGCACACTGGTTTTACAAAGCCATTTCAGATTTTGACATTAGAAATAATTGATTTACCTTATCAAAATTGTTTTGGGAGGAAAATAGGGGGAAAATGTGTGCTTTTTTTTCATGAAATTGAGCAAAATTACTATACTTGTAGTGAGGAGCCTTAAAATGCATTTTTCTAATTAGCACTACTTTATCCTTTTCATAAGTTTCCCCCTTTGGTAAATACAGTAGGTATGAAATGCTTTTTCTCTCTAAATAGGTTAAACGATATTTGGAAACCAAGAAAATTCATCACAACTTTTTAAAAAAGAGATTATGAATGAGAGATGAAAGAACATGATGAAAACAAGGCACTTTTTCAGTGGATATATAATTTTACAATTCTTAATACCTGCTTATAAACTAATGTAAATGCAGAACAATAATGGGTTAGATTTTATTACACCTTATATCTGCTCTGCGGTAGCTTCAGATACAAGAGGGATCTTGATCTTGAAAAGTATATCAACACACATATCAGTTACTGACCATGCCTTTCATACAATATTTCCTACAAGATGGAGCCAGGATCATGATGCAAGGTCTAGCAGGTTCCAAAGAATTGGAATTTTCTTAATTCAGTCCCAATAATAAATGTAATTGCATTTTGCAGCAATTTAATTTTTAAAATGCCTTCGCTCCATTTTAATTATTTCCAAGAGTGCCTCCATTAAACAGAGAGAGTGAGAGGGAGGGAGGGAGGGAGGGAGGGAGAGAGAGAGAGGGAGGGAGGGGGAGGGGGAGGGGGAGGGGGAGGGAGGGAAGGAAGGAAGGAGAAAGAAAGAAAGAAAGAAAAAGAAAGAAAGAAAGAAAGGAAAAGAAAAGAAAAGAAAGAAAAAGAAAGAAAAAGAAAGAAAGAGAAAAAGAAAGAAAGAAAGAGAAAAAGAAAGAAAGAAAGAAAGAAAGAAAGAAAGAAAGAAAGAAAGAAAGAAAGAAAGAAAGAAAAAGACTTTATGTCTCCCTGAAGATGTACATCTCAAGTGCCGCCAGGAAAATACAATTCATTTTGGCAGTCTCATTGGATATGTGCTGCAAACAGCATGAGTAGGAGTATGGGAGCCCATCCTGATTTAGGACATTAGTGGGGTGTTAAGGTTGCTTTTATGACTGATGTGGCATGTTGTTGAATACTATCATTGTTGGAATCATGTCATCCTATGATGGGAAGAGTAAATTTTGCATGAAAACCTCTTGGCTTCCCTCATCTGCATATTTAGATAAAGCTAAGAGATATTTTGACCTGAAATCTTGGATTGCTGTTGTTGATCAGAATAGCCTAGATCAGTGGTTCCCAACCTTTCTAATGCTGCGACCCCTTAATATAGTTCCTCATGTTGTGGTGACCCCCAACCATAAAATTATTTTCGTTGCTACTTCATAACTGTAATTTTGCTACTGTTATGAATCGTAATGTAAATATCTAATATGCAGAATGTATTTTCATTGTTACAAATTGAACATAATTAAAGCATAGTGATTAATCACAAAAACAATATGTAATTATGCCAGATCAGAAATTCTCGGGCCAGTCTTTGCAAGAGCACAAGGAATATCATCTTTCACAACGTCTACTTCTGTATTTAGACTTGATAACCAACAAGTGTACAGCAATATTTCTCAATCTCAGCAAGTTTTAAGGTGCCTGGACTTCAACTCCCAGAATTCAAAGCAAAGCTGGCCCCTTAGCTGATGCTATCAAAGCTCGGCCGCCAGGCATCACAAATGCCTCTCACCGAATGGCACCTCTCCCGACCAATCGGAGGGCTCGGGCGAGTTGAGTCGATATGGCCAGGCTTGTGGCAGTGGGGGGGGAGCTGAGGATGCCGGGGTGACCCCTGGGAAATGGTCATTTGTCCCCCAAAGGGGTCCCGACCCCCAGGTTGGGAACCACTGGCCTAGATAGATGCAAGAAGAACTCCTCAAAATGTTTTTTATATTCTCTCCATTCCATCGACTTTAGACAGTATGGCTAGTGGTAGGGAATAGTAACAGAATAACAGAATTGGAAGGAACATTGGAGGTCTTCTAGTCCAACCCCCTGCCTAGGCAGGAAACCATACATCACTTCAGACAAATGGTTATCCAACATCTTCTTAAAAACTCCCAGTGTTGGAGCATTCACAACTTCTGGAGGCAAGCTGTTCCACTGTTTAATTGTTCTCACTGTCAGGAAATTTCTCCTTAGTTCTAAGTTGCTTCTCTCCTTGTTTAGTTTCCACCCATTGCTTCTTGTCCTGCCCTCTGGTGCTTTGGAAAACAGGTTGACCCCTTCTTCTTTGTGGCAGCCCCTTAGATATTGGCATCCCTAGTCCTTCTTTTCATTAAACTAGACATATCCAATTCCTGCAACTGTTCTTCATATGTTTTAGCCTCCAGTCACCTAATTACCTTTGCTGCTCTTCTTTACACTCTTTCTAGCATTTCAACAACTTTTTTATATGGTGGCAACCAAAACTGGATGTGATATTCCAAGTGTGGTCTTACCAAGTCATTATAAAGTGATAAAGTGGACTTACCAAGGCATTATAAAGTAAAATTGGCACTCGTCCTAAAGTTGTTGTGGTTGAACCAAGGTTCTCTTGTTTAACCTCTCTTTCCTTTAACTTTTTAAAAAGTTTGAGTGCATTGCAGAGTAATTGTGTCCAGCAGTTCAATTTGTGTCTCTACTTGTTAAAGACTTCAGGGGGCCATGAAGACAGGATGTCTGCTAGGTTTTGTTTAAAGATATATGGTAGTTTAATTTTGGCCTGGTGGACTATAGACCCAGGTCTTTGATACCACAAAATGCAACATCTGCAGCATCTGGAAGAATGCAGGTTCTACTCTGCTGGCTAGTTTCCGATGTACGTCGTCGTCATTAAAACTTTAATGTGTGCAGCCCTGGGAAGCAGAAGAATGAGGAGAAGAAAGAGAAGAATGAAACTCTGTCTATATTGTGCCAGTGATTAAAGCGTTGCATTTTTAAACCGGGCATTTTACTGTGTTGCCAGGTGAAATCGGGAAATGCTCTATTTACTTTCTCTCTATTGACTAGCTGCATTCAGGCAAGACTGCCAGTGCGTTGACATGGAAAGCAACAGAGACGGAACCATTTCAAACCGCTCACATTATACTGCTTTATTTGCAAACTGAATTGCTCCCGTAGGCACGCACCAGTTCCTTTTTTATGGAGTGTTTGCATGTTGACGAAGCTTTAAGAAAGAAAGGAATAACACGCTGGCTGAGGCTATCATAGGAGTTGCTGTCAATTTTATTTATTTATTTTTAATCCATTTCACTGTGGTTTTCCCCCCACCCTCTTTTTTATTATTTGTTTGGTTAGGAGAGGAAAAAAAACCCTCCTACATGCTCTGAATAATTTCTAAGGTCAATAGAATACATTACCGAAATAAAAGTGCTTAGCAATTTACAATTTCATCTTGGTGCGTTATCTAGAGTTACGAAAATAAAATGTTTTGATTTTAAATACGAGGGTGGTGGTTTCCCCCCCCCTCTCTTTTGTGGAAAATGTTTCCATTTATTGAAATGGTCTGACTTCTCGAGTGCTGATTTTTAAAATGTGTTCTCTTATACAGCCAACATTAAGGGATAATGCACAGGGAGTTAAGTGGCATATAAAACATCTGGCCATCCAAATGGAATATTTCTATACACAATGACTGAAGAATTGGAAACCATATGCTAGCTGAGAAGTCTCAATGTTGATTTTATCCAAGTACTTGCAGTTCAGCATATATTTTGGCAACCCTATCCTCTTAAGTTTTTGCTTGCCTGAAAACTTCAGTCTAAAAGTAAGAAAGGAAGTCTCTTTAAAGGAAAACATCCAATTTTTGACTACTGTTTCATAGCCAGTCTCCCAATCTCCCTTACTAACAATGGAAACCCTTCAGAGGTATACATAAATAATGGGAAACTTATCTGGAATGGAACTGACTTACCCGTATTTTTCGGAGTATAAGACGCACTCCCCCCCAAAAAAAAGAGGGTGAAAATTTGGGTGTATCTTATACACTGAATGTAGCCCTGCTGGCCCCCACTCTTTGGCCTCTGCCTCCCAGCAATTTACCTCCTTGCAGCAAACAGCCTGTTTCAGCTTCAGCTTCAGCACAGCTTGATTAGCACAAGCAGTTGGATCAGTGTTGGTTGGATCAGCCTCCTGACCATCAGCTGTTTCAGGCTGCAAGGAGGCAGAGGCAGATTTTTTTCCCCTTCTGCTAATCAGGCTGTGCTGAAGCGGAAAGCGAAACTGAAACAGGCTGTTCTCCATCGTGGGTGGAGCCAGCATTCAGGATGGGTTGTCCTCGTCCACTCAGAATGAGGACCGAGTCTGTTACTTTTTGCTGGATCCGCCCTCCTGGGACCCAGCTTTGACTCGGTTCTCAGACTGGATGTTCATGGCTAATCATATATCCCTTCCGGAATGCTGCTTTTTTGACTTCCTGGCTTGAACGTCATGTTTACAACTTCGTGAGTGCCTTTTCCAAGCCCTCGGTCATCTGAGGCACTGGGGGTTTTTGGCAGCTAGCTTTGGCTCTTGCACCGCCCCCTAGCGTCGGGAACGACTAGCACATATGTGTGAGGGGAACCTTTACCTTACCTTATCCTTTATTATTTATACAAATAACTCAAGGCAGCGAACATATCCAACACCCCTTCCTCCTTCTGTTTTCCTCACAACAGAAGCCACAGAGTTTTTAGATCAACTTTGGCAACCTGACATCCTCCAGAATAGTTGAACTGCCAACTTCCATCATTCCTCACTTGTAGAATCTCTGGTTTACTTAAATGTTTGATCTGATTCAGCAAAACCATAGATTTTTTTTTTAGTTAACTTGTTTATTTACTAACTTTTCAACCTTGCAGCTGTAGAAGTCACACCGAGGAGCTAAGCTTTTACATCATTCCGTTATTTTCTAATGAAGTAAAGAACACAGTGCTGTTAGTTCTTAAAGTTTGCTAGCAGCAGAACCTTTTAATTTAGCAAAATTGGAGTGTTAGTACATCGGTTTGTTATTTATTTATTATTCGCACTTGTATGCCGCCCACTCCACAGAGACTCTGGGCGGCTAGATTTGATTATCTAGTTCAATCAAGATTTGATTATCTAGTTTGGGATTACTGGATTTGAATTCCACTGATAATAAGAAGGCATTTGATATGCTTTGGGCTGTTGTAGTTTATAGTAAAAAGAAGGAAATTATGTGCGAGGAGAGAAAGAAACGTGTTAGAAATCCAGTAAACCGCTTCCAGTATGAATCATGGAAAAGTTATGTAGACATGTATTCCTAGATGCTCATACATAAGCAAACCATCGTCCTTTCACCTCTTGAGAAATTATGAAACGATCTGCAATGTGTATCACTTCAGTTTTTTTCCCACTCCTCTTTGTGACATTCCCTTACTTCATAATTTAAAAATAATAGTCATACATTGAGTACTGAGTGTCTCACTATGGAATTCTCAGCTGACAAGACCTCAGCCCTTCTGTTAACACAATACTTTTATCCAGTAATCACTGCCTGCAGGAGACAAAATAATAATTCATCTGGAAAATGAGATTAAGTCCTTTAAGTTAGGCCATGATCACAGAGAGAAACCCAGTGGTGTTATCTGCTTGAGTGAAAAATGTAGGTTTCGGGGGGCCATTCTGGTTCAAAGGAACTGTGGAGTAGGCCTGGCTTCTGGAAAGTAATTGGAGGCTGTCAGAAGCCTTTCTTTGTTGAGATACGGATATTACAAAGGAATCCTATTAATCTCTGACAAATCATTTGATCGAGACAGTATGTTCCTTTTCTTCTCCTTCCAATCCACGTTTGTATAAGGACTGGGAAGTTTGTGGCAAGGCCCACGAGAAAACTCCTCTTTTTTTTTTTAATCCTTTTGGAAACCCAATGTGCACAAAAATCCCAATTTCATTATCTTCCTCTGTAGTTATTTATTTATTTATTTATTTTATTTCTTGGTTCTTATATGCCGCCCTACTCCCGAGGGACTCAGGGCGGTGTACAGCAAATATACAAGAACACCAGTAAATAAACATTAATTAAAACCAAGTACAAAAATTAAAATTAATATTCAAGAACATCCATCAAGCAGACATACCCGGGGGAGAGCACAGATGGATTAGTCTCTGCCCCCTGCCTGCAGGAAGAGCCATGTCTTGACGGCTTTTCAGAAGGCCAGCAGGGTGGGGATGGTTCGGGTCTCTGGGGGAAGTTGGTTCCAGAGCGCGGGGCCCCCCACAGAGAAGGCCCTCCCCCTAGGGCCCGCCAGCCGGCATTGCTTGGCTGACGGGACCTGGAGGAGGCCCACTCTGTGGGCCCTAACCGGTCGGAGGGAAGTATGAGGCAGAATGTGGTCCCGGAGATAGCCTGGTCCTAAGCCATGAAGGGCTTTAAAGATGATGATCAACACAGTTTAGCTGTGTATGCAAAATGTCTTTCAAAGTGTCTTTCCCTTGAGGAAATATTTATGCGGGCAAATGAAGAGGGGGAAGAAGAACTGTTATTTAGGTTGCTTAAAGACCAATAATCATCTTTTTTGTTTTTTTCCCCCTTTTTAAGGGGGGAATTAAAAATCTTTTTTATGACTTGTAATCCTTGTTGGGCATGCAGTGGGTAAGAAGAGTTTTTTTGTGACTGAAAGGTGCCGATAATGCATCAAGCTGAACTTTTAGCCTCGATCCTTTCTGTTTATTTCCTTATATGTGCCCTTCTCACTATATTTATCCGTTTGGGGCATGTTTGAAAACACAGAGGAAATACATTCTCTAATTGTTATAATTCCGAGCAGAGACAAACAGATTGTATTCTCAGTATACCCAACTAAAAAGAACCTATTCGTGTAGAAATTGCTATGCACCATACTGATTTCTACATTTGTGTTCTCATAAGAAGAATCTAGATGGATCATAACCTGCCTCATTTCTATTGTGGCATCCTAGATGGAAATCACTACAGGTAATGTAAGTGCCTCATTTCACCTTCTCCTATATAATTGCAGTAACATCTCCCTATTATGCCGGTCTATGAATTTCAGTGATATTGACTCCATTGTCTGCACAAGATGGCATAGGATAACTTGCTTCTGAGTAAATATGAAGATGATTGTGTTGTTGTTTTCTTCTCCAGCGACTTCCCTTTTGTTTTATGCTCTTGTACACTTCATGCCATGCTTGCAATTTTATGTACGGAACCATTCTCATTGAGGCTTGGAGGAAAAATACAAATATTTTACTCAGTGATTTAAAAGACAAAGCCTGTTGATCAACTAAAAAACCAATCTAAAATTTGCATCCATACATTCTGATATTATTACCTGTGTGTCTTCCAAGAGGAGGATACCACCCTACAATGCCCACATATTCACAACGATTTGTCCTGGCAGTTGAAGTCAGGTAGCTATCTACTAGCAGGGGTCTCCAACCTTGGCAACTTTAAGACTTGTGGACTTCAACTCCCAGAATTCCTCAGCCAGCAAAGCTGGTTGAGAAATTCTGGGAGTTGAAGTCCACAAGTCTTAAAGTTGCCAAGGTTGGAGACCCCCGATCTAGAGGGCTTTCTCTCTGCAAGCTTGTCAAATCTGCACAGCCAGGGTGAGAATTAATTGTCTGAGATAGCGATATGGAAAATTTGTTAGTGGCTTATGTTCCCTGAAATATTAGACGACAATGCTTTTAATATGTGTTCAAAAATTCATAAGCAGTTACATTGAAAAATGGGATGTGTCTGACTAAAATTTTGTACCTTGGAAAGATAGGTGAATATTCTTCCGGTTACAAAACCGTCTCCTCTCCAAAATCCGGTGGTGTTTTTTTTTTAATTGTATTTACAGTACAAGTAGTCCCTGTTTAGTGACTGCTTTATTTCGCGACCATTCACAGTTATAGCAGGCATGACAAAATAACTTTGTGATCAGTCCACCCATTTACGACCTTCGCAGGTCTGTAAAGCAAAGGAAAACAGAAGTAAAATCTTAAGGACGGTCAAGGTTTAAAAAAAGTCACCGTTTTGCTTAATGACTAAGTTACTGGCCCCTTTTGAAGCTGCTAAATGAGGACTTTTGTGTAGTAGTTGCTACTTGAGGTACATTTCTGTTATGCCACTATTATACTGTATTTGTTAAATATTCCATTCATCTGAAATACCCTTTTATTTATTTTGCTGTTCTTATATGCCACCCTACTCCCTAGGGACTCAGACTCATAGACTCACTGTATTCTGTGGTCTATGTTCAGAAACACATTGAATTCCACATTCAGAGTCTTCAGCTCTACATTTTGGTCTCCGTAATGAAATCATTGTAATGGAAAATCTTGAAAATCCGTTCCTATCTTTCCTCCTCCTTCCCTGCTCTTGGATATATCTAATGGATTGACCAGTTGTAATGCTGGTGTTGACTGATTTAATGGATATCAATAGAAGAGAATATTTGTAGTTCAGGATTGAAATGAGGGCTCCTTGCTGCTCTCTCAATCACACTCAGAGAGCACCTCATTGTTCTGACCTAGGCTTCCTTAGAAAGCATGAAGCAGAGTCTTAGTCCCGGCAAAACCTCTTTTATTTACACGACTGTGAATTCCTTTCATTCACAGTCCGCAAGGCTTGGCAAACAGTCTTTCAGAGGAATATTCAGTTTCATTTTAGCACGTGGCAACTCAGCTGTAGGGCGGGAAGCTGCTAGTGACTTGCTTGGCTTTACAGGCTCTTCCCTCTTTGCTGCAAACAGGTAAATTGCTGGAAGACAGAGGCCAAAGGGTGGGGGTGGCTGGGTGGGTGGGGCTACATTCGGTGTATAAGACGCACCCAAGTTTTCACCCTCTTTTTGAGGGTAAAAAGGTGTGTCTTATACTCCGAAAAATATGGTATTCATTTTAGTGGTATCACATTTATATATCACCGTAAGATATTGTCACATCTAAACAAAAAAAGCAAAAATCCATAAATCAACCCCTAGTAAACGTAATATATAATTTAAATTTAAGATTAAGTTTAAGTTTAATTAAATTTATATACCGCCCTTCTCCAGGGGACTCAGGGCGGTGAACAGCCAAGTAAAAAACATTAAAATACATTTAAGCCAAGTAAAAAACATTAAAATACATTTAAAATAAAATATTCTATGTGGCCCTAATTTAATACATTTAAAATTTAGTAAAATCTTAAAATTTTAAAAACCCCAAAAACTTTTTCACGCCAGCCCGGCTTGATAAAAATAATGCGTCTTGAGGGCACGGCGGGAGGTGGACAGGTCGTGAATTGTTCTTAAGTCTGGAGGGAGCTGATTCCAGAGGGTGGGTGCTCTCACAGAGAAGGCCCTCCCCATTTAATATATATTCTTTAGAGATTGCTAGATTCTAATTCCAAGAATACATCCCCATTTTGTGGCATGCCTGGAGATGTTAGCCATACTTCAAAACCCTCAAATTCCCTTCCTCTTTACTCTGGTTAGCTCATTGCCGAGCGGAGGCTTCAAATATGATGTACCAATTTCCCAAACAACAACAGCAGACACGTGCAGCTGGATTTATGCCAGCTATGACATCTGTAACCACTTGGGGCGAGCTGCGATGTGATCTTTCCAAGAAAGCTGCATGTTCAAATTAGCCGACAAACATACTGGATGAGAAGATAATGAGCAGCCTTAGAAACTCTTAGTGATAAGGGATTACGTTCATGAAGAAAGGGTTGTTCTTTTTAAGGACAAGTGCAAAATGCACATCTAACATGGTATGGAAAGCTAGGGAAACATTTTGTTGAGTGAAGGATGTAAATTTGCTCAGCAGAAATTGCACGCATGTTCTTCACGTGATTCAAATCTCTGTAATACTGTAACTTTAGAACCTGCTTAGTTTGCTGTAGCTTACCGTATTTTTCGGAGAATAAGACGCACCTTTTTCCCCCTAAAAGAGGGTGAAAATCTGGGTGCGTCTTATACACTGAATGTAGCCCCGCCCAGCCTCTGAAACGGACCTTTGCAAGGCTAAAACAACCTCTCAAACCGAGCTTTGCAAGGCTGAAAAACCAGCCTCTGAAACGGAGCTTTGCAAGGCTAAAACAATCTCTCAAACCGAGCTTTGCAAGGCTGAAAAAGCAGCCTTTAAAATGGACCTTTGCAAGGCTAATATTCCTGTTCCAGGCTGTTTGCTAAGGATGCTAGCCATATGGATGCTGGTAGGCAGAAATTTTTTTTCTTATTTTCCTCCCCCAAAACTAAGGTGCCTCTTATACTCCGAAAAATACGGTAATTGTAAGAGAGGCATGTGTTTAACCAGATTTGCTTTAAAGCTTATACAAGTAGTCCTAAACTTACAACTACAATTGAGCCCCCAACAGTTCCGTTGTTAAGTGAGACACTTGTTAAGTGAGTTTTGCCTCATTTTACAACCTTTCTTGCCACAGTTGTTAAGCGAACCACTGCGGTTCATAAGTTAGTAACCTGGTTGTTAGGTGAATCTTGACTTCCCTATTATAAATATGAAGCATCTGAATTTTGATCACATGATCATGGGGATGCTTCAAAAATCGTAACTCTGCAAAACACTTTTTTTCAGTGCCATTGTTAACTTTGAATGGTCACTAAATGAACTGTTGTAAGAAGAGGACTATCTGTACTGATAGTGGACATAGATGGCACAAACACCCATCTTTGCTAGACTTTGCAAAAATTAGATTCCCCACCCCCCTCCGCTTTCTTGATGGGAAATAGTTCAGGACCTGGCTTTTATAATTGTCTGCACATGTATTTATGGAGCCAACAGTCAATGTATAGATTGCTTGTTTAAGTTGACCCAAGATAATTTAAAAAAAAAATAGGCTGGGTTATTTGTTTTGCACATTTTACCACGATTCAGTCTCACTACATAGATCCGTGTCTTATGAAGCGTAGTAATCATTTTATTCCAAAGAGAGTAAATGATAAATACTAAAATAATAAAGAGTGCAAACAATGCACCTTTGGAGACTAACCATTTTATTTCAGGGACAATTTTTTGTGAACTGCTGCTCACTTCGTGGAACGGCTTGATTGATATAGGATTTTAACGCAGGGTTATGATATACAAGAATGAGTCAAAACGTAATGCCATTTTCTTTAGGACAGGTACAGTATAATTACCAACACAGGAACATGTAGCATACATCAAAATGAAGCTGGTCCTCTGTGGATCACATCCCTACTTCTCAACATAGTCACCGTTTCTCTCAATAGCAATGTTCCACCTTCGAATGAGAGCATGTATCCCTGCCTCGTAAAATTCTGTTGACTGTTCTTTGAGCCACTTCTTCACTGCAATTTTCACTTCCTCATCACTGGAATAATAATCCTCCATACTCACCAGATTTAGCGCCTTCAGACTATCATCTCTTTGGCCCCATGAAAGAGGGTTTGAGAGGCAAACATTATTCCATTGAGGAGGAAGTGAAAACTGCAGTGAAGAAGTGGCTCAAAGAACAGTCAACACAATTTTACCAGGCAGGGATACATGCTCTCATTCGAAGGTGGAACCTCGCTATTGAGAGAAACGGTGACTATGTTGAGAAGTAGGGATGTGATCCACAGAGGACCAGCTTCATTTTGATGTATGCTACATGTTCCTGTGTTGGTAATTATACCTGTCCTAAAGAAAATGGAATTACTTTTTGACTCACCCTCGTAGATGGGCTTCCAAGGAACTAGCCTGAATTCTGCTCCCTTTCTTCCCCTCCAGTTTCAGCACAGTGTATTTAATCTTATGCCTTCTAGTAAACATTTATTAGTCTTTAAAAAAGGTACTCTGTGCAGGGGTGGGTTTCTCCCGGTTCAGACCAGATTGCCCGAACCAGTAGCAACCCGCTGGTGACATCACGATGGTGTCACAGATCTGGTTCGGTCGGTGCCAGTCCGTGGGCGCCGCCATCTTTTTGGGGGGAATTTTTTCCCCGAATTTTTTACTGTTTGGAAGTTTTTTCCTCTGCTGCTGCTTGAAAAAGGGCCCTCCCGCCCTCCCCCGGGTTTATACTTACCTTTATTATGAAACATCGCGATGCGAACCGGTGGCGAAGGTAAGTGGAACCCACCCCTGACTGTGCGTGTGTGTGTGTGTGTGTGTGTGTGTGTGTGTGTGTGTGTGCGCCCGTGTGTGTTGGCTATAGTAAAATAACATGGCTCTCCTCCTACAATGCGTACTGCAAATAATAATTTGCAGAGATGTAGGGTCATTGTCTATGGAGATTCTCAATCATCAAGATCATGGTTGTCCCAAGAGTGCTTTTTCCAAAAGACAACTGGAGTTTTTTCTTTTTCTTTGAAAACATTTCACTTCTCATCCAAGAAGCTTCTTCGGTTCTAACAGTAATGTGGAACGAAGGCAAATATACGTGTCCCAGAATAATATTGCAGGATCCAATTTGTCACTGGGACCAGAGGTTTTGTCTTCTGAGCTTTTGGACTCGTGCTGGACTTCCCATCCTCAGGGGACTTCTGAGAATGGGCTCCAGCACAAGTCCGAAAGCTCAGAAGAAACAATCTCTGGTCCCGGTGACTGACCCAGATTGGATCCGGCAGTAATCTGGAAACCCATTGGCATCCAATGGAGCCTCTATAGAAGTGGACCAGTAGTGGGTTCTAAAACCCGTTGCTACCGGTTCACGTGTGCACTTGCGTGCATGCGCAGAAGCATCCCGGGCGGTGGGCGGAGCCTCCCGCCGCCGCTGCTACCGGTTCGCTGGACCGGGAGCAACCCACCACTGAAATGGACCCATAGATGAATCTAGCAATTCCATTAACTCAAGGGTTTGCTGCCTTCTGCACCAGCTGAAATATCAGAGTGCAGTGCCACCAATGAGACACACACCCCATCCCCAACCCTGGCCCACTGTGTATTCTGGTCACATGTGCATGCAAACATTAACCCCACAACTCTGGATTTTGCCTGATAGTAATAATAGATAAGCCCTGGAAATTAAATTGACACCTTCTGTTGTTTTTTCAAAGACGGTTCGTTTGTGCAAGCTCATTTTTGTAACGTTTTTGTCCCCGCACCCATCCTGGAACAGAGATTCCATCTTGGCAATTCTCCATTTTGTTCATTTTAAGCACGTTTCCACTAAAGTGCTCTACTTCAAACTATTCTCAATTCAATTTGAATGGAGATGTTTTTGTGTTTGGATAATTTACATATAAAAGCTTTACTGTATGTTTTATAAAATGACTGGGTGCAGAGAACAACCATTTCAGTTCAGCAATATTGGCTTTTTTCCTGCCACCCAAGTGACTCTCTCTCTCTCTCCTTTTTTTTCTCTCTCTCCTCCCGTTCCCTTTACTAAGAAGCTATTCTCCACACCCGTCCTAATTCTAAATTGTTAGTGACTGAAAGCAGATATGTATTCCCCCCACCCCAAACTCTACTAACAGGCTTCTAAACCTACTGTGATTTGACTGCAATATATGAAGATTAAAAATTGTGTTTCCATTACCAAAGTAATTTGAGGGTGACAGGTATTCCAGATGCGCTGAGGTACCACGACTATCTGCTTTAAAGCATGACAGCTGATGGCGAATTTCCTCCCTGTGCCTCATACTAAATGTTCACTCTGACTCTCTTTTCCCTCTCATGGCTCTGTAGAAAGCAAATTGTGTAGCATCTTGAGTGCCTCTCTTAGATGTGGATCCCTGCGTCTCAAATGCTTTTTCTAGGGGAAACTTTGTGTATTAATTCAGAGACTGACTGGATCTCTGCGAAAATATAATTGCATCCTGTGTTTTACCATCACCATTTATTTTGACACGTTGGCTAGAGGATCCAGAACTAGGACACTTCTTTATCCTAATGGGGTGAGAAGCTTCTTGTTAGTGTAGATCAGAGGTGTCAAACTTGCGTTGTCATGGCGGCATCATGTGACGTATCGAGACTTTTTTCTCCTTCGCTAAACCGGGCGTAGGCGTGGTCAGCGCATGACGCATCCGGCCCACGGGCCGGGAGTTTGACAGCTCTGGTGTATAACATAGTTTGAAAACTTTTGGGTGTACAGACAAACAAGGGTGCACCCATATTTGTTCAGAGGATTGGAGCAAATTAAATAGAGGGGATACCTGTGCACAGGAGAGAAATGTGTACTAGAATTGAGAGGACAACTATTCATGGAAGGAGTAGAGAAAAAGCCAACATAACTTGGTGGATGGGAGCGAAGAACATGCAATAGTGACAAGTCAAAGGAAGTCAATTTGAATTCAGAAGGAAGATATGCTTGTTCTTTCCATGTTGTGTATTTTGATGGTAAGGATAGTTGTGGACAGAAGCCTTTGGACTCACAGACCAGACATTGAAAAGACCATTGTCAGGCACAAAGGAACAGGAACCACATATTAAGATCCAGTTAAGATTTATTGCTCAAGAATCTTAAGACAAGAATCTAGTCAACTAACTTTCAGCAGTTATTTGGCATTAGGGTCAATAGAATTCAGGAGGAATTGGGCTTGGACCATTTGTGGAAACATAACGACTCTAGGCTGGTGACTCGCTTAACTCTGACTCCCTGCTCTGCCTGTACTTCTCCTACAAGTCTACATATATGTCTACATGGTTGGATATATATGAGTGTGTTTCAGTGGTGGGTTCCTACCGGAGCTGTCTGGTGCGCAGCTCCGGTAGGGAGCGGCCGATTGTGCAATTTGCATGCGACCACTCCGGTGCCATCTCCGCCAGTCCGTCGCGCGAGTCGCCATCTTTTTGTGAGAATTTTTGGGCTTTTTTGCTTCTGCGCATGCGCGGAAGCAAAATCGCGCTGAAATCTTGCGAGGACACACACGCATGTGTGAGATTTCAGCAAGATTTTGCTTCCATGCATGCGCAGAAGCAAAATCGTGCTGAAATCTAGCGCACGCGCGCGTCCCCTCGCAAGATTTCAGCAAGATTTTGCTTCTGCGCATGCGCAGAAGCAAAATCGCACAAGGGGGCGCGCGCACGTAGCGAGCACGCATGCCCCCAAAACATGGAGATGCGCGCGCAGCGCACCGGTATAGGCAAGTGAGCAACCCGCCCCTGGTGTGTTTGTGGATCAATAATTTTAGTCATTTCCTACCTTTCTGAGTTGCTAGAAGTATATTATTTTCTATTGTATTTTTGATTGGGCTTTTTAAATCCCAGAAAACTAGAATTCTGGACACTCAATTAGATGTTTGGATGTCACATACAGATTTTACTTGGGGGGCGGTTGATCAATTTTGTGCCTCTTCCTTGAGGAAGATACCATCCCTTTCTTAGTGTATCCCAAATTATGACATTGGGATTACTGAATTGTTACCAATAAGTATTTGGGAATCGCTATTCCAAATGAGTGTATTTTTCCATTTCATTACTTCCACTGAGGCAATGAAGAAAGAAGTACACATCGTATCCTAATCATTACACGTTCTCGTTTTCTTATTTTTTTTATCTCCTCTTATATTTGCCACCATAATAGAATGGCCTATTTTTGCAAACTGAGCTAAGTATTTTCTTTGATTTATGTATGTTCCACAAGGCTAGAGTCTCTCTGAAATCTTCAGAATTTCTGCACCGGGGATTATAATTGTACTCCAATACAGTACCCTAGTCCAAGTCACTAATTCTATTGTCTTTTTTTTGCTGACACAACACCCTGCCAGTTTGTTTTTAGGCGGTGCTAAAATGGATTAACAAAGGACTATCTTTTACTCAGTTTCGTATTTTATTATGATTTTGTTTTCAAGATCGTTTGAATTGCTTCTCATTGCCTGGCTTGTCTTACCAATGTCTTCAATATTCATAATTCTGATTATAGAAAACTTTAATTTAGGATTGGAGCAACCAAGGAAGCTACTGATTCAAGGTGACTGAAAGTATCAAGTCTTAAAAGTTTTCTTAAGAGAAAAGCACCACGTAGTAGATTAAAAAGAATGAGTGGAAGATAGGCGATACAGAGAATGGAATGTTTGTGATTTAAATACAGTTGATTTTACTAGCTCTTTTTATGTTTACCTTCTCCTGTGTGCCTGTATTCATACTATTATTGTGTCCTTGCAGTCTTTTAATGGGTGTTGTAAATACACTCTTTTTTCAAGTTATTTGACTCCATAGGTTTATATAAAAATCAAGCACTATTTATAGCGGAATTGCTGGAGCGTTTTTTTGGCTGGAAATGTGTTTAAAGCTGCAAATTGGCAAATTCACAGTATTATCAAACTGTTCTTAGGTGGGTTTTTTTTCCCCTTCACAATCAGGAATGTTGATTTCCTCTTATTTGAATTACTTGAATCCATTATTCTCTGACTTACAGAAAACGGGTCTTGACCTTGGCCACCATCCTTTCCTCAGCCTCTGATTTTTACTCCTACACTAGGTCTGCTCAAGACTGAGCAGCAGAAGGAGAAAATAAAGAGCAACAAAACTTGAGGAAAATGTCTTTTCTGAATAAAGCCTCTGACAGGAAGAAGCTTCCAGTCATAGGAGGTTAATGGCTAGCTTTTATAGATGGGATCATGTCAGATATTGGCCAGTTTTCCCATATCTAGTGCCTACTGGATATATCCAGATTTCCCAGCCTGTGCCAGTTCAGGAATTTGTAGTCCATAGTACTTACTCCAAGAGACAGTTTGTGTAGTGGTTAAGTCAGAAGCCTAGAAATCAAGGAACTGTGAGTTCTACTCCCACCTTAAATATGAAATCTTGCCTAGGAAAGAGGTAATGAAAATCTTGCCAAGAATATTGCAGACCCAGTTGCTAGGAGTAAATATGACCTGAAGCAGAGGTGGGTTCTTCCCGGTTCGGACCGGTTTGCCCGAACCGGTAGCAACCCGCTGGTAATGTCACTGACCTGGTTTGGTCAGTGCCGGTCCGTGGGAGCTGCCATTTTTTGGGGGGGGGATTTTTTTCCATGTTGTTTTCTTCTGTGCGTGCAGATCTGGTTCTCTGTGTGCTTGGAAGTGGGCCCGCCCTCCCGCCCCCGGGTTTATACGGACCTTTATTGCTTCTTCCGAAGCTCAGCTGATCAGCTCCACAACTGTTTTTCATGCTAATTTCCTTATTAGCAATGCAGAAGAGCTTGAATTCAACTACTGAGCATGCGCTGCAGCTAATTTGCACGAGTGGATGCGTGCAAAACGTGCACTTCGGTCGCGATGCGAACCGGTGGGGAAGGTAAGTAGAACCCACCCCTGACCTGAAGAATATTTACTCCAGAATTTTTTAGGTTTGTAGATGGTTCTTGTTCATTCTCAGCTCAGGATCCAAAAAGATCTTGACATACTTGAATAATGGGCCCTATCCAACAAAATGAAATTTAATGTGGAGAAAAGCAAGGTTTTACATCTGGGCAGGAAAATCCAAAAGTACAACTACAGATTAGGTGAAACCTAGCTCAAAAACAGTAACTGTGAGAGGGACCTTGGAGTCCTAGTAGACAATCACTTAAACATGAGTCAGCAGTGTGCAGCAGCAGCCAAAAAATACAATCCTTAGTTGTATAAACAGAGACATACAGTAGAATCAAAATCACATGAAGTATTAGTACTGCTTTATAAAACCTTATTAAAGCGACATCTGGAATACTGCATCCAGTTTTGATCACCACATTACAAAAATGATGTTGAGACTTTGGAAAAAGTGCAAAGAAGAGCAACCAAGATGAGTAAAGACCTGGAGACTAAAACATATGAAAAAAAGTTTGCAGGATTTGGGTTTGGATAGTCTAGAGAAAAGAAGGACTAGGGGGGGACATGATAGCAGTATTCCAGTATTTGAGGGGCTGCCACAAAGAGGAGGGGATCAATTTATTTTCCAATACTCCAGAGGCCAGGACAAGAAATTAATCAAGGAGAGAAGCAACCTGGAATTTAGAAGAAACTTCCTAACAGCGAGGACAAATTAACCAGTGGAAATGGTATATGGCTTGAACAGGGGGCTAGACTAGATGACCTCCAAGGTCCCTTCCAGCTCTCTTCTGATTGTTTGATTGATTCTACTTTGGGAATCTTGAGCAACTTTGCAAATTGGCGAGATCAGCATCAATTATGCTGAGCTGCTATCTTAATGTCCTACAATGCTTTTGAGTTATATTAAGATTAGATTGCGCTAAAGATACTAAAATGGTGATTCTCAGTGGTCCCGACTCATTATTTGTGCAAGGAGATAGTGATATTCTAGAAGCTACCTGGAGGGTATTGTATATTGTGGCTTGATAGCTCACTCTTAGAATATAATATCAAGTTCTCCAAGTTGTAGTCTCGCCATCTCCTTATGAATTGAGACGTCTGTGGTTCATTCACCGTGGCGAAGGGAATGATTTAAACTGCTCAGCCAACCAATATACTCATTGGATTAAAAATACAATAAGTGCTGTGTAACATAACCTGTTCTCCTTCAAGGGCGTTTTGCCTTTTGTTTAGTTTTGCTTGTATTTTTCATGTAACGTTTAAATGCCAGTCATGGCCCAAATCCTTTTCCTGTAAATATAAAACATTAATTTAAATATTAATAATTTAGATCTGCTTTTGGTGTATACATTTTCACTTCAAGATGTCATGGTTTTACTTCGTTTTGTCCTACTATTTACTCTCATTACTCTCATTTTTCCGAACTTCCGGTTTGCCCGTTTTTTCACCATCCCAGGCTTCAGTGAGGCCTGTGCGCATGTGCGGGGGCAGGGGGGTTGTGCGCATGCGCAGGGGGCAGCGTGGGGGGTGCGCATGCATGGGGGAGGGAATGGATGTGGGTACGTGCGTGTGTGCTAGCGTTCGTGTAGACTCCCTTTTGGCATGCGAACCAAAAAAGGTTTGCCATCACTGGAATAGTAGCAATCCAAGTGTCTCCTAGTGTACTGAATTTGAATTTGAACCCAGATCTTCCTTGTCGTTATGTACCTTGTTGTCTTTGAGGATATAGTGACTTCTGATAGCCACAGGGCAGTGGTGGGTTCCTACCGGTGCGGTCCACTCTATAGCACCGGTAGCGGCCCGCTGATGACGTCACAGTACTGGTGTGGTCGGTTGCCGGTGCCTGGGCGGCGCCATTTAAAAAAATTTTTTTTAATTTTTTAAAAAAATTTCTTCTGCTCATGCCCAGAAACCTGACAATTAAGTCTTTCCCTGTCCCTTCGCTTGAAAATAATAAGAAGCTCGCATTTGACACTTTTCCTTCGCTTTTGCCTAAAGCTTTCCAAAGTCGGCATTTTCCGAAAGCTTAGTCTTTTATACTGTTAATTTTATACAGTTTTATACTGTTATTCTTTAGACAAAAACATTGAGGACTGTTAAAAGATGCTGTTCTTTTAACAGTCCTCAATATTTTCGTCTAAGGAATCCATGACTGAAACCAAAAATGCTGTATGAGACTTGCTTGTCTTTTAACTATAGCATTTTCTGCATGTAAAGCTTGCTGTGTTGCCATGGTGTAACACGCACTTTGTATGCAAAGCTTTTCATGTAAGGTATAAAATAGCAAAAATAGTAGTAACAGCTCTCTGAAATAACTAATATATGACCGGCAAGCCACGCCCACCCGGTCACATGGCTGGCAAGCCACACCCACAAAATAAGCCACGCCCACAGAGTGGTAGTAAAAAAATTAGGAACCCGCCCCTGCCACAAGGCCGTTTTAGAATTCCTGCTGTGTTTCTGGATCAGCCACTAGCACAATCAACAATTAAATGTAACAAGTGATAGAAAAGAGTTTGTGACTATTTTCAGACAGAGTAAACCGCATTGGTGTAGATGGGCTAATAATTTGCTTTAGAAAGCAGATTCATATTCATTATGAACTAGCATGATGACAAGAACGTTCTGTCTCCTTTCTAAGTTGACATCAGGTTTTGGAGAAATACGTCCTTCACTGCAAAATGTCAGAAGGAAATGCTTATTATACCTTTTATCTGTTCTGTGCCAGCCCCGAGTTTTAAGATTCATGCTCATTTCGCAGAGGCCATTTAAGCCTGCTGGTATTAATTTATATCTGACGATCCAAGCCCTACCATTTTGCATTTCCTTCCCAGCCCTCCATCTTCTTGGTACGCATTTAAAATAAACTTTTAGCTGTAAAGGGCACATTATGAACCTGACACTGTTGAATTAGGCAGAATATCCTGCTATAATTCATTCCTGCAAATCGTCTATGGCTGTTTTATTTGGCAAAAAAATAGGCTGCCCAGAAGGGGTTGTAGGCTGCATAGTCCAGTCACAGAGAATCACATCTTTCTCTTTTTTTTCAGCACCTTTTCACACTTTGTGGAGAGAGAGTGAGGTCACACAGGATGATTGGAGTGATAAGCAGAATTTATTTTCAGTTCATCACACTTGGAGAGGTAGTTTCAAATATAACTTTTATGATTATATACATGTTTCCCAAGGAGAGGGAAGGGGAGAGGAGAGGAAGGGGGAGCGGAGAGGAGAGAGCAAAGGAAAGAGAGAAGGAAGAGAGAAAGGAAAGAAGGAAATAGCAGAAGGGAGGGAGGGAGGGAAGGGAGGGAGGGAGGGAAGGGAGGGAGGGAGGGAGAGAGAAAGGAGTGCATTACATTGATGAAAAGGGTACAGAAATATAGATGGTTAAGGTAAAGGTAAAGGTTCCCCTCACACATGTGCTAGTCGTTCCTGACTCTAGGGGGCGGTGCTCATCTCCGTTACAAATCAAAGAGCCAGTGCTGTCTGAAGATGTCTCCGTGGTCATGTGGCCAGCATGACTAAATGCCGAAGGCATATGGAATGCTGTTACCTTCCCACCAAAGGTGGTCCCTATTTTTCTACTTGCATTTTTTACGTGCTTTCGAACTGCTAGGTTAGCAGAAGCTGGGACAAGTAGCAATAGCAATAGCACTTCGATTTATATACCGCTTCATAGTGCTTTACAGCCCTCTCTAAGCAATTTACAGAGTCAGCATATTGCCCCCAACAATCTGGGTCCTCATTTTACCCACCTCGGAAGGACGGGAGGCTGAGTCAACCTTGAGCCTGGTGAGATTCGATCTGCCAAACTGCTGTCAGCTGGTGATCAGCAGAAGTAGCCTGCAGTACTGCACTCTAACCACTGCGCCACCGCGGCTGTCCAAGTAACGGGAGGTCACTCCGTATGCGGCACTAGGGATTTGAACCGCTGAACTGCCGATCTTTTGATCAACAAGCTCAGCGTCTTAGCCACTGAACCACCGCGTTAGGTTAGGAGGAAATGGTTAGGAGGATACAGATTATTTTGCTGACAAAGCTTGATTGTCACGGCATTTGCACTTTTTTTCTTTACTTCTGAAATAAACTATGGGGAGAAGAGAGATTATTTTATTTAGACACATTAATAAGCTACTAAAATTGTTTTTAACCTATTGGCGTGAAGGGAGAAATTATTTCTTTTTTCTTTGTCTTTTTTTCACCCCCTTTTTTATTTTTCTTGTATTTTTCTGTTTGTATTGACTTTTATTCTTTCCATTTATCATTCTGAATAAAATTATTTTTATTAAAAAAAAATAGAATTAGATAGGACTTGGCATCCAAATCTTAATGCAGCACTGTTAATGGAAAAACACCATCCATTGTGTCGAAGATCAGATGAGTAGCTAAAAGGAGACATAGGGCAGGCCGCTTGACCTTCAGGTCTTCGCCAACAACTTTCAGTTTAAGCTTTCTGCATCTAGCATCTGTAACTGTCTAGCTGACCTGTGTTCCACTATTTATGGTCATAATGAGCCAAAATGTTCTGTGAACTTATTCAGAGTAATTTGTGAAGAAAAAGGAAACTCTTTTTTTAATTTTCTTTTTTAATTTTCTTTTTTATTAGACATACATAAACAATCAAAGACAAACACATACAACAACAACAACAAAAAGGTGGGGCGTTGATGTCCCCCTATCATCCAAAAGCTATTATCGGATATTATCCAGTTATAAACTTTTTCCATGTAGATTTATATTAATCTCTATCTATACATCAGTTTTAAATTGTTTCTAATTTTCCACTAATTAATTAAGGCTATAGATAGTTTACATAATTCCTTCAGAGTACAACATTTTACCTTTTCTTTTATGTATTACAATAATATGATCCCCTATCAACCAAAATATAGTAAACATATAAAGCATTTTCCTAGATATCTGTTTTTCCTCTCTAACTGAACATCACAATTTGAGGACTTCCATGAAAAATGAAGCTCTTAAAGTCTTGTGCATGCCTTCACAAGGTAACAAAGTATGTTTCAGTATAAAAAAAACCCCAAACCCCAAAAACCATCCTTAATACATAAAATAGTCAAATAAGGACCACAGTTTGTTTGTTTGTTTGTTTGTTTGTTTGTTTGTTTGTTTATTTATTTATTTATTATTTTGTGAGATTTATATACCGCCTCACAGTGCAAGCACTCTCTAAGCGGTTTACACCCGTAAGCAATGTATATTTATATTGCCCCCAACAATCTGGGTCCTCATTTTACCTGCCTCGGAAGGATGGAAGGCTGAGTCAACCTTGAGCCGGTGAGATTTGAACCGCTGACCTGCGGATCACAGTCAGCTAAAGTGGCCTGCAGTACCTGCCTCTAACCGCTGCGCCACCTCGGCTCAGTTGTCTCAAAGGTGCTTTTTCTAGACGCAACTCGACGTTCTTTGTTTTCCCTTGAAAACATTTTGCTTCTCATCCAAGAAACTTCTTCAATTCTTCAGAACGGAAGAAGATTCTTGGATGAGAAGTGAAATGTCTTTAGGAAAAACAACACCTTTGGGACGATCAATGCTTATTTGGGATTTTTTGTCCTGGAAGTTAAAAAAAAAGAAAGCTTAGAACTACGTCGCCTTTGGCACGACCTAAGCATAACTCATAAAATTATCCGCTACAACGTCCTTCCTGTCAACGACTACTTCAGCTTCAACCACAACAATACACGAGTACATAACAGATACAAACTCAAAGTGAACCGCTCCAAACTTGACTGTAGAAAATACGACTTTAGCAACAGAGTGGTCAATGCCTGGAACTCACTACCTGACTCTGTGGTTTCGTCACCAAACCCCCAAAACTTTACCCTTAGACTGTCCACTGTTGACCTCACCCGATTCCTAAGAGGTCAGTAAGGGGCGTGCATAAGTGCACCAGCGTGCCTACCGTCCCTGTCCTAATGTTCCCTCTTATCAGTACCCATCTTATGTATATAAACAATGTTACATCTATGTATATTACCTAATTGACAAAATAAATAAATAAATAAAATAAATGAAATAAGAAAAGAAAAGGAATTTATGGCTGCAGAAGATGTTTAGGAAAGAAGGATACATGGATGGGGAATGCTAATATCGGAACATATCGGATTAAGAGAAAACCCTGAACGTTTTTGGGGTCAAATTGTTACGACTGAAACCTATTTCCAATTCTTCTCATCTTTGTGAGACTATTAATATGCACATTCACCGATCTGTAAATGAGATGGTCCTCTCTAGTACATTTGCAAATTGGAGGAGTGTGTACCTATCTTAATAACCAATATATTAGGATTGAGAGATGGCAAATATTCAATTACACTTTCTCTTTTACTTTATTAGCTACCGGCCAGTAGTGAAAATGAGGAGGGGGTGGCACTTTACTACCAGAAAGACCCTGAATAGAATTGTTTAAACAGTAAAATGCACATTGGCCTATTTTCATATGTTAATATGCCTCTTGATTTAATCATTGTGGGCTAATGACCTGCAAAATTTCATTTCCAAATGCAGCCATTTCCCAGCTGCTGAGACGTTAAAGTAACTAAAATTAAGGCAAATACTCCCCACCACCACCACCACTTAACAATGACTTAATGAAGTAGGCTTTCTAAGCTCAACCTTAAGGTTGTGTTTTCCCTGCCTGTTTTAAAGGCTCTTATATATGCGATTTTAATGGAAGAAAAGTAGCCTTTTTAGAAAAAGTCTGGCGTTGAACATGAATGTGAACCAGCCATTTCAATCCTGTGTTATTAAAAGTGCTACCTGGGCCACAATCCCTGGGAACTTAATCAAGAGAGTTTCAGAAACAGATCTTACAGAATAGAATAGGTGGAAGGGAACACCTATTCTATTCTGTAGAATAGGTGTTCTTCTAGTCCTGTGCTTCTCAAATAGTGGGGCGGGGCCCCCTGGGAGGGCGCAGAGCGATACCAGGGGGGGGGCGCATGACCCCGGGGAACATGCTTTTTTTTGCCACAGGGAGTAGGGGTTTTTTGCACCGAACATTAGCACACAGCACAGAGCAGGAGGTATGAACTGCAGATAACAAACCCTTAAGAGACACCATGGAAAAATATTTAACAGGGATGAAAAGAAAGGAGGAGAGAGACGGAGATAATGAGACAAACGTAAGTCTTCTGAAAGCTAAGACGAGGAAATATGATGAAGCGTATCTAGCGCTTGGCTTCACTGTGACTACTGTGGGAGACGAGGAAAGATCGGTATGTTTATTGTGTCTAAAAATGTTGGCGGCGGACAGCATGAAGCCAAATAAATTAAGGCGTCACTTAAACACATTACACCCCAATCACGCTGATAAGCTGCTTGAGTTTTTTCAGCGAAAACGTGCCGAATATTGCAAACAATCGTCCCGGCGGAGAGTTGGGGGAGGCGCAAAATGTTTACTTCTTCCTAGGTGGGGCATAACAGAAAATAATTGAGAAGCACTGTTCTAGTCTGATCCTCTGCTCAGGCAAGAGATCCTATACCAGTGATGGCGAACCTATGGCACGTGTGCCACAGGTGGCACATGGAGCCATATCTGCCGACACGTGAGCCGTTGCCCTAGCTCAGCTCCAGCGCGCATGTGCGCACCGGCCAGCTGATTTTTGGGGAATAGATTGACCCTCTCTTCTCTGTGACAGCCCCTCAAGTACTAGAAGACAGCTGTCATATCACCCCTAATCCTTCTCTTTGTTAGACTAGTTCCTGCAACCGTTCACGATATGCTTTAGCCTCCAGTCCCCTAATCATCTTTGTTTCTGTTCTCTGTACTCTTTTTGCTCTCAATATCTTTTTTTGTATCGTGGTGACCAAAACTGGACACAGTATTCCAAATGTGGTCTTACCAAAGCAGTAAGTTCATTCAGAGGAACTCGAACTCTTTACTTGAGAGCTCCCTTTCCTAGTAGCTAGTAGTTTTCAGGGCAGCAGCATGATAAATGTTGAAAGAGCAAAGAGAAGAGTGATATGGGATTACCAGAGACAAAAGGGGCATATCTGTCGGGATGAGAATAACTCTCATTAGAGGCGAAAATAGATCTTTACCTGGAACTCTGACATTAGAAATGAAACCGCAGTTTAAAGTTCTAAGTAGAAATATTTATTTCGGTACAAAAACAATAAATTCTTATTAATTACATCTCTGCTATAAAAACATGTCTTGCTTCCACAGAAGCTAGGAACAGAAAGAATGGACGGAGAGAATGGAATGTGTACTAGGAACATATCAATCACGTGTTCAGGAATAAACCATTATATTAAATAGGGATGCAGCTCCCTGCATATACATATAACAGGCAATAATCACTGTGTGACAATATCCCTGTCATTTGTGGCCTTCCATTGATGGGAGGGAAGTGTTTCTTGGTGCTTCAGCATATGTTGTCATTGAAGAATCCTAAGATCTGGTCTCTGGCATTGTAGTTATGCGGTTCAGGTAGCAAATGCTGAGGAAAACCTCTGGGAATCACAGGTTACTGGATTAGAAAATACTATGTGGTTTTTCCAAGGTAGTTTCTTTTGAGACCAGGCAGCTGATGGATGATGAAACACTGATGAATTTGTGGGCTGAAAGTTGAAAGCAGAATCCCATTACCTTATCAGTTTTGCCTCCTGGTAAATAGGTGAATGGTGGCTAAGTTATGGAACCATTTTGTTAACAATTTTCCAGTCAATGTTTTTGTGATAGTACCTGCAACAAGTTCTTCAAGATTTTTTCCATTGGCTCCATTACACCATAAGCTTAAATCCAATGGCCATTAAGTATGGAAATCTATATCTCAATGCCATTCAATTCCCCAATTCCAAAACTTCATTTCCACTCTTTTCTCTGGTGCAGGGGTCAGCAACTCTGGAGCCGCATGTGGCTCTTTTATCCCTCTGCTGGGGCTCCCTGTCGCTCAAAATAGGCGTCACAACCGTCAATGTGTGGTACCCGCCGGCAAGCGATTTATTGAGCTTTTCAACCCCCGGTAGGCCAACCATGGATAAATCCAAGAAAAGAAAAGTTTCAGAAGAAAACAGAACATTTAATTCAACTACATATGCTAGTTCTGTGGCCGCTCAGGAAATAGTCAGGCACGGGAAGGGTTTTGTGGCTCCCGGTGTTTTCTTTTCTGTGGGAAATGGATCCAAATGGCTCTCTTGAGTGTTTAAGGTTGCCGACCCCAGCTCTGGTGGAAGTTGCTTCTCTGGCAGTGGAAAGTTAAAAAAAAAAAGATGTTCTTCACCCTTGCCTAGGACTTTCACAGAAATTAGACCAGTTGCGAGCAATCCTTAACCAGTTTTATTTTCACATGTGTTGGTATAAATCATTAAGTCTCGAGAAGTATGGAGTTTGTTCTTGCTACAGATTAATTTAAAAGGAGATTGAGCAGATGACCTTGAATGATGCTGTCCATTGTTACTGGTCTTAGTGCCTGTTTATTATCCCCTGAATCAGCTGAGGTGGCGCAGTGGTTAAATGCAGCACTGCAGGCTACTGCTAGTTCAGCAGTTCAGCTGTTCAAATCTCACCGGCTCAAGGTTGACTCAGCCTTCCATCCTTCCAAGGTCGGTAAAATGAGGACCCAGATTGTTGGGGGCAATATGCTGAACTCTGTAAACCGCTTAGAGAGGGTTGTAAAGCACTATGAAGCGGTATATAAGTCTAAGAGCTATTGCTATTGCTATCAGAAACAGCTTTCTTTAAATGCTGCAATAGCTGCTGGTGAAATAGAATGGACAATGGCGAATAACCTCTAATTCTTCTTTGCGAGCTTCTGGATGTAACGTGTCGGCCACCACACAGCCCACCGTTGAGCTCGGTGAACTCCTGACCTCATTTTTTGAGTTCTCCCCCTTGAAGGAAGCTTTTTGAAGGCCGAGGTCTTGGATTCTGAGGCCAAAATTATGGCCAGCTGACCTTGTTTCACCATGAGCACAAGATTGTTTTATGGGACCCAGACAAGCGAAGCCAGTTACAACTTGGCATGTAAAGACACCTGCCAATCAAGTCTCCTTGCTTTCTGAGCACGGCCCTGTCATTGAGCCCTGACCTTTGAGAACATCTGACACTCTTGAAGAGTCACCGTGAGTTATGCCAGACAGGACTACATTGTGTGATATATTTTATGTCTTCCCATGTGCTCTGTTGAAAATAGATTACATTGAAAGAGGGAGGGCGAGACGGCCTAAACTGTAAGACATGTGCAGAATTCATTTGCAGAGAGTCATTTCACTTGAGTTCCTTTTGTTTTTGTTGGCCTTTTCCATTCACGTTTCTCTCAAAGGAAGGAGAAATATATTTCTTCTTTTCTCCCCATCACTGCCGCAATTACAACCCCAGTGCAATTATGGATTATTCTCGGAGATATTTAGCACCCAGCAGCTATAGGAGATTGTTAAAATGTCTGGCTAATGACTGGCAGGTCATTGTAACCACAAGCTTATCAACCTGAGCAATATCAAGGGATTAAGAATTACACTGTCTCTGATCTAAGTCTGGAATCTTGGAATTTCCCATCCTCCTTTATAGCAGCTGGGGAGCCCCTGGGATGTTTAGAAATACTTTTTTATCTTCTGGCCATCTGGGTTGAGTTGCTCTTTATGAGATAAGCTGACAATGGGATGCCTTTTCATTCTTATTTAGGTCTCTTTCATTGCTTTCCCAGACTTCCCACAATAGCTCACAAGGGCCAGTCTCTAAATATGGACTGAAGAGGCTAGGTCAGTGATGGCGAACCTTTTTTTTCCTCGGGTGCCGAAATAGTGCCCACGCGCGCTTTCGTACGTGCATGCGTGCCCACACCCATAATTCAAAGCCCCCCACTCACCCCACCCCCCCTGCGCATGCGTGCGCGACCCCCCCACTCCCCCATTTTCCGACTTCCAGTGGGCCCGGTAGGCCCGTTTTTTGCCCTCCCCAGGCTCCAGAGGCTTTCTTGGAGCTTGGGGAGGGCGAAAACGCTCTCCCTGCCACCCCGGAGGCCCTCCAGAGGTCGAAATCGCCCTCCTAGAGCCTCCGCGCGAGCCAAAAATCAGCTGGCGGGCACGCACATGCGCGCTGGAGCTGAGCTAGGGCAATGGCTCGCGTGCCGGCAGATATGGCTCCGCGTGCCACCTGTGGCACCCGTGCCATAGGTTCGCCATCACTGGGCTAGGTGCTTTCAGAACTATTTATCAAGGAATGATTTCCTTCCTTCCTTCCTTCCTTCCTTCCTTCCTTCCTTCCTTCCTTCCTTCCTTCCTTCCTTCCTTCCTTCCTTCCTCCCTCCCTCCCTCCCTCCCTCCCTCCCTCCCTGCCTCCCTCCCTGTCACGGTGTGAATATTGTCAGTTGTATGTCTATGCAGGGTGATGCGCCCCTATTCTAATATTATGGTATATTCCAATACAAGCAGAACATGTGATATGATCTTGTACGCATGTCCACATTCCTGATCCACCATTAATCACTTTTGACTTGGCTCTTGACCGGAACGGTCGCGTCTTCTTAGCAAATATGTAATTATTCAGGATTTATTGTTTTTGTATCGAAATAAATATTTCTATTAGACTTTTAATCTCGGCTTTATTTCTAACTGTCTGAATTCCAAGCAAAGATGCAAATCGCCTCTATGAGATATCATTCTCACTCCAATACTCCCTCCCTAGCAGTGTGGGTGTTTTCCCACCAAACGAGCTTTTTAAACTGCCATGGTCCAAAAGTGTTTTTCAACAGGAAAGGAGCTTGTTTGCGTGTCAGAAACATGTGTGCCAAGTCTTTCTTTGGGGTTTTTAGAAAGAAGATTTCTCTGTATGTTAGGAGTAAATAGATATATTAAAATAAGCTACGGGACATATAGTGCAGTATAACAATGATAAATGATGTTGTGTGTAATTTCTCTACTATTAACATAAAGTAATATAAACTGAAGGACACTAGTCTATTGAGAGAGTTAGTAGCTAATGTTCCATGTCAGATGTGGACAATGTCAGGACTGAATACAGATTAGACGGTGTCCTTTTCTCCCCGAGGGAATTAAACTTTAAGTCACCACTGGCTGGCAATGGTTTTACTGCATTTTGTTGGTGCCTTTCCTGGTCTATTAATTCAGGAGCTGTAAATGACAATGTGAGTAAAAAGGTTTTCCAGTGGGATGCATCTCATTTCAGTTTCCACAATACACACTCAATGCGTTGTGTCATAATACACATTAAAAATGATGTGGATTAACCGTAGTTCTCTTTGGATCTTGGCGATGTTTCCTTCTTTTCTTTTCCTCGATTCCAAGAGAGTAATATCCTTCGTTTACCAGAATGAGGAATCTGGATATTTTTCTCTGGATATGTAAAAATAAAAGAACTCATCAACCAGCCAATGAAAATGTTGAATAGCAGTTGCTATTTGTGGACTCCAACTCCAGAATTCTCCAGCCAGCAAATCAAAGTCCAACATTTTCAAGTTAACAGGCTGCTTACTAGACTAGATTGATTATCTATCTATCTATCTATCTATCTATCTATCTATCTATCTATCTATCTATCTATCTATCTGTCTATCTGTCTATCTGTCTATCTGTCTATCTGTCTATCTGTCTATCTGTCTTTCTGTCTTTCTGTCTTTCTGTCTGTCTGTCTGTCTATCTGTCTATCTGTCTATCTATCTATCATCTATCATTCTATCCTCTCTCTCTCTCTCTCTCTCTCTCTCTCTCTCTCTCTCTCTCTCTCTCTCTCTCTCTCTCTCTCCCCCTCTCTCTCCCTACCTACCTACTACCTACCTTTTAATTGAGTATCTAGTCTAGTCAGCAGTCTGCTATACATACATACAGTACATACATACATACATACACACACATACATGCATAAAAACATACATCACACAGATAGTCCTCGACAACCACAATTGAGCCCAAAATTTCTGTTGCTAAATGAAACATTTGTTAAGTGAGTTTTGACTCATTTTAAGACTTTTCTTGCCACAGTTTTTAAGTGAACCACTGCAGCTGTTACGTTAATAACACGGTTGTTAAGTGAATCTGGTTTCCCCATTGACCGCTTGTCAGAAAGTAGCAGAACCTGATCACATGATCCCAAGGCACATAACTGTCATAAATATGAGTCAGTTGCCAAACATCCGAATTTCGATTTCTTGATCATGGGGATGCTGCAATGGTTGTGTGAAAAACCAAGATAAACCACTTTTTTTCTGTGCCATTGTGACTTTGAACACCCACTGAATCAGAGGTCTTCAAACTTGGCAACTTTAAGACTTGTGGACTTCAACTCCCAGAATTCTATGCTATGCTATGCTGGCTGGAGAATTCTGGGAGTTGAAGTCCACAAGTCTTAAAGTTGCCAAGTTTGAAGACCTCTGCACTAAATGAACTGTTACAAAATGAGGGCTACCTGTATATATATCCCACAAGAAAGACAATAGCAAACCACTTTTGCCCAAGGTTTCACCAGGAATAATCAACTCAAGGGAATCTTTACTTTTTAACAACACAACTATTTTTAAAAAAGACTTCCATTATGGTCCTGCTTATACCGGACTTGATTTTTACTCATAACCACCAAACGTGATGAACAATAATCATCAGCAGCAGCCCAGCCAAATACTTTTCTAAATACATTGCTAATAAGCATCATATTTTAAGACAGAGGAGCACATTTTCTCTCTCTTGAAGCTGATTGTCTTGCTTGGCCTCTGAAGGACATTGCCTAGTGCCACGCTCCCAAAAGAAGGCAGGGCTGAGCCATGAATAAAACCTAAATTGGATTATCTTTAAATTAAATTACATTCAAATTAAGTTAACTAGGATCACACTCGTATGATCCTCTTTTGCAAAGCTCAGTGAGCAAAAAGTTGGCCATTTCTTTTTCTCTCAGTTCAATCTCCCTCATAAGGTTGTTGTGAAAATTAAAATTTTTCACAAGAAAGGAAACTTCTTATGCTCTTTGTGGGGAAAAGGAAGAAATAAGCAAGTATTTGTTTGTTAAGTGTCTTTCTTCCCCTAATAGTTTAACTGCATCTGTGCAGGCTCTTTTTATAGCTTAATTCAGTGTTTCCCAACCTTGGCAACTTGAAGATGTCTGGACTTCAACTCCCAGAATTCTCCAGCCAGCGAATGCTGGCTGGGGAATTCTGGGACTTGAAGTCCAGACATCTTCAAGTTGCCAAGGTTGGGAAACACTGGCTTAATTCACTGAAAAAAACAGTTTAGCTAAATGTGATTTCTACTTTATATAGCGTTTTATAAGTTACCCCTTGATCAGCTGTTGCAAAACTTATCTCTGGGCAATACAAGTTTCTTCCTTTTTTCCTTTTTTAAAAAAACATATAAAATATGTAATTACCGTATTTTTCAGAGTATAAGACGCACCGGAGTATAAGACGCACCTTAGTTTTTGGGGAGGAAAATAGGGGAAAACAATCTGCCTACCAGGTATTCATCTGGCTAGCGTCCTTAGTCTTGTCAACTTCAGCACATTATTTTATCCCCTGGTTAGGACTTAAAAAAACCTTCTTCGGAGAGAGTAACAATGAAAGAGCCTGCAAGCCAGTAAGAGCTGGGAAGATCATTAGCACCTGGTTAGGGCTAGAAAAAAACTTATTCGGAGCAGCTTCAGCACATTATTTTATCTCCTGGTTAGGACTTTAAAAAACCTTCTTCTGAGAGAGTAACAATGAAAGAGCATGCAAGCCAGTAAGAGCTGGGAAGATCGTTAGCACCTGGTTAGGGCTAGAAAAAAACTTTTTTCGGAGCAAGTAGAGCAATGAAAAAAAATTCTGCAAAGACTTAGGGCTGGAAAAACCTTCTTCGGAGAGAGTAACAATGAAAGAGCCTGCAAGGTAAGAGCTGGGAAGATCGTTAGCACCTAGTTAGGGCTGGAAAAAAAGCTCCGAAAAAGCTACATTCGGAGTATAAGACGCACCCAAATTTTCAGCCACTTTTAGGGAGGAAAAAGGTGCGTCTTATACTCCAAAAAATACGGTATTTCATTCAGGATTGGGTATAATTCTTTTCCTGCAAATTGTCTTTTTCTTCTCTTCTCATGATAGGGTTCTTGATGGATTGATTCGATTTAATTTTTAAACGTCACCCCGCTGAGCCTGGACTCTCGCAGCATACAACTAAAACCAATGCAGTGCCTAAAAGGAGATACACAATTGTGACATACAGCTAAACATAACAGGGGGAACAATATAGCATAACTACTAGGTACTTAGTGAATTGACTTGAATATTGTCACTGCGCCCTCTTTTTTTTCCAGTAGAGTAAGATTTGCTTCGCATCTTGTGTGTCGGTGTGTGTGTGTGTGTGTTTGTGTGTGTGTGTGTGTGTGTACTTGTGCATTGCAGAAAACTGTCTACAGTACTTTTAGCCTTTGACGTTGGACCCAACACCTTGTCGTGTCATGTAGCACTACTCTGAAAACATTCCTAATTAAGATACAGCCCAATTGATTCCTTTGTGTTTATCTGTTGTGTCAAGGAAGTATTTCAAAAACTAGGACATAAAAATGCTGTTAACATTTTTTTTAAAAAAAAGCGACGAAAAGAAGCCTACGAGGTTTTAGTCTCTCCCTCTCCTATTTTCCGGATCACCCCTTGAACGCGTGATAATAAATTCAGAGGCCTGACAGTGTCTTAAGTCTGCTGTGCCTTTGCCCTCAATTTCAGTGAGATGGGCCATTGAAAACTCATTACAAGCTGTTTAGACTCTGACTTTGACTTTTGCTCGGCAGTGAACAAAATTAACAGCTCTTGGTGGAGGAGGGGGAGGAAGAAATGTGTGTGAGAAAACCAAGGGATTCTTGGTTTAGTTGTGTCAACAGGTTGAATTCTCAAAGTACACTTGTTCTACATGTGTCCTCCACTTCCTGTGCCCATTTTTCTCTCCCAGTTGGTCACCAGAAGGGTAGCATTCGCTGCAGGTATTCAGTTTTACGTTTGTTTGTTTGTTTGTTTAGATCCCACCTTTATTATTTTTGGGAATAACTCAAGGAAGAGAACATATCCAGCTCACCTTCCTCCTCCTATTTTTCAACCTTGTAGGTTGAGTTAGCTTAAAGAGAGGGGTTGGTCCAAGATCACCCAGCTGTCTAAGGAAGAATTAGAATTTACAGCCCTCCGGTTTCTAGTCTTAACCACTAGACCAGTGTTTCCCAACCTTGGCAACTTGAAGATGTCTGGACCTCAACTCCCAGAATTCCCCAGCCAGCGAATGCTGGCTGGGGAATTCTGGGAGTTGAAGTCCAGACATCTTCAAGTTGCCAAGGTTGGGGAACACTGCACTAGACTAAACTGGCTTTTTAACTTAGTTGTAGCAGGACTGCTTTGTAAATTTAACTGTTCTTTCTTTCAAATGCTGTCCATCTCCCTCACCCTCCATCCCAATTTATTGCAAACATTACCTTGATAAGAGCAAGAGGAAGGAGTCTCTGGCAGGAATTTATTTTCGCTCTTTTCCCTGCAGCTGTTTAACAAATGTTTACTATCTCTTTTTCTGTAACTGTGTTGAAGAAACAAAACTCTGGTGGACTGTTAACCCATAAACCTGTTCACAACAGCAGACAAATTCATTCCTCTCTTATTCAGCTATTACATAAATTGTAGGAACAATGTTAAAGTCTTGGAAATTTCTGCTTATAACATTTTTCCTCCCTCCCTCCCTTCTCTTTCCTTGGTTCTTTTATTCCTCCCTCCTTTTCTTCCTTCCTTCCTTCCTTCCTTCCTTCCTTCCTTCCTTCCTTCCTTCCTTCCTTCCTCCCTCCCTCCCTCCCTCCCTCCCTTCTCTTTTCATCTTTCTTTATATTGGGTGATTCTGCAATAAATTATGTTCCCAAAACTGGATTAAAATCAGCAAAATGTTCCCGAAGAAAGCTCAAAGCACATCACTGTTGGATCAACGTTGAAGTTTGCATTGACGTTGGCCTTAACGTTTACAGTTTGTGTGACAGGAATCATTTATACTTGAGTAGAGATGAGGAAATAACTTATACTTTATGTGCCAGGAGAAGAGGGAGGATAGAAATCCTCAAATGTTCTGTTTGATTTAAATACGGTAAGCTTTAGGTTTCAACCCAATTATGTAGACAGCTGGCCCAGAGCCAACCCATGGGCAATGCCTTCAAGGTCACAAGAGGCTTTTTCCAAAACGCATTGGAATTTTACCAATTGGAGAATCCGCACAATGAGCTGACTATGCAAAAAAAAGGGGGGGGGGAAGTGGTGTCAGCCATGAAAGCTTTATCTACCCTGTTCGCTATTCTAGTAATCAAAGAAGAAAGGGTATATCTTCTTACCCTTTCTTCCTCATGTTGGTGATGTTGCTATTATAGTGAACAGTCATTGATTTGAAATCTCAGCCAGGTATGGATGACATTGATCCAGTGGGTTCATACATCAGCTATTTACTTATCTAATGAAGGTTTACTTTAACTCAGCTGCGTTGAAGGAACCCTAGTCTCCTAACTGAGACAGAACTCCGCACTCAACCATGGGTTGTAAACAATGATGAATGACTAAGTCCCATCCAAGCAAACCATATTGCAGCTTAGCACCCTGCATAGGTCCGGCCAATGCTATCTAAAACTTGACACCATTCCACAAGACTATTATGAAATTTCAGATGTCACTTGGAGGTACTTGGAAGAAACTTACCATCTGTTGAACTAAAAAGCACATCATTATGGGTGGGGGGAAGCATCATGCTCTGAAAGGACTTATTTTGGAGTTTAAAATGTTTGAACGTCATGTATTTATAGTCTCCATCTCATGAATCTCAGACTAGCTGCCTAGGTATGCTGTTGTTTCCTTCACTGTTGGATTTAAAGATAAATTCTTAGCGTCTATGGAGATTTTCAATCATCCAGGTCATGGTTGTCCCAAAGGTGCTTTTCCAAAGGGCAAGTGGACTTTCTTGCTCCCACCCACCCGTGAAGATGTTTAGCTTCTCATTCAAGAAGCTTCTTCAGTTCAAGAGAGAACTGAGAACCGAAGAAGCTTTTTGGATGAGAAGCGATACGTTTTCAGGAGGGGGAAATCACAAAAAAGCCCACTTGCCTTTTGGAAAAGCCCTTTTGGGATAAGTTCTCGGTGTTGGGGGCCGAGGTGAAAACGTTTTCCCAACTGTTATGCAAGAACTCCTCTGCTCTTCAAAATGTGTTTCTCTTGATCTTGCTCAAAACAGTATCTGCACTACAGCTGCGCGAGATGTAGTGGGTGTACCGAGATACACCCACGTAACCTATCCTTTGCCAGCTGCATTGGTTGCCAATTAGTCTCCGGTTGCAATTCAAGGTGTTGGTTTTGACCTTTAAAGCCCTACATGGCTCAGGGCCAGGTTACCTACGGGACCGCATCCTACCACATACCTCCCTAAGACCGGTTAGGTCCCACAGAGAGGACCTCCTCTGGGTCCCATCGGCCAAACAATGTCGGTTGGCGGGGCCGCGAGGGAGGGCCTTCTCTGTGGGAGCCCCGTCCCTCTGGAACCAACTTCCACCAGAGATCCGGACTATCCCCACCCTGCTGGCCTTCCGTAAAGCCTTAAAAACATGGCTCTTCCGGCAGATGGGGTGAATAGGATAATCAGATTCCCCCCTGAATGTTGTGTTTATTATGTTCTTTTTCTTTAATTATATTTTTAATTCTATTTTTAACTTAAATTATGATTATTGTTTTTAAAATGTACGTTTCTTATTCATGTTGTACGCCGCCCTGAGTCCCACGGGATTGGGCGGCCTATAAGAGCGTCTAAATAAATAAATAAATAAACATCTCAGTTCAGATTCTCCCAGTTCCCATCACCAATAATTATTTTAAGGTAGTCCTTGACTTATGACCATTCATTTTATTGCCGTTCAAAGGTACGATAGCACTGAGAAAAGTGATTTGCAACCAATCTTCATACTTATCATCCCTGCAGTCATATAATTGCAATTTGGTCATTCTGCAACTGCCATGCATTTATGATGGCTGCAGCATTCCATGGTCACGTGATCACCATTTTTAACCTTTCCCAGAGGGCTTCTGACATGCTTAACAACCATGTGATTCTCTTAATGACCATATCACTAAGGGATGGAAATTCCAGTCCCAATTGTACTTGTAACTAGAGAATTCTTGCTTGCTTTTGTTAGCTGCTGCTGCTGGTGATGATAACTACACCAGCAAAATAAATAAATCAATATATTAGAGAGAGAGAGAGAGAGAGAGAGAGAGAGAGGGAGGGAGGGAGGGAGGGAGGGAGGGAGGGAGGGAGGGAGGGAGGGAGGGAGGGAGGGAGAGAGAGAGAGAGAGATGATGATGATGATGATAGATAGATAGATAGATAGATAGATAGATAGATAGATAGATAGATAGATAGATAGATAGATAGATAGATAGATAGATAGATAGATAGATAGATAGATAGATGATAGATAAATAGGAGAGAGAGAGATGATAGGTAGGTAGGTAGGTAGGTAGGTAGATAGACAGACAGACAGACAGATAGATAGATAGATAGATAGATAGATAGATAGATAGATAGATAGATAGATAGATAGATAGATAGATAGATGAGAGATAGATGAGAAAGAGAAAGAGATGAGAAATAGATAGATGAGAGATAGATAGATGAGAGATGAGAAAGAGAAAGAGATGATAGATAGATAGATAGATAGATAGATAGATAGATAGATAGATAGATAGATAGATAGATAGATAGATAGATAGATAGATAGATAGAAATATAAATAGATGTAGCTATATAGATAGATGTAGATGTAGATATAGATATTTTTAATTAAAATCCTCCCTAATTTTTTTTTTTACTTCAAAATTCTTGTTTGCTATTCTAGAAGTTCATGATTGTCATTTTACAAATCCACTGATTGCAATTCCTGGCATACGGTTGCAGTCCATATGGACGGTATACAAAAAATATTCACATTTGTATTAAACATTTTTACTACTGGCAATCCCAGTTGAACGGAGCTTCCAAAATGTTCCTCGTTGTTGTCATTACTATTTAATTTCTTATTCCTATAAAGCTGCACGTAAGGTCTGCTAGATCTAGGGTAGAAGAAAGAAAAACCTGTATGCCAATAGAGAGAGGTTGTATCAGTGATGTTTACAGCTCTGTTCTTGAGATGCCAACACATTAATCCCCCCCCCCCAATATTGGATTAAAAAAAAAGCTGCCCCCATGAATTTTTTTCTGTTTTGCTTACTGGAGCACTTGGCAATACCTATTTTGGACATTCCCTGAACCAGCGACTTCAAGGGGTGTCCTTCAAATTCTAAATATAACCATCTTGGTTATATTTCCTTTTAAACAAATAATGAAATCAGCCAAACACCTTTTTGAAAGAATTTGTAGTAGGTATGGAACAATACTTTTCTTTGTACAGATTCCTTGAAAGTATCTCATATAATGTATCATTATTATTATTTTCACTATGTCTAATATTTTTAAATCTTGGTTGATCTAAAAAAAGGGGGGGGGAGAGAATAAATGTAATTTCTGCCAAATAGTCTGTCGTGTTTGTTGAACTGGGATAAGAACTTGAATTTTCAGAATAGTTATATAATTTCAAGAGAAAAAAGTCAGTTTTCCGATGTTCTGGGAGTGAAGTCTTTTTCTCCTTGAAGTTTTATTTCTATGTTAAGGGAAAAAAATAAAATTTCCGTGTTTCCATTTCTGAATACTGAATGACTCTAGCTTTCATTGTTTAATTCAACCTTGTTTAGCATTCTAATGTAGGTAAACGCAGGGGTGAAATCCAGCAGGTTCTGACAGGTTCTGGAGAACCGGTAGCGGAAATTTTGAGTAATTTTCGGAGAACCGGTAGCGAAATTTTGAGTAGTTTGGAGAACCGGTAGCGGAAATTTTTAGTAGTTTGGAGAACCGGCAAATACCACCTCTGGCTGGCCCCAGAGTAGGATGGGAATGGAGATTTTGCAATATCTTTCCCCAGGAGCGGGGAGGGAATGGAGATTTTGCAGTACCCTTCCCCTGCCACGCCCACCAAGCTACACCCACCAAGCCACACCACGCTCACCAAGCCACGCCCACAGAACCGGTAGTAAAAAAATTGGATTTCACCCCTGAAGTAAAGGTTCTTTACTTACTAGTCAAGTAGTCAAATAGCAAATACTTAGTTATTTGCTATTTAACTACTTTAAAAAATTCAATTTAATACGGACCTAGCATTTTTTTTGTCAGCATTATCTCTTTCAGGACTTATGTCTCTGTGCAATCATATACTGAACTTATCTTTGTTTAATTACATTAATGAACATACTCAGTAATAAATAGTGGGTGATATGATAAGAGTTGCCTTATTTCAGTATTTTTGTCCAGATCTGCCATGAAAATACTCTTTGATGTTGACATATGTTCATGCAGTTGTGGTGTTCTCTCAAAAGCTGGTTTTTTTCCCCTTAAATGAGGGAAGCTAAAATATTCTTTGTAGGTCCTGGCTTCTTACATTATGCTATACATATGGTTTGTTTTCATTGACACTTAAAACATTGTGTGGACTCAGCCCCTGTGATCTGTAAATCATCCTTTTACAGCTCAGTCTGATTTGTGTCACACATCTTTTATTTTAGCTTATAATAGAAAATTGCCAATTACTCCCACTCAATCCGATTTTTTTAAAACAAACAAAACCATTTTAATTGCATAATGATATATCCATCTCCCACTCTTTCTTTTCTTTCTCAATGGACCACAGGGGTGTTTTCTAATGAAGTGAAATCTATTCCATTACACAAGCATGAGTATAAACATTTCAGATATAATTTATTATACCTAATTAATTTATGGCAGCTTAACTGTTAGGGATTCTGTACATCGCTCACATCATATTTAACTCTTTTTTTATTAATCATTCTTTTATTTATATTTTTTTCCTCAGAGTTGAACACTGCTTTTTCTTTTTAATTTTGCCCTGCGGAGTAGTCTTCTGGCACGTTTCTGAAAAAATGGCAGTATTGCTTAGTAGTATTGTTGGTAGTAGTTAACAAATAGTCCTCGACTTATGACCACAATTGAGCACATAATTTATGTTGTTAAGTGAGACATTTGTTCAGTGGGTTTGCCCCATTTTACGACCTTTCTTGCCACCGTTGTTAAGGGAATCACTGCAGTTGGTAAGTTAGAAATCGGTTGTTAAGCAAATCTGGCTTTGCTTGTCAGAAGGTTGCAAAAGATGATCACATGATCCCGGGACACAGCCAACAATCATAAATATTATTAAAGTT
>JALIGW010000015.1:10374115-10386615 GCA_023053685.1 Diadophis punctatus similis
ACTTGGTCCCTTGCTCCATCTGGGAATTTTTTCTTTCAGCTTCCCTGTCTAAGTTACAGCCCTGAGATAACCTGGTAGTTTCCAGCCAAGTGCTAACAAGATGCGATTGTGCTTCGTTTCTGAGTCTGATTAGGACAGCCAGGTGTTGTCATCTGCTGAGATGGGCCTAGCTTTCTAGGATTTTAATCTCTGGACACTCTCTACCCATCCTAACGAGATTGCAAGGCAATTCTAAACATGCATGAGAATCAAATCCTATGAAATCCACGAGACCTGCTTCTAAAAATGTATTTATAATGTGAAAGAATCATTTAAACCCTTCTGCATACACAATGTAAACTGCTCAGAACTACTGAAGATCCAGCAAAGTAAAAAACATTGGACCTCTTAAAAATCTGGAGTGATACAATGCTTGGTAATATATCTTCCACCAGTAGAGAGAAGAAGGCTGATGTAGCAAGTTGACTGAATGCACTTGGAAAGAAGTTGGGGGCTGGAATACAGTTGTGTAAATGAGTCCCTTGGAGATAAGTTACATAGAAGAGGGCAAGAAGCACTGATCAGGCCAAAGAGGGATGATAAATGTGTTTATTCCATGGCTCTGCAATGGAATATATGACTAAGAAGGCACATATTAGTAGGGTCTGGTAGAGTGTGATCTGTTCATTGCCCTGAAAACATATCAGAAATGCCTTAATTGATGAGGTTTCATATACTAACTTTCATCATTAAGAGAAAAAGATGCATGTTATTCTCTCTCATGGTTTTATAACAATTATTCTATAATGCTTCACATCTGCCATCTTAACTGGCGACTGAGCATATGTTGTATTTTAGAGGTGTGGATTTTGTACAGGCTGTAAATAAATCAGATCTGCATTAGTGCCAAAATATGTGCATATATATATATATATATACAACAGAGATTTCTTCCCAAGAGCAGAGTCTCTTCATCAGAGGTAAAAGAGAGAAGGGATTTTTTTTTCTCTTATCTTCCAGAACATCTTCCTACTATTTATTGTGATTTCTTGATCTGTAATTTCTTTAGAAAAGATGGTAACTTGCCGGGGCATTTGCAAAAGTCTTCAGCAGTCAGTCTTATTTCTTTAATCCTTCTGATCAGGGGTGGGTTCCTGCCGGTACGCTCTTACCTGTTGGTCACCGCAGAACCAAAGAAGCTGGTGGCGTTCGCGGCGCGGGACTTCCCCTGCCCGCTTTCCCCCGCCCGCCTGAACGCCGCCATTTGCGTTCTTTTGCCCTCTGCGCAAGCAGAATACTTTGCGCATGCACATATATATATGCCATGGGAACTTCTGAGCATGCGCAGAAGCTGAATTTCCGGCACTGCACATGTGTCGCCATCTTGTTTTTGGGTGGTTATATATATATGCAGTAGTCTATTTTCATGTGGGTGGACCCGCCTGGAGACAGAGGAGTGCTGTCTCGGTTTCTAAGACCATCGGAAATATGTGTTTTCTGATGGTCTTAGGCGACCCCTGTGAAGGGTCGTTCGACCCCCAAAGGGGTCGCGACCCACAGGTTGAGAACCGCTGATATAGATAGTCTTGAAAACTCTGTTGCATTTAACATTTCCCCCCACTCTAAAGCCAATGTTGAAGAGTTATACCCTTAGCTCATTTAAGTTACAATAAATGTGAAGATTTCACATTACTCAGTGGGAATTTCTTCTAAACTGAAATACTCTCATCTGCTCATCCCAGCCCCCTGCTCAGACACATAATCAAACTATGGCCAACCTCTAAGGATAAGACTTTAATAAATTAAGATTAAAAATAAATAAATAAAAAGGAGTTGTTAAATGGAAGCTCGGTAATGCGGGATATTGAGCAAAAATAGTGTTCGGAACCCTTAGACCTAGTTTGTCAATTGATAAATTAATCTGTTAAAGAAATATTGGATTTATATTTAACTTGAAAAAAACAGGGGAAGCTCTTTTCTTCTGCACTTATAACTTTGAATACACTTTTCGGTTCCTCTTAGTTATCTCAAATTAAATCTTAAATTGAGCTTGTGGTCTTGTGAATTAATACCTTAGCCTTTCAGCTCTTTTGCTGAGGCCATACAAATCTAAGGGTAGAACTGGTTGCTGGGTCAGGTCTTGGCATGTAGTCTATAGAAATGGTTTAATGATGCCCACAGATATTTGCATTCTGTACGTGAGATCTTTAATGCATTGGTGGGCTCGGCAAAGGTCCTTGATTATCACCTGATTGTGTTGCCATGGCCAATGAATTGAGCAGAAGCACATTTGTGCACACAATGTATGTAACAAGATTCAGTGCATATAAATAAGCGCTATTTGGAAGTGCACATTTGAAGTAAAATTAGAAAAAGGGGCCATTCTGGCTTTCATAGCAGCACAAATCTATCCAAAGGGTGTTACAAATTACGTAGCACTCTCTGGGGCAGTTTGTATATTTGTACACAGCACATTTCTTTTTCAGTCAATGCATTCAAAGAGAACATGGGTGAACCAGCAGCAGCCGCCGCCGTGAACTGGAGTATATTTTCAGGGCTATGTCGTATTAAGTGGAGAGAACACACAGCATTTTTTTTAAAAAAAATTGTCAGTCCCTCAGAGTCGCATTTATAAGATGGACAGCCCTAGAAATCCAAATAAATAAATAAAGATTGAACATGCCATATACCTTACCTTAATGTTGACTCTTCCTGGCAAAGAACATTTGGCAATAACAAGACAACTCTGTTTCTTCAAGGTTGTCTTTATTGGCAAAAGAACAATAACGTATAACTATGTTGGTTCAGGATAATCATCAGTGGTTTCTTTAAATGTGTCAAACTTTATCATTTTTCAAGAATGCAAGAAAGTCCATCAGTAATTCTAATGTACAGTAGCTTTGTTCTTGCATATATTAACCATCTCTCTGTATAGATCATACAACAGGTTGACATTGTGCTTACCTACTAATTTACATTTACCTTTATTGTATTCCTTTAATTTTATATCAGTTAGTGGTGAAGTCTATATAAAATTGAACAAATTCTAGCATTTGCCTTTGATCTAGACCAGTGATGGCGAACCTTTTTTTGCTCGAGTGCCAAAAGGGCACGCAAACGTGCGATGGCACAATGGAGTGTGCCCACACCCATAATGCAATGGCTTCCCCTCGTGCATGCGCACACAACCCCCCCGCACTGCCCAGTTCCGGTTGGCCTGTTGGGCCGTTTTATGCCATCCACAGGCTCCGGAGGCTTTCCTGAAGCCTGGGGAGGGCGAACAACAGCCCAACAGGTGAAAACACCCTCCTCCCGCCCTCCAGAAGGCCGAAAATCAGCTGGCCAGTGCGCACATGCATGCTGGAGTTGACATAGGGCAAAGCCTCGCGTGCCCTCAGATATGGCTCCGCGTGCCACCTGTGGCACCTGTGTCATAGGTTCGCCATCACTGATCTAGACCTTTGCTGAATCCTTTAGCCCTCCTCTAAAGATATTCTAATTGTTTAATATCATTCTCAAATCCAAACCTGAACTATTTGCCAAACGAGCATCTCACAGAACTGCTGCCTGCTGAAGCTAACTATAACTTACTATACATATTTAACCTTATATGGATAGTGTGTTCCATTTGAGGTGGCTCACCAAATTTCAGAAACCTTATTACTTTAAACAATTAACTGGAAAAATACTGTACATAATTGAGCTTCTGGGTGATTTTAAGCTACACTGGTGCACAGACGAAAGAAAGTTGGTTTTCATGATTATTTATTTTCAATTTTGTACATTGCAGAGGTGTGTGTGTTTGTGTTTGTGTGTTTGTGCATGTAGGGGGAAAGGAGAAACAAAGAGGTGTTTTTTTTTTACTTTAAAAAAACACAGATCTGCACAAACCTATGGACTTTTGCTATGCTATCCTAGGAAGACTTCACAAGGTCAACAGTTTGAGCCTCTTTGGAATCCCAAAATTGAATCTTGGTGCATCCATTTTCCTAATAGGATTTGTGCAATCCCAATTGGTGCTGACAGTTTTGGTCTCATCGCTCTGTTGTGCTGTACATTTTTATTTGACACCAGAGATGGCATCAGTGTGGATTGGAGAGAGCATCTGGGCTCTCTCTTGGGATTTAAGCTCTTACACACACATACCTCTTACCAGAACTGGATAATTCTACCGATGCCTTGCATGCTGGAGTACAGATTTCTTTGTTTTGATTATTAATTGAAAGCCTGAGAACAGTCACTGCAAAACAAACCTATTATGCTACCTTGTGTATTTCATTTGTAACTTGTAAGATCAATGAGGATAAAAATATGGGGGATGTTAATAATAATAATAATAATAATAATAATAATAATAATAATAATAATAATAATAATAATAATAATAATAATAATAATAATAATAATAATAATAATAATAATAATAATAATAATAATACAACAACAACAACAACAACAACAGAGTTGGAAGGGACCTTGGAGGTCTTCTAGTCCAACCCCCTGCTTAGGCAGGAAACCCTACACCACTTCAGACAAATGGTTATCCAATATCTTCTTTAAAACTTCCAGTGTTGGAGCATTCACAACTTCTGGAGGCAAGCTGTTCCACCGATCAATTGTTCCAACTGTCAGGAAATTTCTCCTTAGTTCTAAGTTGCTTCTCTCCTTGATTAGTTTCCACCCATTGCTTCTTGTTCTACCCTCAGGTGCTTTGAAGAATAGTTTGACTCCCTCTTCTTTGTGGCAACTCCTGAGATATTGGAACATTGCTATCATGTCTCCCCTGGTCCTTCTTTTCATTAAACTAGACATACCTGGTTCCTGCAACCGTTCTTCATATGTTTTAGCCTCCAGTCCCCTAATCATCTTTGTTGCTCTTCTCTGCACAACTTTCCAGAGTCTATGTTACTTTATATGAAAGCAAACAAAAAAATGCAGGGTTGTTTCATTCTTTTTTCTCATATTTGGAGAATAAGGAACATCCCAGCTACGTTGTTGATCACATTTTTTTTAGATGTCCAATGCTCGTTTGGACACAGTGTCAGGCCGAGGACATGTTCTATTGGAGAATTTGGCCTGCCACACTGATGCTTCAGAATGGAGAGTTACTGTGGGAATTTGGGAGGGGCTGTAGCATGAGCAATGTAGAGATGTAGCCATAACAAATTCCTTTTAGGTTTTCAAGGTCATCCTTTGTCCGGCACCTGGGCGGAAGCTGATGGGAGAAACCGGACTCGTTGGCAAAAGATGACTTGTCAATGTGATGGACTTGTGGGTGTGGGGGCAAGGGAATGAACTTTAAACTGGGTGGAGAAACCCCGTTAGCTTTAGATTCGGGTTTCTCATAGATGTGCCAACATGGCTCTAGTAATAAATTGGAACTTTGAGGAATACTTTGCCTCGGACTCTGATTTAGTTTTGGATGCTGTTTGGAACCCTGACACACGGTGCACTAGAGAATTAAATTTATTAATTTGTATCTGCATTTTAAGGCTAATGAAAATTGCATTGGTCTTAATGCAAACTTTTTTTTCTAAGGTACGGATGGGAAAAATCATCCCCACTGGGGGGGGAAAAAGGAAGAATTGCTATCTCTTTCTTGCTGTACAAAAGTTATTTTTAAAACCACAAAGTCCAATCTTTTGTTAATGAGACTTTTAGTGGTGTTTAATCAGAATGTGAACTGGTTGTAGCGATGCGGTGGTCAGAGCGAAATAAGTAGACAAAGTGTGGGGAAGATCCAGATTCGAATCTCCACTCAGGTCTTGGGGATGGAATCAGATTAGCAGAGTTGGAAGGGACCTTGTAGGTCATCTAGTCCAACCCCCTACCCTGCTCAAGCAGGAGACCCTACACCATTTCTGACAAATGGCAGTCCAATCTCTTCTTGAAAGCCTCCAGTGATGAAGCTCCCACAACTTCCAAAGGCAACTTCTGTTCCATTGGTTGATTGCTCTCACTGTCAGAAAGTTCCTCCTTATTTCTAGGTAAAATCTCTCCTTGATCAGTTTCCATCTATCAGAATCCCTCTCTCTCAGCCTAAACTTAAGCCATGGTTTCATAAAATGTGTAAATCTCATCTTTGGTGGTAATTACTGAGATTCTCCGGAGGTCCCAATAATGTCTTGCATGTGCTCTTAGTGTTTCTGTTCCCCATGTGTGGCACATCAGTGAAGAGGAAAACAGTAACATTGACCCTATACATCTCATTAGCTGACCCAGGCCAACTTTTGTTCAGTCACTATTAAAACTGTACAGTTTCCCAGATACGATCTTGCAACCTACAAATAAAACCTAGGAGATGACTCAGACAACCCATAAAATATTTCTGCTTGAACAATTGGAGACTGGAAACATACAAAGTGGCTTCAATGATACATATTGGCTAAATGATGTCTCCCTAATTATTAATTAACATTTCATCATTTGTTATGAGGTCATGCTAGTGAAGGACTCTGTTTATCCATTTTAAATCTTTAGGCAATACTTTTTGTGGCTTGAAGACTTTGAAGATATTCAGGGAAGATCACATCTACATATATCCTGAAAACCGTTAGAATTTATGTCTGAACATTTGTACTGGGGGCCGCACGGTTGCTCAATGGGTAAGACACTGGAATTGTTGGCTGGAAAGCCAGCAGTCCAGGTTCGAGACCCAAGCTCGACACGACAGGCTGAGCTCCTGTCCTCACCCCAGCTCCTGCCAACCTGTTCTGTCCACACTAAGCACGCAACCACACAATCAGTTTGTACACACTTATTTAATGCAAAAACACTACTAATAAAACGTCTTAGTAGTAAACAAGATGCACACCAATTTACAAACAGTCTTTCGCTAGCAAGCAACCAGCTACTAATTAAGCTTCATTAGTAGCTGGTATCAGTTCAAAGAGGTCGAAGACAATGAAGAGCAATGGAGTCTGGTTATCTTACTGAGCTTCCAAGAGTTGGCAAAGTTCCTAGAAATTAGTCCTTGATAATCCAAGCCGAGCAGAGAAAGCAAAACAAAAGTCACGGAGCAAGCTACGATCAGACGGGTTTTTCAAAAGTGTTGTTCTCTGCAGCTTGCCAGCTGCCTCGACTGTTCTTAAATAGACTAGGGGAGTGGCCAATTAGCCCCAAGTCTTACTCCCGAGTAGACCTCCTCCAGAGTAAACCTTCCTGCCTCTTGGCAGCCCTGCGTGCTCTTGCATTCAGGAAAGGAGTAGCCCCTCCTTTCTCAGCACTGCCAAGAGGTACTGGAGGTTCCAAAGGCCCAGGCTGCACAGGCTGCTGGTGGGCCACAACACAACCTAGCTGTTCAAAAGCATACAAATGCAAGTACATAAATAGTACAACTACATTTTGGTGGGAAGGTAACAGCGCTACATGATATCATGCTGGCCACATGACCACAGAAATATCTTTGGACAGTGCTGGCTTAATGCCCTTGAAATAGAGATGAACACTGCCTCCTACAGTCAGCAACGATTAGCGGAGTAAAATCTGCAAGGACTCTCCTTTTACATTTGTATTACTGCAACAGGATGATTCCCTTTGCTTAACTTAATGATTCTTACTTGCTGAGAGTAATATTATCTCACATTCAAGTCTGCGTTTCGTTCCACGGAATTCCCCTTGTGAGTAAACCAGAAGAAAGGAAGGACAAAAAGGGGAATAACAACAATAGTATTGGATCATTTTTTCTCTCTCTCTCTCCAAAAAGTTGACTGAACAATGTAAATACTTTTTCAAGGGGGAAAAAAAATCTACTCAACCAATCTATAACTACTTTAACCCCGGGTCAAGTATTCTGAGAAAAGAAAGTGCAGATGTATTCTTACAACATTGCCTTAAAGTTTGGTTTCAAGCAACAATGCACAGCGTTATATCCTCAGAGTATATTTTAAATCCCCCCCGGCCTCCTCCTTTATAAGAAAGGGGGGGGAACATCTATCCGAACAAGTAGCATTTCAAAAGCCTTTTCAGAATGACATATTTCATCTTGGAGAGGTTCCCTCTGCAAACACTATTATTTGGGCTATTTAATGAGAATGAGAGAGTAGCTAGAACAGAAGGATTGCTTTATCTGGCTCAGCCTCTTGGATTTAACAAATATTTATTATTATTATTATTATTATTATTATTATTATTATTATTATTATTATTATTATTATTATTATTATTATTATTATTATTATTATTATTATTATTATTATTATTATACAATTGTATCACAGCGGCCAGTTGTTTCGCCGGATTTGGCATTGATTACTAGTTGAGCCTCACCCAGGGGCCTAGTTGTTGTTGTTGTTGTTGTTGTTGTTGTTGTTGTTGTTGTTGTTGTTGTTATTCACAAAAAACAGTAATACTCAGCAAACAAGATTTATATGCTGGATTTCGTATTACTATATCACAATTTGAACACTTCCCAAGCGTCTAGGACTGCGTGATGTATTTTCGTATGATGCGCGCAGATCCAAGTAGGGTGGCCTTTTGCAACTGAATTCGAAAGTCCCAAAGTATTTTGGCATGTTTGTTTTCAACTACTTTCTCAGGTTTGCGATCCCACCAGTTCTTTCTTTTGGTAGGTGGTAGTTGTTACACAGGTTCCAATGAAGCATCGGGGCCACGTAGTTGTGCCTCTATTTGTAGTCCGTCTGTGTGATTTTCTTGCAGCCGCTGAGGATATGATCAATTGTTTCATCAGCTTCCTTGCAAAGTCTGCATTTTGGGTCATCAGCTGATTTTTCGATCTTGGCTTTGATTGCATGTTGTTGTTGTTGTTATTGTTGTTGTTGTTATTATTATTATTATTATTATTATTATTATTATTATTATTATTATTATTATTATTATTATTATTATTATTATTATTATTATTATTACTATTACTATTACTGAGCTGAGATAGTGCAGTGGTTAAAAGCAGCATTGCGACCTTCAGCTGATTGCTAGTTCAGCTGTTCAAATCTCACTAGGCTCAAGGTTGACTCAGCCTTCCATCCTTCCGAGGTGGGTAAAATGAGGACCCAGATTGTTGGGGGCAATATGCTGAACTCTGTAAACCGCTTAGAGAGGACTGTAAAGCACTATGAAGCGGTATATAAGTAAAGTGCTATTGCTATTGCTATTGCTATTATTATTATTATTATTATTATTATTATACAATTGTATCACAGCGGCCAGTTGTTTCGCCGGATTTGGCATTGATTACTAGTCGAGCCCCACCCAGGGGCCTAGGAAGTCGTAATGTATTTTCGAAGTATATGTGCGGAACCGAGCAGTGCGGCTTTCTGCATTTGACTGATGGTGATTTTGTCAATTTTGAGCTGTTTTAAATGTAATTCCAGTGCTTTTGGGATAGCACCCAGTGTTCCAATCACTACTGGAATTACCACTGCTGGTTTGTGCCATAATCGTTGGATTTCAATTTTTAAGTCCTGGTATTTTGCAATTTTTTCGTGTTCCTTTTCATCGACCTTGCTATCTCCTGGTATTGCAATGTCAATTATAGTCACCTTGTTGTTCTCGACCAACGTGATGTCTGGTGTATTATGCGCCAGTACCTTGTCTGTTTGTATACGAAAATCCCACAAGATCTTGACCATCTGATTTTCAGTGACTTTTTCAGGCTTGTGTTCCCACCAGTTTGTAGCAGTATGGATGTTATAATTTTTGCATAAATTCCAGTGGATCATTTGTGCAACAGAGTTGTGTCGTAATTTGTAATCAGTCTGTGCGATTTTCTTGCAGCAGCTGAGCACATGGGCTACAGTTTCATCAGCTTCCTTGCATAATCTGCATTTAGCATCATTTGAAGATTTATCAATTTTGGCCTTTATGGCATTTGTACGAATTGCCTGTTCTTGTGCGGCCAGGATCAATGATTCTGTTTCTTTCTTTAAAGTACCAGATGTTAACCATAACCAAGTTTTTTCACTGTCCACTTTGTCTTTTATTTTTTCCAGAAATTGGCCATGTAATGCTTTATTTTGCCAACTCTCCATTCTTGATTTTATCACATTTTTTCTGTATTCTTGTTTCGTCTGTTGGACCTTCAGTAGATTTTTGTTCTTTACTTCAATTAATAGATGTTCTTGACTTTCTTTTAAATAATCCGCCAATGCATGCTTTTCTTCTTCAACTGTTTGCTTTACTTGTAGTAGTCCTCTGCCACCTGATTTTCTGGGCAGGTAAAGTCTATCAGTGTCACTACGTGGATGTAAACTGTAGTGCATTGTCATTAGTTTTCTGGTGTTTCGGTCCAAAATGTCCAAATCAGCTTGTGTCCAGTTAATTATACCAGCCGTGTATCTTATGATTGGTATTGCCCAGGTATTCATGGCCTTGATGGTGTTTCCACCATTTAATTTAGATTTCAAAATTTTCCTAACTCTGTTGGTGTACTCTCTTCTAATGATAGTTTTCACTTCTCCATGTCTGATGTTATCCAACTGCAGAATGCCCAGATATTTATAGGCTTCATTTTGGTTGCATTTAATTAATTGGCCATTGGGCATTTCAATTCCGTCACATGTAGTGATTTTGCCCCTTTTCATAGATACAGTGGCACATTTTTCCATGCCAAACTGCATTGAGATATCTGTGCTGAATATTAGGACTGTGTTGGTCAGTGATTGGATTTCTATTTCTGACTTTCCATACAGTTTCAAATCATCCATATACAATAAATGTGAAATTTTTTCAGCGTCTTTGGCTATTTGGTATCCAAGTTTCATTTTTTTTAAGATTACTGATAGTGGGATCATTGCGATGATGAAGAGGAGGGGTGAAAGTGAATCTCCCTGAAAAATTCCTCTCTTGATATTAACCATTCCATAGTTCTCATTCCCTACTGCCAACACAGTTCTCCATCGTTTCATCGCTTTTTCAGTGAATGATGTAATATTTTTGCTGATGCCAATAGTTTCTAAGCATTTGATGATCCAGCTGTGTGGCAGTGAGTCGTACGCCTTTTTGTAATCAATCCAGACCATATTCAAGTTCGTTTTTCTGTTCTTACAGTTTTCTAGTATCATTTTGTCAATTAGGAGCTGATCTTTTGTGTCCCTGCTCCTTCTTTTGTTGCCTTTTTGCTCTACTGGCAAGATGTTATTTGTTTCCAAATAATCCATTATGTTATCTGCAATTATCCCGGTGAGTAATTTGAAGGTTGTTGGCAAGCATGTTATTGGTCTGTAGTTTCCAGGTGTTGTTCCTTTAGTTGCATCTTTCTGAATCAAGTATGTTTTTCCAGTTGTCAACCATTCATCAATTTGACCATTTTGTAGCATTTCGTTCAGTTGCTTGGCCAATATTGCATGCAAACTGGTCAGATATTTGAGCCAGAAACCATGTAATTGGTCATTTCCAGGTGATGTCCAGTTCTTTACTTTTTTTACTCGATTTTTGACCATCTCAGTTGTTATTTCTAATACTTGCATTTGCTTCTTGCCAACACTTTTCTCAAAGTCTTGTATCCACTTTGCTTCCTTATTGTAATCCTTTGCATTTTCCCACAGTTCTTTCCAGAATTCAACTGTGGCTTGCTTTTCTGGTTTTTCACTTTTGAAATTGTCATTTGCATTGAGGCTTTGGTAGAAACGTCTTTGATCTGATCGAAATTGCTGATTTTGCTTGTACTGAATGATTCTTGCATCATATCTTTCAATTTTTCTGGCTATTGCTGTTATTTGCTGTTTTACAATTTCAAGTGCTTCTTCAATTTTCCTTGTATCAAGCCTGTATCTTCTGGCTAATTGATCCATGATCTTGCTATTTTTTAGCCGTTGTTCATTCATATTTTTTAAATTGCTAGCATCTGTTCTGAGTTTTTTTATTTTTTGTTCCAGTCGAATTTTCCACTTTGGTTTTGATGCTTTTTCTGCCTTGCGACTAGGTGCTTTGTTTTTAAAACCTAGTTCATTAGTGACTATTGCAGCTGCACTGTACATTAACTGATTTGTTTCTAAGATGGATGCCGATTCAATTGTTGAAAGTACTGCATTAACCATTCTCATTATAGGTGCCAAGTTTTTGTTAGGCACAGTTTTTAATGATGGTAAACGTTGCCTTTCCTCATTAGACAGTACATGCTCCATGATTTTGTCCTTCAATTCCTTTTGTTTTTCAGTTAGTTCATCAATTGGTTCAATCATGACTGGTTCTGGTAGTGGTGCTATTACTTCTCCACTAACAGTTTCTTCTGTTGGAAGCTCCAGTGTGATGTCTTCAGTTGTTTTGTGAGTTTCTGTTGTTTCCACTGGTGGTGTTATTTTTTTAATTTGGCAATTTGTCTGAATTTTCTCAAGTTCAATTTCACTGAACACATTATTTCGTATAATAAATCGCCTTTGATCTGCTAGTCGTTGTTCGCTAACATTTGAATCTGGATATTGTTGTTTCCAAAGTTCATGCATTCGCTTCAAATAACCTCTTCTTTCTGGCTCTGAGTTGTAATAACAGGCCATTATGGCACGATTTTCATCTGCACTATATTTTTGTCGTTTTGTTGGCTGGTCCACTTGTAGCCCACTTGT
>JALIGW010000015.1:10391615-10466615 GCA_023053685.1 Diadophis punctatus similis
CATCGGAAGCTCTGTTATCTCAGGCAAAAGGCCCCTCCCTTCTGTGACTCCCGTCCATACTCTACCACACCTTCACAGTAATAAACGTGGCCTGGGGAGCGATAGAAATAGTCAATCCAACTATTTAAGGATTAGTTCCAAGTTTCAGTTCTTGATGTCATCTATTAAAATGATCAATGATAGTCTGCGAGAACATGAAGGTATGTTTCAACCACACATCAGCCTAACTAAATAAATAGAGATCCTTTTATAAACCACCTTCTTATGAAATAATATTCAGTCAATTATGGTAACAGTGCCCCCACCTCTACCATCACCTTCCTTTTCTCTCATTGTTTGATTTGCTTGTTTAAAATTGTTCCTATTACTCCTTCTTACATTATTGCGTCTATCTAGTGTCTCCCTGCCTTTGATACTATCCTGGTGTTCCTACTGTCCACTGTCCTCCTAATGGGGAGAAAGTGACACTGGAAGTGTAATTATGCTTCCTAATTAAGTGTAATAAGGCGAAACCCAGATGATATATTCTGTGGGCTTTTACAAGAGCCAAAGGTTGAGGGCTTTTAGAATTTCATACTGTTTTTTTTTTTCAAATAAGCACAATGCATAGGTTGTAGTAATCATACTGTTGTTAGAACGTGCTTTGTTTCAACTCCTACCTTCAAAATGACGCTATAGAGCAGTGTTCCTCAACCTTGGCAGTTTGAAGATGTGTGGACTTCAACTCCCAGAATTCCTCAGCCAGCTGGCTGGGGAATTCTGGGAGTTGAAGTTCACACATCTTCAAACTGCCAAGATTGAGAAACACTGCTATAGAGCATTGCACACCAAGACAACTAGACACAAGAACAGTTTTTCCCCGAACGCCATCACTCTGCTAAACAAGTAACTCCCTCACCACTGTCAAACTAGTCACTAAGGCTGCATTACTGTTACTATTAATCTTCTCATTGTTCCTATCACCCATCTCCTCCCACTTATGACTGCAGGACTGTAACTTGTTGCTTGTATCCTTACGATTTATATTGATTGTTTCCTAGTATGATTTGATTGCTTATTTGTACCCTATGACTATCATTAAGTGTTGTACCTTATGATTCTTGATGAATGTATCTTTTCTTTTATGTACACTGAGAGCATATGCACCAAAGACAAATCCCTTGTGTGTCCAATCACACTTGGCCAATAAAGAATTCTATTCTATTCTTGATCAGAGCCTAAGAACAATAGATGGAAATTAATGAAGGAGAGAAGCAACCTGGAATTAAGGAGAAACTTCCTAACAATGAGAACCCTCAGAAGTTGTAAATGCTTCATCACCTGAGGTTTTTAAGAAGTGACTGGACATCCACATGTCTGAATGGTACAGCAATAGCAATAGCACTTAGACTTACCATGTTTCCCCGAAAATAAGACCCTGTCTTATATTTTTTGAACCCCGAAATAAGCGCTTGGCCTTATTTTGGGGGAGGTTTTATTATTTTGGGGTGCCTGGAGCAAGATGGGGCTCCTCTTGCCGTCTTACCTGAGTCCCAGCTCTGTCTCCCTAACCTTAACCAGAGGAAATGGTATTTTGGGGGAAGGGCTTATTTTCAGGGGAGGGCTTACTTTCGGGGAAACACTGTATGGTTTACAGAATCAGCATATTGCCCCCAACAATCTGGGTCCTCATTTTACCCACCTCGGAAGGATGGAAGGTTGAGTCAACCTTGAGCCAGTGAGAATCGAACTGCCAAACTGTAGCCATCAGTCGGCAGAAGTATCCTTCAGCACTGCCTTCTAACCACTGTGCCACCATGGCTCTTACAGAGCTGTTTGAACAGGTTGGACTAGAAGACCTCCAAGGTCCCTTCCAGCTCTATCCTATTCTAAGAACCATGGGAGGATTTAGCTGAGTAAGGATATACTTGCAATGTATTTCTCCCCCTCTGCATTTGGTCATCTCTTTCGTAGAGACTCGGTTTTGGGGTTTCCTGGACTTAATGCGGTAAAAGCACTCTACCACCATAACTATAAAGTTGTAGATGTTGACAGCCTAAGTGATATTTATTTTTCCAGCCTGAATTCTTTTTGGAACATGGGGAAATAAATACATCCTCTTATCTAGCATGTGCCTGAGACGGGAAATAAATTCTTGTTTTCTCCTACTCCCATATACCAAAGGTCTGCAATGAATAATTCGGGCAATCTCGCCTGAATAGGAGACCGAAGAAGCTTCTCTATTACCAGTGATAATTATAAAACTCATAATGGGAGCATGAGGAAGGCCCACCATCAATCAGAGAGGAGAAACAATGGGGAGTGATAGGTATGTAAAAGTGAAAATGGCAAAACCTCATGCAGAAACTCAATAGTGTTATTTTTTTTCCCCTTTCCTTTTTCCTTTTTCTTTGGCAAAGCTATAAATCATGGTGGGCTCATAATTTTCAGGGCAATTCATATCCCGCAATTAAAACATAACTTTTTTGTAAACCGTTCAGCAGATTCACACTTGCTGTATGTAGTAGCCAGTGTGACGTTAGCCCCTCATCCCACAGCAAGAGACCGAGAGCAACGCAATCATAATAGAGGAGCAAAATCAGGAGCTTTTCTGGTTTTCAAGCCCCAATATTACCGTATTTTCAGAGTATAAGACGCACCGGAGTATAAGACGCACCTTAGTTTTTGGGTAGGAAAATAGGGGAAAACAATCTGCCTACCAGGTATTCATCTGGCTAGCATCCTTAGTCTGGTCAGCTTCAGCACATTATTTTATCTCCTGGTTAGGACTTAAAAAAACCTTCTTCTGAGAGAATAACAATGAAAGAGCCTGCAAGCCAGTAAGAGCTGGGAAGATCGTTAGCACCTGGTTAGGGCTAGAAAAAAACTTATTCGGAGCAAGTAGAGCAATGGAAAAAAAACCTGCAAAGACTTAGGGCTGGAAAAACATTCTTTGGAGAGAGTAACAATGAAAAAGCCTGCAAGTTAAGAGCTGGGAAGATCTGTTAGCACCTAGTTAGGGCTGGAAAAAAAAGCTACATTCGAAGTATAAGACGCACCTGAATTTTCAGCCACTTTTAGGGAGGAAAAAGGTGTGTCTTATACTCCGAAAAATACGGTAAGTAGGCAAGAACCAGAACTTTGTATCTCCTCCAACACTTGAAGTGGTAATAGAGGAAGTAAAGAAGAAGAAGAATGCCATTTTGTTCAGGACTCAAGCTTTTGGAGACGCGTCGCGGTGACCCCAAGTCCCTTTCAAATTAATAAATATTTTATTTTTCAGTTTTAATTTCTAATACAGTAAATGCTGATTCCCAGTAGAAATGTATGATTGTGAGAGTTGGACCACAAGGAAGGCAGAACGCCAAAGAATTGATGCTTTCAAATTGTGGTGTTGGAGAAGACCTTGGAATACTCATATCAAATGACCTAAGTGCCAAAGCCCACTGCAACAACATCGCCAAAAAGGCTTCAAAAGTTGTTAACCTAATCTTGCGTAGCTTCTTCTCCAGTAATATCACACTACTAACCAGAGCATACAAAACATTCGCCAGACCAATCCTTGAATACAGCTCATCTGTCTGGAACCCACACCGCATATCGGACATAAATACATTAGAAAGTGTCCAGAGATACTTTACGAGAAGAGCCCTCCACTCCTCTACTCTCAACAGAATACCTTACGCAACCAGACTTGAAATCCTGGGCTTAGAAAGCTTAGAACTACGTCGCCTTTGGCACGACCTAAGCGTAGCTCATAAAATTATCTGCTACAACGTCCTTCCTGTCAATGACTACTTCAGCTTCAACCACAACAATACACGAGCACACAACAGATACAAACTCAAAGTGAACCGCTCCAAACTTGACTGTAGAAAATACGACTTTAGCAACAGAGTGGTTAATGCCTGGAACTCACTACCTACTCTGTGGTTTCATCACCAAACCCCCAAAACTTTACCCTAAGGACTGTCCACTGTTGACCTCACCCGATTCCTAAGAGGTCAGTAAGGGACATGCATAAGTGCACCAGCGTGCCTACCGTCCCTGTCCTAATGTTCCCTCTTATCAGTACCCATCTTATGTATATAAACAATGTTATATCTATGTATATCACCAATACGTGCTTGACAAAATAAATAAATAAATAAATAAGACTCTTGAGAGTCCCTTGGACAGCAAGGAGATCCAATCGGTCAATCATAAAGACAGTCAATCCTGATTGTCCTTTGGAGGGACTTACACTCAAATACTTTGTCCACCCAGTGGGAAAGGAGGACTCCTTGGAAAAGATCCTGATATTGGGAAAGATGGAAGGGGAAAGGAAAAGGGGACGACAGAGGATGAGATGGTTAAATAGTCTCTTCGATGCAATGAATTTGAATTTGGGCAAAGTCCAGGAGGCAGTGGAGGACAGGGGGGCATGGTGTGTGGGATCCATGGGATCACAAATAGTCAGACATGACTTAGCCACTGAACAGCAACAGAGGCAGATGTAAGGGTCTCCTGCTTGGGCAGGGGGTTGGACTAGATGACCTGCAAGGTCCCTTCCAACTCTGTTAATCTGAGCTAGATATTGATAGATGCAACCCACATAAACCAAAGCTCTTTGGGGTCCTTAACCATTTTTAAGACTGTAAAGAGCCAAATCTTTAAGAAGTACAGTCCTAGAGAAATCTGCTGGACTTTTTACACTGCAAATCCCAATTCTGCTTCAAATGCAGAAAGCTGTGAAGCAGGCCCTAGCAAAACCAGCCAAGAGCTTGGAAGACAGGAGAAAGTTCATCTCAAAAACTATCAGATGTGCTGTATGGAGTAAAAACTTAGTGTAACCCAAGTAGCGGTGACATCATGTCAAGAATCAAGAATGATAAGTTCGGTTGGTCAGAGGCCAGGTCTGACACACGCCGTTCCCCAGAGTCCCCAAAACCTGTTTTAAAAAAGAAAAATCAGGTGTTCTCCTCATTAGCAACATACATGAGTAACAGCAAAAGCCCCATTCTAATGCATTGTCTGTACTGCGTAAAAAAATCATTTGATTAATATTTTAGCTTTGGCAAAGTGTGACTAGCCAGAGAAAGTTTTCCTTAATGACCCCAATAAGTGCTAATGCAACAATATAATGAAATCTTCCACTCAGTTATGTTTGCATAATTTTAAATTTTCCCCTTTTCCTCTCACTTTCACCGTAAGGGCCTCTGTTACTTTACTTCCCATAATACCTGCAATTTATCCTTATGAGGGTGCCAGAAGAGCCAGACCTTAAATGAGCAAAAGTATCATGATTCATTTGCTTAAAAAGATCTGCAGGTCCTCCCAAATTTTCTTGCTTACCTCCCCTCCCAACTTAACAAATGTTTGAAGATATTTCTGCTAATTTACAATCTGAAAGATAGGTGATAGTTGAGAGTTTGAAAAATAGATTACTGTCTTCATTAATACAGGTTTGACCTACAAAGTCTTCACGTATTTAATGATTAAAAACCAAAGTGCTAAATAATAAATTATAAGAATTTATAGGAGTCATCATCTTGAAATTAGCTTACCGAATGTTCTTATCATAATAAATCGGAGTGTATGTCTAATTTACTATTAGCTGCCTAAAATTATATGTTGCAGGTAGATTTGATAAGGGAGGGGGGAAGAGAAAATGGGAAACTATTTCATTTCAGGACCAAAAAAATTGTTTTTAAATTAAAAACATATGAATTGAACCACAAGTTGTTGAAAGGAAACTACATCTATAGGTATGAAATACAGTATATATTTCTGATGCCTATCTTTTACGGATGGAAACCAAATTGTATTTGTTTCACAAATGGGAATGCACTTAACTTTAGTTCAATTTGCGGAAGTTAAAGCCAATCAAAATTATATAAGTCACCCAGTGTCTTATGGGCTTTGGGCAGGCAATTAAAATATAAGATAAGACGAACTATCTTTTGGAAATTCTAGGCCTTTCCCAAATATTGTCTATTATTTATTGGTGTGTTTGTTATTTATCTTCCACTGCTGTCCAATTCTCAACATCTTATGTAGTAAGTAGAATTAAATACTATCATCCTCCTATATCTAAATAGAGTGAGATTTTCTGGGTTTCATGCAGCCCCAAATTTTTTTCCCTTTCACTTTTAAGAGTATTCTTTGAGGTACCTTACCTAAAATTGTGTGGTAAAAGTTTTGGTCATCATCTGTTTTGAATATGTGCTAGATCTTAATTTAAAAACAAGTCTACAGTGTTTAGTGCTAGCTTCTTCAGTGCTGTTACCTCAACTCTGTTTTGCACAATTTACATAATCAAAAGAGTGGTCAACCCCTGGAATGCTCTACCCGAATCCATTGTTACAGCCTCAAACCCCCACAGCTTCAACCTAAAACTGTCTACCATGGACCTCACCCCATTCCTAAGAGGTCCATAAAGGGGGTGTGCAGAAGCGCATCAGTGTGCCTACCATCCCTGTCTTACTGTCCCCATTTATCTGTATTTACTTCCTTTGTTTATGTTTATGTTTATACCTATACCTGCTATCTTGTACATGTTTGACAAACAACATAAATAAATAAATTTTAAAAAAAACCCAATGGTGGCCAGGGGGGAAATATGGTTAGGTAGCCAAATCAGATTCATATCACAAGTTGCTTTAAAATCGTGGGCTTCATGGCTTTCCTAATTTTCTTGTGGACAGAGGGCTGTGGGGAGATTAAACCCTGCATGAATGTACGTAGGATGATAGTAGGACTTGCTTCTCTGGGCTTCAAATATAACTTGAGAAGACATCTGCAGCAGGGGTGGGTTCCACTTACCTTCCCTACCGGTTCTGATCGCGACTGAAGTGTGCGTTTTGCGCTCGCGTCCCCGTCACATAGCGCAAAAGACCCGGAAATGACCCTCTGTGCATGCACAGAAGACTTTGTGCATACGCAGAGGTTTTTTTTGTAAGTCACAGTGACTGGAGGACCGGTTCGGCAACGTGGACCACCGGTCATCGCTGCTGGTTCGGCGAGCGGTGGTAAATTTCCGCTACCGGTTCTAAAGAACCGGTCCGAACAGCCAGTAACTCACCACTGATCTGCAGAATGGCTCAGGGTCCAGCATGCAAGCCAGAGAAAGCACTTGAAAATCTTTAGTAGATTAGCCCAGCCAGCCTTTAGAAGAAGAAAAATCTCAAAGGCAAAGCTCAGTACTAGTTGTCTTCTCCAAAATTAAACCTTCACTTGTACTTTATGAAAGAGAAATGCTCAAAAAATGCTAGTTACTGAGAAAGAAAGAAAAATAAGGGGGGTGGGAGTTAGGAGGCTCCGTTCTCCCCCACCCTACCGAGTTTATAATTAATTAGAAAGAAATTTGCCTTCAAAAAGAGAAGAAAAGGACCTTGGGGATTTTCAACAGGAAGAAATGGCTGCTATGGCTGAAGGGAAGGCGTTGTTCTTTTTTTCTTTCCTTTTCTAATTTTTATTTATGGATGTTTAAGTATTAAAAATTAATTAAAATGTAATGTGCTTAAAAAATCAGTTTTTATCGTTAGCCCTGGTTTTTCAATGCCTAGTGTTCCTGGTGACGTTCAGATTTATCTGAGTCAACATAACAATTTACAAAGTTTCACTTGTGTATATCTTTTTGGCAAAAGTTAGGCTAATTCACATCCGGGAAGAAGTAGTAACAGTAACCAGAATTTTGTTCCTTTCTTTTCTTTATTTCTGAAGGCTTTCTTTGGAAGACCTAGATAGCATAAAGAACTTTTCAAAGTTTTAATCCAAGATCTATGAATGATAATTTATCCTAGTTTCTCTAAGGAGGAGGATAACAACTCCCAAGCATACCCTGATGGTATCTTACAATTTAATTGAAATATGGAAAACTACAGAAGTAGTGGACTTGAAGCTTCTTCTTCTTCTTCTTCTTCTTCTTCTTCTTCTTCTTCTTCTTCTTCTTCTTCTTCTTCTTCTTCTTCTTCTTCTTCTTCTTCTTCTTCTTCTTCTTCTTCTTCTTCTTCTTCTTCTTCTTCTTCTTCTTCTTCTCCTCCCCCCTCTCCCCTCTCCTCCTCCTCCTCCTCCTCCTGCCATATTTACTCAGAGTACCCAGGTGTGACTTTCATTTTCCTGCTTTCATTATTATCCTAGTTAGATGTGTTCCCATTTCTAGGTTGATTTTTTTAATCCGTTATCCACTCTGTTTTCTGGGCGGCAATGCACTTGCTAAATCAACAATAAAAGAAATATGGTCCTTGCGTTCCAAACAGAACATGTTTCAGCAGGAGACGATTTGTAATGTTTTCCGACAGGTATTTTTCCTCCTCGAGCTTCATTAACATTTCTAATTGCTCATTAGTTTTCTAAAAAGGCTTGACTCAGCACCATCTATATGTCGACCTGTTCTCTGCTATGTAACAATGCAAGGTCATTGGGGGGGCACTTCCACTCAAATACGGGCTCTCTATTTGTTCGGAGTGAGTGAAAATATCCATATATGGTCCTGAGGTGAGGACATTTTCATAGATTCTCCATTTCAGGACCAACCGGAGAAACTCTCAGCATTCGTGATAGGAGTGGAGGCATTTAGAATTTGACTTTTTTCCCCCCTTGTTATTCTATCTTAGCATTTAGAGTCGGAGTTGGCTGACACTCCAAATAAATATTGGCATTTCAGCTGCCTCTTAGTTGCATTTCCCCAATTAATAGCATCTAGATCATTTTCATTCATCTTAGGTTTATATTCCTACGTTGGTTGAGATAATGTGAAGGTGAGGGCAGGAAGATAATACAGGTGTGGAAGGTATGGTTAAAGGAGAGACAATGTGAAGAATGCTTGTTTAAGAGAGAAATCTCTTGAATACATGCTACTTGCAAGGGAGGGAGGAATCCTTCCTTCCTTCCTTCCTTTATTCCTTCCTTCCTTCCTTCCCTTTTCCAATCTTCCTTCCTTCCTTTCTTCCTTCCTTTCTTCCCTTTTCCAATCTCCTTCCTTCCTTCCTTCCTTCCTTCCTTCCTTTCTTCCCTTTTCCAATCTCCTTCCTTCCTTCCTTCCTTCCTTCCTTCCTTCCTTCCTTCCTTCCTTCCTTCTTTCCTTCCTTCCTTCCCTTTTCCAATCTCCTTCCTTCCTTCCTCCCTCCCTCCCTCCCTCCCTTCCTTCCTTCCTTCCTCCCCTTTTCCAGTCTCCCTCCCTCCCTCCTTCCTTCCTTCCTTCCCTTTTCCAATCTCCTCCCTCCCTCCCTCCCTCCCTCCCTTCCTCCCTTCTTTTTCCAATCTCCTTCTCTCTCTTCCTTCCTCCCTCCCTCCTTTCTTCCTTCTCCAATCTCCTTCCTTCATTCCTTCCTTTGTTCCTTCCTTCTTTTTCCAATCTCCTTCTCTCTCTTCCTCCCTCCCTCTTTCCTTCCTTCTCCAATCTCCTTCCTTCCTTCCTTCCTTCCTTCCTTCCTTCCTTCCTTCCTCCCTGTAAGCAAAATTGCATTCTGAAGGGTGTTTGAAATGAAATTCTCTTCCACCCAACATGACTCTCACATTAGTAGAGGGACAAGAGATACTCAGGTTTCAATTCCCACTCAGTTAGGAAATTCACTGGGGTGACTTTGGGTCAGTTATTATCCCTCTGCCTAATGTAGTTCACAGCATCGCCCTAAGGATAATAATAATAAACACCAGTCTGTTTTTGACAATAAAATATTACATATACACAAAGGTGACCTTCTTTTCAAGATTCAATGGCTGCGTTCACAGCAACACACTTTTTAATTTTTGAATTAATCCATTTTCTGTGTTTGTACAATACATTTATAAAATGACCAAATTGAATAGAGTTGCACTTTTTGCCAAAACATTAATTTTTTTTAACTTAGGTTGATTCTAATAAAGCTTAACATACTGTGTGAACATGGTCATTAAGGTATCTCCTTTAATAAGTGAGATAGCATCCAAATTACTTATTAAATGATGAAAAATAATAACAAAATCCTATGGCATGTAGATTACAAATAACATTCAGAAGTCGTGTTAGCAAAACGTTGAAGCAGCAATCAAATTGTAAGCCTTTTTGATACGAAATGTATATTTTGAGATAATCCCAGTTTGAAACGTTTTTTTTTTAAAAAAACATGTCATGAGTAAATAGGGGCTATTAATAAAATGGATCAATTTACTGCCAACCAAGCTCTGAAATCATTTGAAATATTTCAAGAAAAATTGGGATTGTCTAAAATTGCAAAATGTCAATAGATTCAGTTAAAACACCTCTTAATGTCATATGTTTAGTTCAGAGGCCTTATCCCAAAGGTGCTTTTTCAAGTGGCAAGTGGACTTTATTTTTCCTTGAAAACATTTCGCTTCTCATTCAAGAAGCTTCTTCAGTTCTGCCTGAATGGTGGAGAATGGAAGGATGATGTTATTTGAAGTTATCTGGTCATTTTCCAATAAAGTCCAATTGCCTCTTGAAAAAGCACCTTTGGGACAACCATGACCTGGACGACTGAGAATTTCTATGGACATTCAGATGCCTTAGTGCTACCTCACACTTGAAATACAATCAACGCTGGCAGATTTTGGATTCAAAGTTCAATATTTTTAAATAAACAATTAAACAGTATCAGTACTGTGGATATTTATCATTTACAAGAACTTTCCAAACAAGGATTGGAATACCTCATATCAATAAATCAATAGCTAACATCTTAAAGTATATGACACTGCTTATAATCTCAAAATTAGACAATAGAATAGAATAGAATAGAATAGAATAGAATAGAATAGAATAGAATAGAATAGAATAGAATAGAATAGAATTCTTTATTGGCCAAGTGTGATTGGACACACAAGGAATTTGTCTTTGGTGCATATGCTCTCAGTGTACATAAAAGAAAAGATATATTTGTCAAGAATCATGAGGTACAATACTTAATTATTGTCATAGGGTACAAATAAGCAATCAGAAAGCAATATTAATAATATATTTCAATCAAAGATTAATTTATGTTATTATAGGTTAGTTATATTATTATTTCAGAGGTTTTTTTTTAATGGGCCTCTTACTGGAAATGTAAAATAGGTTAGAATACTCTTGTATGATATGAGCTTTTGGTATAGTATGTCTTCTGTTGGTTTAACAACTAATATATGGTGTTTAAAAGATCAGTTAAAAAGACCCGAATGTATTTCTGAATTATATATTTAAAAAATCCTGGAATTTATCACTATAGAAAAAAAAATAGATTTACTGAATGTAAAGAGCAGATAAAAAGTTGATTTGTCAATGTTGAAAAAGCTGTGTGACACCAGATTTGCTGTCTTGGATCGCTAAAATATGTTTGTTTCCTGTTTGGGAGCTTGTACATCTCAGTTTAATTGCAAAGATTAATCAACAAGCTTTAAAGATAGCTTTAAAAACTAGGCTGATCTTCCATATGTAATATATTTTTTCCCTTATTTTCTTTGTTTTATGGTTTTTTAAAAAAATATTTTTCTCTCGTCTCTCTTTGTTTTTTGTTCTTATCTCTCCTCTCCATCAATATATTTAAACAATCATAATTAAACAATGAAAACAAATTCCTTAAACTTAACAAAGGTCTCGTTTGGGAGTCTTCCCCCCACCCACCCACCTCCGCCCCTCTGCAGATGCCATTCATTCATCCTGCAAGTTAGTAAAACTAAGATGGCTTGTCATAGCTGTAAGCTATCAATAAAAATTAACGTACCACGAGAAATTGAAAAGGAGGAAAAGGCATTTAAATGTTCAGGGTCACAGAGCTATCCATGCATCCTTCCTGAACGTACTCTGGTGATAAGAGGCGTGATTGTTTGCCACAAGCTGTATTTCCAGATTATGTTCCTACATTATATAACAGCATGTTCAAATCAAGGGCAGGGGTACTAAAGTTGCATGAAATCAATCGGCAAAATGCAGTTGTATGTTACGGATAGTCTGGAACGAGGCAACGTAGGCTAAATAGCTCAACATCTTTTTCTCTTAAATTTGTTTTGCCACGTTGCGTTGTTGTTGTTGTTGTTGTTGTTGTTTTCCCTGCTTCAAATACAGACAGTCCTTGACTTATGACCACAATAGGGACCACGATTTCTGTTGCTTAAAGAAGGCAGTTGTGAAGTAAGTCACGACCAATTTTATGACTTTTCTTGGCCATGGTTGTTAAGCAAATCACCGTAGTTGTGAAGAGGATCGTGCGGTTATTAAGAAATCTGGTTTTCCCCCCATTGACTTGGCTATCTTGCCTCACAATCAGGAGGTTGTGAGTTCGATCTTGCTGGACAAGACATTTTACTTGTATAAGAAAAATGTCCTGTACTTGAAAAGGGCCAGTTTGGTGTAATGCAGGGGTCGGCAACCTTAAACACTCAAAGAGCCACAAAGGTCCTAACCAGAGGCCCCCCGTTCAATTCTGGAGCCGACCGGAAGTTCCCCGTCATAGAGTCTCCTCCTAGCGTGCCGTCCTTTTTCCTCTACCAGTCCTAACCGAAAGCCCTATCAATTGTGGAGCTGACCGGAAAACCCACCCCTTGCCATAGAATCTCCTCCTGGCACGCCTTGCTTCCCCCCCCCCCAACCAGAACCTCCTCTCAAAATTGTGGTGCCAACCGGCAACAGGGAGCCGCAGCAGAGGGATGAAAGAGCCACATGCGGCTCCAGAGCCGCAGGTTGCTGACCCCTGGTGTAGAGATTAAAGCACCAAGCTTAACTGGAATTCTAGTCCTGTCTTAGGAACAAAGTCAAGTTGACCCTCAGTTGTAGGAAGATGTCATTAGCAAAGCACTTCTGACAATGCTGCCAAGAAAACTTCAGGAGTCAACATTACTTGAAGGCACCAAACGCACACCCACCCACCCACCCCAAAAATGATACTGAAGACAACAGGAATCTTATTTATTTGTTCAGAGGTATGTGTTATTCCAGCTGCAATGTTAATAATCATGATGAAGATCAATAGAATGCCTTTATTTTTAAGAGCTGAAAAAACTAAAAGCCGAGAGATGGTCTCACAAGAACGTTTTTAGATGTGTGTCCTGCTGTTACCTATCCTAACCACTTTTGTATGTACTTCTGTTAGGATAGCAATCATACTCCTTGTTCTCAATGTAGAGCCGCTTTTATGCTTTCCTCCACACTCCAAAAGTAGAAACATTTTTCTGCTTCTACTTTTCATCAGATAGATCTTTCAAAAGCCCAATAGAGCAGCGGTCACCAACTGGTGGTCCGTGGACCACTGGTGGTCCGTGAGAAAATTTTGGCGGTCCGCAGAAGAATTATTTGCATTTTTTATATTGCACTAAATACTATTTATCTTTTTAACAAATTCATATTAGTGGTCCGCAAGATTTAAAATTATGAATTTAGTGGTCCCTGAGGTCCGAAAGGTTGGCGACTCCTGAAATAGAGCAACTTCCTTCTGTCATCTGAATAGGAAAGGACTGGGTTTAACGCTTTCTCTTTGTTTGCCGTATTCTCAACTAAACCGAAGAGAAAACGTCTTGGGAACTGTTCCGCTAAAAACATGGCCAATGCAAAGCCCTTTAAAATAGCAGATGGAATTGCAACAGTTAAGCGATTTGAGTTGAATGTTTGATAGGTTTAGTTAATCTTAAGAAAAAGGAGCAATATTTATTCTCCATGATGCCTAACATGGACTATTGCTTCTAACATGTAGAATAATTCATGTGATCATTTTATTCCCTCTCACCCTGCAATTTTCTCTAACCCAGCATGGATTGTCAAAATTCTTAACGTCTGTCAACTAGATTCTGAATCTGCACAAAACAGAAAGAACATCCATGTTTGAAATTTCTCCGAATTTGCCCATGCAGTTACCAAAACAGCACCTTTCTTAACCACAAATAAACCATAGTCCTGATGATGTCTTCCTTTGTGCAAAAAAAAAAAATGTGTCATGTCCAGCTGTTTGCCTCACATCCCATCACACAGATCATTGAACTAAAATTGGAAACTCATAGATTGCTTCTTTTATTTAACTGATTAGTACAATTTATATCCTGTCTTTCTGTCTAATGGAATGGACAAGATGGTGTATTACACGAAATAAGAAAAAACAATAGCTATGTACAAAATACCAAAGAGGGAAACTAAGCGCGTACATTGTAAATCATAAAGTCATTAACATTTAAAGATTTGGCTAAAGCACTTTAATAGCTCGGTGATCTGTAGTTCTTTCCTTTTTTAAAAAATCAAAGTAGGCTGTATGTCATGAAAAGATTTTATCTTTGATGGATACAATCAGTGTAAATGCTCACCAAGGAAGAAAATGACACAGACACACAAATCATTGATGTATAAAAATAATTCTAAAATTAAAAGCGAGAGGGGGGGGAGAGAGAGAGAGCAATTCCTAAAGCTTCAATTCTTCTATTTCGGAACTAAGACCTGCAGTTGAAATTCAAAGCAGAGATGAAATTTAGAAGGTGTCTGTATACAATCTCTCCCCTTTTTTTGTAGTTTTTCCAATTTTTGACATCTGACCGATGCATGGTGCCACGACTTGCTACCTAATCACCAAATGTTATTAATTGAAATTTTGCGTTATTTCTCTTTTGCCTTCCACTTTAATTGTAGCATCTGTTTTCAGACTTCCTATTCTTGGTCTGTTATCCTGGGCTAAAAGAATGGAAATAATGGAATTCATGGGTCTACACTGATGATGTTATTTTTTGTATATTTGTACTTTTAAAAAAAACGCCCATGGGCAACAGTTCATTAGTATATAAATACAATTTAACATCCTGCAGAATTACTAATAATTCTTTTATTATTTTTAATACTTTTTTGCTTAGTTTGCTTTGGATAATTTTCAAAGCGCTATTCCCAGTCGAGATTCCCAGGAGACAGAAATTCTACGATTAAAAGTTCTCCACCCTCCAATCCAAGAAGCAGCAACTAAGAGAGAACCCCTAGGTTATTTGTAACTTGATTTTATCTCAGTAAATTAATTGAGTGAAAGCAGAGTCAAAATCTAAGAGAAAATGCCTTTGAGCCATTTATATATAAGACTATGCTTAAAAAGAGAGGCGACTTTTCACAAACTCAGTGGAGTGTTCTTTGTGTTGGAGGATACCGAAAGCCGTAAAATATATGAATCTGAATTTATAACATGTATCTGGGTATTCATTGTTCAATTGTTTTTCAGTTTAAGTCATTCTTGCATTTACATATCACTTACCTTGCATATTCCTACCTGTTTATCTGTGCATAGTATCTTAGTATTTATAAACCCTACACAATTCCCAGTTTACATTAGATAACATTTATTTATGTGGAGAGATATCTATATATATAAAAGCCAAATACTACTCACGCATCATCACAAAATCTCCAGAATCGTAAAGCCTACAAACTTGAAACTTGGCACGTATGTTCCTCTTGACTTCTAAGTGCTCGCTAAGAATGGATTTTTCGAAATGACCATCAGATCATTAGTTATTTCTTATATTATTATTAACACACTTTGATGCTAAGGAGTTTCACGTTCTACTCCCCCTCCCCACCTGAAAAGAACTCTGTTCCAACTGCCAGTGGGCGTGGCCAGCGCGTGACTCATCAGGACTGTGGGCTGGGAGTTTAGATATTCTACTCCATTAGCATGTTCAGTTTCGTAGCGAAGCACGGCTTTGCAGCTACTAGTTCGTAATAATATAAATAAACAGGGAGTATCTTGGGTTGTTATTTTTTTTAATCAATTAGTCTGAATGTGATGTAGCCATTATTTCTCAATATCTTTATCTCAGTATCTTTTTTATTATGGAGAAATAAGGAAATTTTTCCTCACAGTGATAATAATTAATCAGTGGAATGGTTTGTTTCCAGAAGTTGTGTAAGTTTTTAAGAAGAGAATGAACCTCCTGCTCAACCAGGAGAGCCTACACCATTCTGGACAAATGTCTGTCCAGTCTCTTCTTGAAAACCTCCAGTGATGGAGCACCCACAACTTCTGAAGGCAAGCCGTTCCACTGGTTAATTGTTCCCACTGTCAGAAAATTTCTCCTTGTTTTATTTTGTTCATTTTATTTTTTTAATTTTTGTGTCACCCATCCCCCCCCCCATAAGGGAACTCTGTTTGGTGATCTTCCAGCCGTTACTTCTTATCCCACCCTCAAGTGCTTTGGAGAATAAAATGACAGCCTCTCAAATACTGTGATGGTACTGTGGCTGTGAGGGCGATCTGGCTGCGACATCTGTCACCCCATTGATCGCCAAGGTTGATTCGACTGATCTGGCTGGCTAGGCAGCTGTCCCCTCCCTCCCTCACCGCTCCATGTGCGTCCCTCCCGAAGCTGCACGCTCGATGGAAGAGGACAACCTTCCCAGATAGAAGGAGTGTACCAATCTTCGGTCAAGGGTATACGATAGCTGCGCTTCCCTGCTAGAACCTCCAAACAAGCTCAAGGTCAAATACTGGAAGACTGCTATCATGTCACTCCTAGCCCTTCTGTTAGTTAGATTAGACATACCTGGTTTTCTCACTCTTTCAGTATGGTTTAAACTCCTTTATCATCTTTGTTGCTCTTCTTTGCATGCTTTCTAAGGTCTCAACATCTTTCTTTTTTTTTTGTATCATGGTGTCCAGAACTGGTTCCCTCAATTGTTCATCATATGATCATATGAAAGGAGGTTGTGAGTTCGATCCTAGGTAGAGGCAGATGTAAGAGTCTCCTGCTTGGGCAGGGGGTTGGACTAGATGACCTGCAAGGTCCCTTCCAACTCCGTTAATCTGTCTGATTTAGCCTCCAGACCCTTAAACCAACCTAGATCCAATTCTTTAGCTATACCTGAATTGTGAGGACACCTATAGGACTTTGAACTTTCAAACAGTCAGGAATAATTGAAACCTGGTTTAATTTCTTTAATTTGGAAGGATGCTTGTAGGGTGGTTTTTTGTTTTTGTTTTTGTTTCTTAATTCTTTCCTTATTCTTTGTATCAGGACTGAATAGCAGACAAATTTGTGTTAGAAAGGCCCATTTGTCTAATAACACCATCTGAAATTGCATGTTTTCTCTCTTTCTCTCTTTTTTTTTCTCCAAAGGTACTTTTTGTATCTTGCCGTCAGTATTTTATTTACTAAGTTATCCAACCTTATAAATATTTGAGTAACTTTTTGGTCTGGATAAAAATCTTTCCCGGCAGCTCAGTGCAAATAGACATTTTGCTCTAAGCGGCAATAGTAATCAGATAAATTAATATTGATTTGTAAGAAAATACGCTCTTTTGGAAATAAAATGCATTTTGCTAAATACTTCTTTCTTTTTAGCCTTTTGCTAAACAGCAACCACAATCCATGCAGCAAAAATGTGAATGTATAAACAAGGGAAACCATTCCTCATGGTTTTCCCAGAGAAACTAATTATGGCCAAAATAATGGAAACTTTAGTAGAGATATTTTTTTTTGTTATACAGCACATTTAGCAAAAATCCTGAAAGGGGGAAATCTGTCATTTGCCCACCCCGTGTTCATTAGACATATGAAACATTAAATTACAATTGTGGTGCGATTAATCTTTAAAGGAAATATTGTATTTGACTATGGCACCGAACCATAGTTTAATATGACAAAAATGCACAACAGGGAACCTTCGGTAAGGGTGGACAAATGTGTCAAGTTTGTACATTTCTGTCTTTCTCATTTTTTCCCCCCAGTTTTCAGGTGGCTCTATCCTATTTCCACATCATTTTGCAAGTTAAAAGAGAACATCTACCTGGAAATATACTTCTATGCATCTTCATCATACCAAATGTTTTGTTCACTAAACACATTATTTGCAAAGAGTAGCTAAATCCTGCCTCTACTTCTTTTCTCACTAATATACAGAACATTATACATACTCTAATAATACATTAATTCCTGCACATATTCTGGTTGAAGGACTAACCTGTGGCCCATTTGGAACCAGGCCACGCAAGCTGAGGGCCAGTGCACACGTGTGCATGCATAGCTCAACTTGCACAAGGAGCGGGCTGGTGTGCGAGCATGCGTGTGCGCACCCGCCCACCGCACTTGTTAGCACTGGTTCCCCGCTCCCGTCTAGGGACTGCTGGACTAAACTATAACCAAAGTGAAATAAATAAAATCTAGACTAGTAATTATTTGGTTTATGTATCAAATGTCATAAATGCATTTACTAACATTTATATCTTGCCAATTCTTGTTGAAATATGACATACGTTCTTTCTCATTTATAGATTGGAAATCGTATTCTCTTTTTCCTATTTTTCTGGGTTGACTGCAAAGGCTTCTAAACTTCTGTTTCTATTTTCCCATTTTAATTTTAGCATATAAACCGTTGCTAGTTATTGTTTGTTTAAACAAGCCAACTTCATATTCAAATCACCCACCACTCAAATCATCAACCGTTCTTAACCCAGAGTGATTTTACAAATAACTATGGATAGTTGTTTTTTTTAAAAAAATGTAAATCACAAAGAGACTCAGGAACTAAAAATAAAATAAAATACCATAGGGAAAACTCATAAACGTTCCATTCTTTCTTTATTCTCCAGCAGATAAGGAGCTGGAACAAATTCCACAAAATTATGCAACTAAATAAATCGCTGAATACATAAAATATCATTGAAACAGCAGCACAATCATTCCCAACATTAATTGTGCACGATGTTTGGTATGTGTATTTTTTGATCTGCAGTTGCTTGGCAGAGTTATAAAAACTGTCAGAACCATCTTGAAACAAATATGAATGGTATGTAGGTGCACACAAACATTACTTATTAATTTTTATTAATTGGGCTGAGGGAGAGTGATTGGGCCAAAGTCACCCAACTGGCTCTCATGCCTAAGGCAGGACTAAAATTTACTGTCGCCTGGTGATTTGCCCAAGGTCATCCAACTGACTTTCATGGGTAAGGGGGAACTTGAACTCAGAGCCTCCTGCTTTCTAGCATGGTGCCCTAGCCACTAGAACACATAAACACACACACACACACACACATACACACACACACACACACACACACACACACACACACACACACACACACACACACCATAAATATTTATTTTCAGATTCCTTTTTCAGCCCACATTTATTTTATTAACTTCATGTCATTATCCAAGTATAACTTGAATATGTCAGATTTCACCCCAAATTAACACGGGCACGACTCTTGAAACAATTTAAAAATGGGGCTTAGCTTATTCTCTCTTTCTCCAAAACTAAACTTCCTTTTGCTTTTTTTCTTTTACAGAGATTTTTTTTTCCTCCCATGACAAAGGTTTTGTATTTTTTTCTTCTTCTTCGGCAAGGGTTTTGCTGAGTGGGCAAAGGCACGGTCTCTTTAAGTGTTTAACAGTAATTGGTTCATGTCCCGGTGTTCATTGAAAATCCTAGACATTTCATGTAAAATCATCTTAATGAGGAGATGAATTTTTCATTCACATTAGAAAGCTCACTCTGACAAACAATTTCTAAATAAAACTTTGGCGGTATGACATCCCATATTGGACTTGACAAAGAGGACAGGTGCATTAGAATAAAACTGTGTGGTGATCTTTCAAGCTGTCAGCCATGAATATTTTATTTCTTAATGAATCATCCTTACAAAATGAACTTTCTGGTTGTAGTGTCAGTGCCATTTACAAAGGAAGGAAGGAAGGAAGGAAGGAAGGAAGGAAGGAAGGAAGGAAGGAAGGAAGGAAGGAAGGAAGGAAGGAAGGAAGGAAGGAAGGAAGGAAGGAAGGAAGGAAGGAAATTGGAAAAGGAAGGAAGGAAGGAGATTGGAAAAAGAAAGAAGGAATGAGATTGGAAAAGGGAAGGAAGGAAGGAAGGAAGGAAGGAAGGAAGGAAGGAAGGAGATTGGAAAAAGAAGGAAGGAAGGAGATTGGAAAAAGAAAGAAGGAAGGAGATTGGAAAAGGGAAGGAAGGAAGGAAGGAAGGAAGGAAGGAAGGAAGGAAGGAAGGAAGGCGATTGGAGAAGGAAGGAAGAAGGGAGGGAGGAAGAGAGAGAAGGAGATTGGAAAAAGAAGGAAGGAAGGAAGGAGATTGGAAAAGGAAGGAAGGAGATTGGAGAAGGAAGGAAGGAAGAAGGGAGGGAGGAAGAGAGAGAAGGAGATTGGAAAAAGAAGGAAGGAAGGAAGGAAGGAAGGAAGGAAGGAGATTGGAAAAAGAAGGAAGGAAGGAGATTGGAAAAAGAAAAAAGGAATGAGATTGGAAAAGGGAAGGAAGGAAGGAAGGAGATTGGAGAAGGAAGGAAGGAATAAGGGAGGGAGGAAGAGAGAGAAGGAGATTGGAAAAAGAAGGAAGGAAGGAAGGAAGGAAGGAAGGAAGGAGATTGGAAAAGGGAAGGAAGGAAGGAAGGAAGGAAGGAAGGAAGGAAGGAAGGAAGGAAGGAAGGAAGGAAGTCTTTCTCCTCTTAAATATGCAGATGCCAGAAGAGTGCTGTTCAAAATGACATTTTACTGTGCTCTACCTCTGTCTTCATGCTGTTTCCAAGAGAACGTCATCCCATTTTAAAAGTAAACGATCAAGAAAGTTGATCATTACTTTTATTAGTCTTGACATGAAAAGTCACAGCACAGCTGTCTAATTATTCTGTCAGGGTTTCCTCAGCAAAGTACAAGAAGTTAATTGACTGGTTATAGATGGTAGAGATAGACGTGGTTGGAGGTAAGGCATCCTGCTTAGCCATGTGTTGACTACAGGTATCAAATTATCCCTTTCTGCCTGAACCCCCACAGGTCTGTCTTTATGCCTTTTGTCGGGAAATTGTCAAGCATGGGCCAGATTCATGCACAGCTGCTTCATAAAGAGTTTGCGTTGCTAAACTGGTTTGACACCTTTCCTCAAAACCTTTGGCATCACAATAAGGATGGTTTTTCCCTGCTCTGGTTAGGTCCTTCTCTTTCATCCTTCTCGCAGAAGTGTCATGACCAGTATGGGATGGTGCCATCACACAAATGCTGTGAGTTACACACTCATTGAGATACAAGAATGTTGTAGCATGTTTGTGATGGCATCACCACGCATGGGGCTTCACTGTAGTTTGGACCTCAGTGCCTCCACATCAGTGGTGGGTTCCTACCGGTGCGTTCCTGTGCGTAGCTCCGGTAGGGAGCGGCCGATTGCGCAATTTGTGCACGACCGCTCCGGTGCTGTTTTTGCCAATCTGTCGCGCACATCGCCATCTTTTTAAAAGATTTTTTGGGCTTTTTTTGCTTCTGCGCATGCACAGCAGCAAAATCTCGGTGAAATCTCGCGAGGGGACGCACACGTGCGCGAGATTTTGCTGAGATTTTGCTGAGATTTTGCTGAGATTTTGCTGAGATTTTGCTGAGATTTTGCTTCTGCGCATGCGCAGAAGCAAAATTGCGCAAGCAAAATCACATAGCGAGCGCATGCACGAAAAGTGGAGATGCGTGCACAGCACACCGGTATCGGTAAGTGAGCAACCCGCCCCTGCTCTACATGCTAGTGTTTAATACCAGCAGATTCACTGCAGTATATTGAAATCATGTTTTATTTATCCAACATGAATTTCCCCCTAATATTTCATCTGTAAATAAAGGGGAGGACATTCTTATTTTGTTGTTGTTGTTGTTGTTCAGTCACTTCCAGCTGGTCATAACCCAATGATCACATTTTTTCCCAGAACTGACTAACAATAGCTTTTTCTCTGAGACCTTGTGAACTCATGCTGGTGTCATCAGTGTTGTGTTTATTCATCTTGCTTCTCTCTGCCTCTTTTTCTACTGCCTTTCTTCTTCTTCTTGTGTGATATCCGTCATCTGACATTGGCGATCATGTTGGCGATTATGTTGGCGATCCTATTTTTATCAACAGCCGCACGAAAAAGTCCAAACCAAATCCCTTAGATTTTGAAGCCATGATGTTCTTCTTCTGCCTGGACCTCATTTGACTTCAAACTTTCCTTGGAGGATTAAGTGACGTATGCCGTATTTCTCCTCGCCACATGTCCAAAATATTCTAACTTTCTCTTTTTTTAATGGTTTTGATGCTTTCTCTTGGCTTTCCCAGGCGACTCTACTGCCTTTGGTCTCTGCAAATCTCAGGATCTTCTCCAGTGATTCCTGGCTTCACCTAATGGGTCCAAAATATTTAAGCATTGGCTTTCTTCTTAAGGCTTCCAGTGAGCAATCTGGTTTTACATTATGCATCTTGTGTTAGCTGAGATGAATAGAAACTTGGTTGAAGACCCGATAAATGATAGCAGCTGTTGTTCCTGGAAAGTGTTCCACCTTGAAAGATTAGCTTGCCGTTTACCCGAATTACTGTACAATGGTCTGCTGATCTAATGAAATTAGATAGGGAGGATTTCGACTATTAAGATGTCAGTGTTACCAAAAATATTGTACCTATTCCAAACAATACCAATTAAATTAGATAGAAAATATTTTGAAAATTTAAATAAAATGATATCCAAATTTGTTTGGGCAGGGAAAAAGGCAAGAATTAGACTAAAATATTTACAGGATAATAAAGAGCAAGGGGGCTTTGGACTTCCAGACTGGGAAACTTATTATCAAGCAGCAATATTGCAACGGGTAACTGATTGGATTCAAATTAAAAATAAAAGAATATTAACGCTCGAGGGACATGATCTACAGGTAGGATGGCATGGATTCTTATGGGATGAAAAACACAAAACACACTCCTATTTTCAAAAACATAAAACCAGAGAGTCATTATATAAAATATGGGCCAAGATAAAACATCAACACTACAAAGAAACCCTTCACATTCCTATCTATATCTTGGGCCTTCTTCTGGTTCTTTTCTTTTTACTTCTCTTGTCACTTTTGTGGAAAGGAGAGAGGGGAATACCTAGGTTTGCCAGTGCTTCCCATGTGAAACAATGATTAATATTTACAGATAGGGTTTACTTTGTTTTAGTCATTTCATTAATTTTATTTGTAGGAGCTATGTACTGCTTCAGTTTGACACACTCTTAACAATGCCCTGTTAATGAATTATATGATAAAGCAATAGGTACAAAAATAGATTCATGAATAAAAATAAATAAATGTAATATAACGTCCACCAATTTCCTGAAACTGCACCTCACTGAAACCAGAAGCCTTCAGAGCAAAACCATGACTTAATTGTTCACCAGAACAGTAGGAAATTACTTTTGTTTTGTTCCACAAAACAAGAGACCCCAGAAATAAACCTGTGCCATCACATCGTCTCCACTAGATGGTGACCTTCAGCAGACAGCCATGGTCTACCCTACTGGGTAGGAAAGGTATTTGAAAGAGATGGTTTGTATATGATACAAAAAACATACAACAATAATTATTAAAACACATTAAAAACAATAACCGAAAACTATTAAAACCATAAAAACAACAATCTATGAGAGTGCAGTCCAATTTATTAAAAATATTTAATTTAATTTATTTATTTTGTCAATCTCGTATTAGATAATACATATAAGTATATACATAATTTGAATACATGAAATGAATAAAAATAAAAGGGAACATTAGGACAGGGACACTGGTGCATTTATTTATATTTATATATATATATATATATATATATATATATATATATATATATATATATATATGTATGTATGTATGTATGTATGTATGTATGTATGTATGTATGTATGGATGGATGGATGGATGGATGGATGGATGGATGGATGGATGGATGGATGGATGGATGGATGGATGGATGGATGGATGGATGGATGGATGGATGGATGGATGGATGGATGGATGGATGGATGGATGGATAGATAGATAGATAGATAGATAGATAGATAGATAGATAGATAGATAGATAGATAGATAGATAGATAGATAGATAGATAGATAGATGTTTCCTTCCATACACCAGGATGACTTGACAGAAAAAAAAACAAAAAAAACCATATATAACCCTTTCCTGGTGAAGAGCTGATAGGGAAGAGAACCTTGGCCTAGAGGTTAAAACTGCTGCCTTACAAGCAGACTGCCCAGGTTCAAATCCCACTAAGGGTATGGCTATCTGACGAGAGCAAAATAGCTCGAAATAGATCTATAAGTCTCCCTTTATTTTCATTTATCAGCAAAAAATGTTACACACACACACACACACATCCAAATGAATGATATACACTAGTTAAACTCATAACAACATAGTTATTACTTAATATATCTACACACACACAAACATATTGTAACATTATGTGTATACATAAATAAAATTTTGTCACACGTGCAGGAGGTTTTTTGTTTGGAACTAACAACCTTACACGAGGTTATTAGCTCAGTTGAAATATTGAGTGTTACATAGAATTATTGTCTGTGTTTAGATATTGTTTGAGGGAAAGTGGATCATCTTTTAGACAAACCGAGTAATTTTAGCCAGCCTGAGAAAAACTAGTCTCCGGGGAGACATCTACAAAATAGACAGTGCAAAATGGTGCTGTTAGAAATTTCCATAAACTTGGCACCAATACAGAAAAGATTTGTCATCATCATCTTTATTATGGTCATTAACCAGCGCAAAGAAAGGATTTGATCTCTGCAATTAGGAACTTAGTATGCACTGAAGGACAACAGAAGGGCATCAGTAATCGGTCTTAAAGCCCAGAAAAGTTTATCCTGCATGGTGGTGATACTGTATGTCCAATAATATTGGGTTATTTATAATCAGTACTAGTGTCTATTACCTTCCTTATAAAGCAAGGCCAAGCTGTACATTTCGACTTAGATATTGGTGGCAATTGTTATATTAATCTTTCATTCAATACAGTTACTCCTTGACTTATAACAGTCCGTTTAGTGATCATTCTGAAAAAAGTGACTTAGGAGCGCTTTTCATACATAGGACAATTGCAGCATCCCTTTGGTCACGTGATCAAAATTCAGACACTTGGCAACTTGTTCATATTTATGACAATTGCAATATCCCGGAGTCATGTGATCACCTTTTGTGACCTTCTGACAAACAAAGTCAATGGGGAAGCCAAAATCACTTAACAGCTGTGTTACTAACTTAACAACTGCAGTGATTTCACTTAACAATTGTGGTAAGAAAGGTCGTAAAATGGGGGGAAACCCCAGTGGTGGGTTGCTGCAACTCATAAATGTATTTTGCATGTAGATGTCTTTAGAATTAAAATTTCTTCTGCTTTTCTTGGCTTTTGTATCCAGCCTGGAGGCATACATATAATTAATGTTCTAAATGATGGTGGTACGAGGGAGTCACATATAGAAAATATTTCAACAGAAAAAAAACATATAGGTTTTGGGAGGCTTTTTGGGGTGTGCATTTATGCACCCATTTATCCATGCACAAATACACGCTTGTGATCATTACAAGTGGTCCCTGCAATAAGGAGTCTGTGCTTTAATATCTATATGCGCTTTCTGTTTCTAGCTTAATGCTCTTACTCACATTTTCCTCGTCCCCTCTCCCTCTCCTTCCATGGACGCACAAGGTATTAATCAAATGAACTTGTAAAAGATGGCCTTTATTAAATTATTTTTATAATGAGTTCCTCTTACCAAGAAATACAGTGTTAAAAGGGTGATATCACTTAAATTAATTAGCATAAGGAACGCGGGGCGGATAGAAGCGAGTGGATCTTAATCAATAGCAATATGATTACACCTATGCAGCAATTATAAATTATTTAAAAGAGTACCCCTAGGTTACTGACTACTTGCCTTTAAATTAAATTCCCTGTCAATAATTGATGCAAAGAATTAATGTGAGAACACCTTCAGTTACTGAAAACTTTTTTAAGGTGGCATAAAATATTGAACCATTGCCTGTCATTAGCAGATAACTTGTCTCTTTTGTAGAGCATCCTTCTTTGTTAAATTGGCCAAGAAAGGCCTCCAGAGCATGAAAGATGGCTAATGGAGGGTGTTGACACAGAAACTCATCAATTTCAAGTAGGAGAGACATGTCAAAGATCTGATGGATCTCGGCTTAAAATCCAGTGCTCGTAGAGGCATTTTGGGGAGCCGTGCTCCTGGCTTATGACAAAATGAAATTTACTTCCTGAAGGTTCCACATCCCAGTTGAAGAATTTGACCTGGGAACACACTAGAGTTTATTAACAGTGTTTCTATGTATGCGTTGAATCGCTCACAAAATAACTTGGTTCATTCCTTTAGTATAGTGAGGATCCCTGAGGCAGGAATTCTTGGATGGTCGTGAAAATTCACATTGGGATTGCCTTAGATTTCATGGGTGTCCTCTGAATCCCACAAAAGAGCTGGTTATTAAATGTAGCAGAGCACATTGGATGTGCATTTGGTCTACATGCTGATTGTAGAGAAAGAAACTGATCGCAACCTGTTTCATGAATCTGTTGTAGTTCACAGTGAGGACATTGGCATAATGGGAAGAGAAGGCTGTGCTTTCCATAACCAAGTTAAAACAGTACTGCTTTTGTGCTCTGGTTATGTCTAGAAGACCCCAGTAGGTAGTCTATTACCATTATCAGGGACCATTATTGGAGTTACCGTTGGCCACTCAACAAGAGTTGAGTATTTTGGGGTTGTAATTGTAGTTTGGGGTGGCTCTTAAATATTGTAAATTAAAGGAAAGATTAGCAAGAGAAATCTAAATGGAACAGATTAGTGAACAGTCACTTACTGATTGCATACACTGTTGTCCATAGCTAGATTTTCCCCTGGATTTGGTAGCAACAGACTTCTTTAAAATGGTAATCAAGAAAAATAGGTCCTAAGTTAGTGCTAACATCCCAGTGCATAGTTTGAGTGTGCAAAGAGACTTTCACAAGGTCTGGTAGGAACTCAGCTACAAACACACCAAGGAAGCCAGAGGGTAAGCATCAATTTGCATTGAAGGATAGGTTGGCCAAATGTTGCCTAGTTACATTGCCAGACAAATCATGATCTTAAATTTCAGAAATGCATTTTGTTTTTGTTCCAGCAAAAACAGTGGTACTCTTACTTTCTTGGACTATGGGGGGGGGGGGGGGAACAGTATATTATCATGCTATCCAGCTATGTCCTCTGTCAGAGAGGTGGTGACCTCAAGTTCTTCCTCAAAAGCTGGCAACTGATACCTGATCCCGGAGCAATACTAATTCCTCCTCAAGACAGCAGACAGGATATACCGGTATTTACCAGGGATAGATCAGGATTGAGTTTCAGGCAGCCACTGCAAGGGAAGTGAATATATTCAGTTGTTTGTTTTGATTGAAGCCTTTAGAAGAACTTCCTACAGGTTCAGCCCATACTAACACGGAGATCATCTTTGCTTAGATGTGAGCTAAACCATAGTACAATTGGCCATGTTGTCGCCTTAGTACGCTAAGGTGCTAAGAATGATGAAATGTTCTCAGAGCATAAACAAACATGGGATGCAGATTAGGACCATTTGTGATCTCACCGCAAAGAAAATCAGGAAGCTGCCATCAAATATACCACGGTCTATCTGTGATGTTCATCCATTGTATTCGAAGAGGACCTTGACATCTATAATTGGGGGGATGTCAAGACTTGCGTGTGAATTGGATTAAAGTGAGGGAGAGGTGCGCATAGTCAGCCTCACTCTCTCTTCCCAGATTCCATCTTGCTCCAAATAGCAGGACAAGAGTCGAGACAGTTGGAGATGGGCTGGGCGCAGTGGTTGACCCGGGCGTCTTTCGTGTCTTGCCGTGCTCTTAGTGTACCACATCGCTTGCAGAGACCGCCTTCATGACCGTTGTCCTATTCTAGTAGGTTCCATCCTCTCAGTCCGCCGGAATCTGTCTTCACATGCTCGGGATAGACAAGTCCCTATCTCACTGACGGTCAGTGACCCAACGGCTACCCTCCACCTGGTTTGGCCAGCCTGTCGAAGCTGTTGCTGGGGGTGTGGCCGCTGCGCATGCTACAGCTGCTAGGAGCCACAGGTGAGAGCTGAGTGACAGGTGGGGACCAAAGGTGAACAAGCTGCCTTAAAAGCTGCCCTAAGATGAGCTGCCGTAAAAGGACATGACATGCCCCTACACCAGAGGTGCTACCCCTCCCTGAGCACCCCATACACCCCTATCTAATACATCTTTTAGCACAGCAGATTTACAGTATACCAGGCCGATTTTTTTAGCTCCACTTGGGGAAGTTATCAATCGAAACTGGAAACTTCAGCAGGCAAAATATATGTTATTCCACTATGTTCCAAATGTGATCTTACCAAGGTCATCCAACAGAACCATTTTCAGAGTGGTTAATGGCCTTCTTGTTGTAGGCTATAAGGTTCAATGGATTCAGTGGTTAATGACCCACTATGACCAATTTGCTGGTCATTTTGTGTGTGAAATGGCCTGGAGGGATACTAGTACATGTTCTGGTCATAGATTTCCATTGACACTCAGATCTGTGAAGAATGCAAACTGATTGGGTCACTAACTGCAGGGATGCAAACTTTACAATTGCTGGGAGAGTTGTAAAATCCAATTTCATTCATAGAGAACCAACCAGTGGCAATGTTCTGATTGAATCCCAGAATCAAAGGTACATAAACAGTCCAAACAAACGACCAGTTTCAAGAAACAAAGGCAGCAGCCCATTTTCAATCTGGTCTAAAGTCCAGATTTCAAAAACCAGGCATGTTATCAGGAATCTTATGGGCTACGACAAAAGTTGTTCTTGTTCTGAATGGGCCATAAATATCCAACATTCCTTGACGTCTCCTGAAGTTGAGCTGTAGCAACCCTAATTTGCTACTTAGATCTTAGAAAGTCTCATATGTATACAGATGTGTTTCCTTGCAAGTGGATGCTCCACAATGTTTGTTTGTGTGTTTGGCTTTTCACACACTGACAACATGGAATCCCAAAGACCAAATAGCCTTGAGTCCAGTTCAGAATCTCAATGTACCAAGACCTGAGATGGGAAGGCTGAGCTTTTTCCCCCCCTAGTGGTGGTGAATTTAGCTTTTGGACTCTTAAACTGATACGCCTATTCATCTGATGCATCATCAGATTAAACTGATGGGTCCAAATGGACCCTAACCAGGGGTGAAATCCAGCAGGTTCTGACAGGTTCTGGAGAACCAGTAGCGGAAATTTTGAGTAGTTTGGAGAACCGGCAAATACCACCTCTGGCTGGCCCCAGAGTGGGGTGGGAATGGAGATTTTGCAATATCCTTCCCCCAGGAGCGGGGTGGGAATGGAGATTTTGCAGTATCCTTACCCTGCCACGCCCACCAAGCCACACACTGCCCACCCAGCCACGCCCGCAGAACCGGTAGTAAAAAAAATTGGATTTCATCACTGGCCCTAACATATAAATTAAATTTTAGCCATAGAATTCAACAGAGTTTATTTCCAGTTAAGAAACTCTGGGTTTTATATGCAAGTAAGGGAAAGATAAATTTCAGTGTTTACATCGTCAGGATGCAGATGCAGATGCAGATGATGATGATGATGATGATGATGATGATGATGATGATGATGATGATGATGATGATGGAGGAGGAGGAAGAGGAGGAGGAGGAGGATAGTGATGTTATCCATTCAGTCATGTCCAACTCTTGGCAATTCCAGGGACCAGGTCTTTCCATCTCTTCCAATCTTGTACTCCTTCTTTGAATTATTCTGTGCTCTGGTTGGTGTCATCCTCGATGGTGTCCTGCCATCATGTTCTTTGGCGGCCTGGTTTCCTTTTACCGCCAACTCTGCTTTCTCCGGTGAATTCCCCTGTATGACATGGCCAAAATACACGAGATGCAGTTTTGTGCTTTGGCCAAAATCCGTGAGACACACTGAAACCGACTTCCTTACATTAGGAGATAGGGTTTTTCAGTTATTCTTTCTAGTCATAGCCATACTAGATAAAGCCAGGGCATCTCTGTATTTGGTCAAGGAGTCATGTATGCAAATATGCTCTGAGTGGCATATTTTCATGGTCTCCAGCTCCAATTGAAGTATCAACTGGAAAAAAAATTGGCAGATCTGCTCTGGCAAGCAATTCCTGGAAGGAGTTTTCACTTCAAGCCGGTGTAATCCCCCCGTGCAATATAGTTACTTCCAAGTAAACGTGTACCCGATCTAGCTTGATCTCTGAGGTAGTGCATTGAATAATAATATATGGCTTAAAGAAGATATATTTAGATGTAAAGGCCAGTCATACCTATCTAATAGATAAGATAAATCAGTTTCAGAAATCCTCCAGTGCATTTTATGATTCAGCTGTTATGGTTAACAAGCTGCCCACTAGTTTCTCAAGCATTATAAAATCCTGTTATAAAAGGGCAATAACTATTTTAGAGCAAACGGGGTTGACTTGCTTGAGGCGATTAGTCAGGCATATATTGGCATTTTGGTTTAAGTAAACTAATCTCAGCAGCCAGTATCTAGATGTGTTTCTTGTGTGTGTGTGTGTGTGTGTGTGTGTGTGTGTGTGTGTGTAAGTGCACACACTTGTTACAATTCCTGTAATCGTAACCCCACCCCTAGTTCACAAATCCTAAAAGTATCTTTAGAACATGAGTCAAATTAATCCATGTTAAGTTCACAGATTCAGACAAGACACTAACCGAGATTTGCTTCATGTTTTAGTATAATATGGTAAAACTGGCTGACTACATACAACGTAATTTAGAGAAGTGAAACCAAATGTACCACATTAAATCTAAAATATAATACATGTGGAGAGCCAGTTTGGTCTAGAGCTGGATTGCCCAATCTTGTAGCTTTAAGACCCTTGGAAACTGCAACGGTCATAAATATGAGTCAGTTGCCAAGTGTCTGATTTTTGTGTCTATATGTCCATGGAGATACTCCAACAGCCATGTGAAAAATGGTTATAAGTCACTTTTTTCAGTTGCTGTTGTAAATTTGAACGGTCACTAAACAAACTGTTGTAAATTGAAGACTACCTGTGATAATAATAATAATACTGTAATTAATAATCATATGACGACCCAGCCACATATTTTCCTTCTGAAGCATATTCAACCTTATGAAAAGAAAAAAGAAAATAACCTTTGGAAGATTCACAAGTATATCAAATTAATGAATTCCGTATCTCTTTCCTCCTCCATAAATAATGAAAGAATTTGCAGCGGCCAATTTTCAGTGTGTAACAAACTACAGTTTCTCATTTTCAGCTGAAGCTGAAACTTCTGTGAACAAAACTGTGTTTTGTTACAAACTGTGATCAGAAGCTACTCGTCGGGTTGAGCTTGTGCAGAAATAAAAGAGAGAATGGGTGCATTCGTTCTCTCCCTTGGTTTCGTTGATTGTCTGAATGCAACTCTTAACTATTCAATCAGAATCTGCAGCTGCTAATGGACCCAAGTGTTACTCTTATTTATTATTAGTGACATTTATATACCACCTCACAGTGCAAGCACTCTCTAAGCGGTTTACACCAATAAGCAATGTAAATTTATATTGCCCCCAACAATCTGGGTCCTCATTTACACCTACTTCGGAAGGATGGAAGGTTGAGTCAACCTTGAGCTGGTGAGATTTGAACCGCTGACCTGCGGATCACAGTCAGCTAAAGTGGCCTGCAGTACCCCACTTTAACCGCTGTGCCACCTCGGCTCTTGTCTGAAAACCCAGTGGACTTTAAAAAGCATTCATGTTCCGGCTTTCGACCTTCCAATAGATGTAAAAAAATAGATGTAAAAAAGTAGTAAATTTAACAAATAAGTCTCTTGCCAGAAATCTGTTAGTGTGATCTTGATTATACGTGAGATTATACGTGAATATAACACTTGCATAATTCACAGTATGCATTTGATTCCCCTCCAAAAATGTTTCATAGAAGAAAATTCCTGAGAAATATTAACGTGAAGAATGTTACATTTAATTCTTGTTATTTATGTATTTTATACATAAAATGCATAAATATTTTCTTCCTTAGTTCTTGTAGTTTAAGAGTCATGGATGGGTTTAACTTGCAGGAATTCTTTCTCAGCTAGAAATTAAGGTAAGAATATAGTTGAAGAATATAGAAACAGTGAAAAAAATTGGAATGAAAGCCACATAAATCCCCTTTTTCTTTTTGACCATTCTTCCTGTAAGAAATATGAAGTAAATGAAACTGCTGAACCAAATCACCAAAGGATTTCCAAGAGAGTAGCAAATAGGTTTCCAGTAAGGATGACTCCTATATTACAAAGAGTGAATACATTCTTGCTAAGGAATTAATTAAAGTATCTTTTTGAACTATCTATTTATAACTTGCTGCTTCCGGCTTTATATATCAATTGGTTTCCCTGTTTATACTGAATATTCTTCATTTTTCTCTTCAAAGGCAATAGACCAGTTAACAGGTTTCAAAACCAGTCATATCTGAATATTTACTCATCTTTGAGTTGATCCTTTATTGTGGAGAAACTATTTTGACAACCAGAAGATACCAATACAGAATAAAAGGATCAAAACACTTATGCATTACTATTTTAAGCCAAAAGCACGAATCACACGAATTATGAAAGTTGTTTGTGTTTGTATCGAAACATACTTTTTTTTTTAGTGTTTCACACCATCTGTGTTGATGAAAAGTTGATGACTAAACATATCCGGAATTTATATCATAATTCTCAGAATTCATCTAATGAATGGGACCTGTTTCCATTTTGTCAACTTGTATGCCATTTCACATGCGGCACAAATTGTTCTGAAATGTTGGTTTCCGAACAAAATGAAACTCTTTATCAGTGAAATTCTACACTCATCAGCAGTTGTGGCCTAACCATACTCTTCCCATCAGTCAAGACTAGGCTTAGTTTATGGGAAGCTGTAGAAGGGGCTTTAAGAAAATGTAGATGTTTTGTTTCAATTTTGCCATCTTAAATATGAAAAGGCTGAGATATTTCTTTGGCTTAGCCATAACACTAGTAGTGTTCAGCAGACATACAACTTGTGTAGTAAAGTACTGTTTAAACTCTAGGCAATTACTGAGTAATACTAATTACTAATAATACTGCATTGGTAAGACCACACTTGGGATGCTGTGTCCAGTTCAGATCACCACAATACCCCCTCCCCAAAAAAAGATTTTGCGACACTAGAGAGGGTGCAGAGAAGAGCACCAAGGATGATAAATCTGGAGGCTAAAACACATGATGAAAGATTGAGTGAACTAGATATGTATAGTCTAACAAAGAGAAGGACTAGGGATGACAAGATAGTGGTCTTCCAGCACTTGAGGGGCTATCACTTTATTCTACAAAGCATCTATGAGCAGGACCAGAAGTACCAGGATCAGAAGTAATGGGTGGAAGATCATTGAAGAGAGGTTCAACCTACAACTAGGGAGAAATTTCCTGACAGTGAGAACAATTAATCAATGGAATGGCTTGCCTCCAGAAGTTGTGGATGCTCCATCACTGGAAGTTTTCAAAAAGAGACTGTACAGCCATTTTTCCAGAATTGTCTCCTGCTTGAGGAGGGGATTGGGATAGAACTGTGATGGCAAACCTACGGAGCCATATCTGAGGGCATGCAAGACGTTGCCCTATGTCAGCTCCAGAGTGCATGTGTGCGCTGGCCAGCTGATTTTCGGCCTTCCGGAGGGCGGGGGAGGTCATTTTCGCCTTTCCCAGGTTTCAGGAAAGCTTCTGGAGCCTGTGGATGGCGAGAAAGGGACTCAACGAGCCTACCAGAAGTTCGGAAGTGAACTTCCGGTTGGGCCATTTTTCACCTTCCCCAGGCTTCAGGAAAGCCTCCGGAGCCTGTGAATGGCGAAAATCGGACCCAACAGGCCTACTGGAAATTCAGAAACAGCCATTGGGCTGTTTTTCACCATCCCCAGGCTTCAGGAGGCCTGGAGGGTGAAAAACGGCCCAACAGCCCAACTGGAAGTTTGGAAAAGAAAGTTTGAGGCTTTCTTGAAGCCTGGGGAAGGCAAAAACGACCTCCCTCCGGAAGGCAGAAAATCAGCTGGAATCCGTTTTTCACTATCCACAGGCTCCGGAGGCTTCAATGAGCCCTGTGTGCATGCGCGGGGGGGGGGGGGTAGCACAGGTTTGTGCATGCAGGCGTGGGGGGAGGGCATTGCATTATGGGTGTGGGCACGCACGCTATCACGCGTGCTCGCGCACCCTTTTGGCACCCAAGCAAAAAAAGGTTCGCCATCACTGGGCTAGAAGATCTCCAAAGTGTCTTCCAATCCTATTATTCTATGTTTTATGTACTTTACTATTTATTAGGATTGAGTAGCTGGGAAGCCCGACCTGTAGCTGTGGGGCCACTATGAAGCCACTGATGACAAATCTGTTGACGGGGAGCAAGTACAACATTATTTTTGTTTTGTTTTACCCTAGAAGATAAAGAAGGCATTAATTGTTGAACCGATCAACAATAGCACTTACTTTAGTGCTACTTATTTGCAAATGAGATTTCTACTCCTCCTCTTCAAGAAAGGAAACAAAAAAAGAACTCTAAGGAGTGATTTTTAAATTAAGGTGATGAAACTTTTAAGTTTGTCCTGTAACTTGCAACATAAGACTGAGTTATCCCACTGGTTTTCTAAGGTTCAGGTATTAACATAAATACAGCCCATTAACACTTGTTCCTCTTTGTCAGGACATAAATTAAGTCTGCAGGTGTTCCATGAAGCTTTACCCTTGGTACTAATTAAGCCTTGATAATTAGGTTTGTTAAATTCAGGCCATTAAGCTTATACTCCCTCTTTGGGTTGGCAAAATTAGGATTTGCAATATGGAAAGCCAGTTCTGTTCGAAGCCCCACTCCTATTTTAAAGTAAGGCAGCAGTTAGAAATTCTTTCATGCTTTTATGGCAGCAAATATGAAACCGAGCTTATTTTACATGTTAAAGTATATTTATATCAACAGCCATCACGCTTGTACAATGATAATAATACTTTTTATCTCACCCATCCTGGGGCATCAAAAGTGCCTTAGTCATTCTTTAATGAAGGTCTTGCTCCAAAAGAAGTGAGCAATCTGGGATCTGTTTGAGGAATCATTTCTTTTTCTCCATCTATGGTGTAAACCTGCACATAAATGTGTTGTGTTTCTGGCAAAATGTTAGAAAAGATTATTAGAAACACTGGAACACACTAGCACAGGGGTGTCAAACTCAATTTCATTGAGGGCCGCATCAAGGTTGTGTTTGACCTTGGGGAGGGCGGGTTGGGCATAGCCAGGGTGGACGTGTCCAGCACTCATGTTGGGGGTGCCTGCGGCAGCTCGAATGCTCTACCAGCGAAAACAGTCTCTCGAGCTCCGTTTTCGGCTACCACGACCTCTTGCAACCCTCTGCCAGTGAAAAAGGAGCTCCGTTTTCACTAGCAGAGGGTTGCAGGAGGCCGTGACAGCTGAAAACTGAGCTCAGGAACCCATTTTCACTGGCAGAAGCACCACGGGCCAGTCCTTTGCTATTTCCAGGGCAGCCCCGAGGGCCAGATCTAAGCACCCCGTGGGCCGGATCCGGCCTCGCAGGCCGGATCTAAGTACCCTGCAGGCCGGATCAGGCCCCTGGGCCTTGGGTTTGACACCCCTGCACTAGCACCTTCAGTGGAAATGATCACAGATCCAGAAGTTTGGGAAATTAGATTCCACAATCTATGCCATGAAATCAGTACAGCGCATTTTCTTTATGATTTGAATGTTTACAGCCATCCACTCATGTTTGACTCTTGACCGCTTATAAGATTTAAAAGTGATGTAGCAAAATTAGATTCCAATGCCAGAAGTAGGAGAAAGGCAAACATTTCCATAGCATGTACCTTCATGGTAGGCCCAGTGGGAAGAGTCAAGTCTTCAGACAGAATTGGGACTCTGTGGGTGAGGTTCCGTGGCCCAGTTGGGGACCCCTGCTATAAGGTGACAATGCTTAGTTAATGGACCAGAAGGGTATCTACTCTGTTAAGGTATTCAGAATTGTTTGCTTTAGGGTATGTATTTTTCTTTTTATGAAATTATCTGAAGTCCCTGATCATTTTTGATTTTTGTTTCTTAATTAAACAGCTCTGGTTAATTAACAAAGTGATTTCCACAGGACAGAGAGTTTAGTATAGTGGTTAAGGCACTAGGCTAGAACTTGGGAGACTGGGAATTTTAGTTCTGCCTTAGACAGGAAGCCAGCTCTCTCTCTCTCTCTTAGCCCTAGAAAGAAGAAGGCAATGGCAAACCACTTCCCAAATCTTGTCAAGAAAACTGCAAGGGTTTGTCCAGGCAATTGCCAGGAGTCAACACTGACACAAAGGCACACACACACACTATGGTTTTTTTATGGTTATATGGATAGATGTTAAAAACTGTCCAGTAGGTTTTTACCTTAATTTAAACAAAAACAAAATCTGGTTTATACTTGGAGGAGTGACTGCTAGGAGAGGTAATGGGTGTTGCCATGACTCGTTGCAGAAGAAGACAGTGGATGAATGTTGAATGGACTGGATGAATGCAGAAGAAGACAGAAGGATGGACATTGCAGAAGAAGACAGTGGATGAATGTTGAATGGAGTGTATGAACGCAGAAGAAGACAGAAGGATGGACATTGCAGAAGAAGACAGTGGATGAATGTTGAATGGACTGGATGAATAAAGAAGAAGACAGAAGGATGGACATTGCAGAAGAAGACTGGATGAATGTTGAATGAACTGGATGAATAAAGAATAAGACAAAAGGATGAATGTTGCAGAAGAAGACAGTGGATGAATGTTGAATGGACTGGATGAATGCAGAAGAAGACAGAAGGATGGACATTGCAGAAGAAGACAGTGGATGAATGTTGAATGGAGTGTATGAATGCAGAAGAAGACAGAAGGATGGACATTGCAGAAGAAGACAGTGGATGAATGTTGAATGGACTGGATGAATAAAGAAGAAGACAGAAGGATGGACATTGCAGAAGAAGACTGGATGAATGTTTAATGGACTGGATGAATAAAGAATAAGACAAAAGGATGAATGTTGCAGAAGAAGACAGTGGATGAATGTTGAATGGACTGGATGAATGCAGAAGAAGACAGAAGGATGGACATTGCAGAAGAAGACTGGATGAATGTTGAATGGACTGGATGAATAAAGAAGAAGACAGAAGGATGGACATTGCAGAAGAAGACAGTGGATGAATGTTGAATGGACTGGATGAATGCAGAAGAAGACAGAAGGATGGACATTGCAGAAGAAGACTGGATGAATGTTGAATGGACTGGATGAATGCAGAAGAAGACAGAAGGATGGACATTGCAGAAGAAGATAGTGGATGAATGTTGAATGGAGTGGATGGATGCAGAAGAAGACAGAAGGATGGACATTGCAGAAGAAGACTGGATGAATGTTGAATGAACTGGATGAATGCAGAAGAAGACAGAAGGATGGACATTGCAGAAGAAGACTGGATGAATGTTGAATGGAGTGGATGAATGCAGAAGAAGACAGAAGGATGGACATTGCAGAAGAATACAGTGGATGAATGTTGAATGGACTGGATGAATAAAGAAGAAGACAGAAGGATGGACATTGCAGAAGAAGATAGTGGATGAATGTTGAATGGAGTGGATGGATGCAGAAGAAGACAGAAGGATGGACATTGCAGAAGAAGACTGGATGAATGTTGAATGAACTGGATGAATGCAGAAGAAGACAGAAGGATGGACATTGCAGAAGAAGACTGGATGAATGTTGAATGGAGTGGATGAATGCAGAAGAAGACAGAAGGATGGACATTGCAGAAGAATACAGTGGATGAATGTTGAATGGACTGGATGAATAAAGAAGAAGACAGAAGGATGAACGTTGCAGAAGAAGACAAGGACATAACCTGTTCTGTACCCTTCCTACTAAAACAACTCTGAATACAATTCAGGCACGGAATCATAGGTGACAGGTTTGGCTTTCCTGAAAGAACAAAAAAGGCATGCTCGGTTTGGACAGGTATGCTGTCCAAGGTATGATACATATGACTGTATTCAGCATATGTATGTGCTGAAGTTTCCCATCGGAAAGACAACAAGACAGCAAACCACTGCCTGTGACTTTTGTTTCCGAGACTGCTTCTGCAAGCACTTTCAGTTGGAAGGGTCTTCCCCAGTGAGAACATCTGTGGCCCCAAATGATGCATCAGCTGAGAATGAGAGTCAAGCTTCCTCTGATTTCTGTCTCACGCAGTGCAGATTGTTGTTTCCTTCTGACCTGTTCCATGGTTCACCTGCACAAGCATCTATGTAAATTCTTACCATCGGTGCTAGGGTGGGGACAGCATATTGAACACTTAAGTAATTTCTTAACAATATTTAAAAAAAACCACAAGTGGAAGGTTCCTTTGGGGATTTCTGATTGCTTGTAACACATACTGGAACATCAAGTAGTATAATCAGAATGGATTTCCTTGCTAGTTAATATTTTATTTATTCCATAAATATAGTATCCATCAGATTGCATGTTTGATAAATGTCATTTTTCATCTAGAATACATTAAACTACATTGAAATGACTCCAGTTGGAGGCACTTATATGTAGCAGTCATGATGGCATTTTATTTTTTCTTCATTTGTGAGATAGTAGATGAAAATCACAATTAGCAATAGCAATAGCACTTAGACTTATATACCGCTTCATAGTGCTTTACAGCCCTCTCTAAGCGGTTTACAGAGTTCAGCATATTGCCCCCAACAATCTGGGTCCTCATTTTACCCACCTCAGAAGGATGGAAGGCTGAGTCAACCTTGAGCCGGTGAGATTTGAACAGCTGAACTGCTGAACTGCAGTGCTGCATTTTAACCACTGCGCCACCTCGGCTCATTTGTAATTGTATTTATTTAAATGGATTTATTTAAATGGATTTATATGCCGCCCAACTCCCAGGGGACTCTTACAATTGTAATCACTGGAACTTAACTACATCAAATAGCTGGATGGATGGATGGATGGATGGATGGATGGATGGATGGATGGATGGATGGATGGATGGATGGATGGATGGATGGATGGATGGATGGATGGATGGATGGATGGATGGATGGATGGATGGGTTGGTGGGTGGATGGGTGGATGGGTGGGTAAGTGGGTGGGTGGGTGGGTGGGTGGATATGAAATTATTTTCAACTCCTAGTGACCACATAGACTCTCTTCATGAATATGTATCTCTAATCTTTCTTTCAGGTCTTCCAATGGTCTACACATCACCATTGTGACTTAGTCTATCCACCTTACTGCTGATCAACCTCTTCTTCTTTTTACTTCCACCTTTCCCAGCATTAGAGCTTTTTCCAGAAAGCTGGGTCCTTCACCCAATGTGTCTGAAATAGGGTAATCTCAGCTGATCATTTATGCCTTAAGTGAGAAATTAAGATTGATTTGTCTCTGGAGATTCTCAATCATCCAGATCATGGTTATCCCAAAGGTGCTTTTCCAAGAGGCAACTGGACTTTCTTGGGGTTTTTTTCTTTGAAAACGTTTCGCTTCTCAGCCAAGAAGCTTCTTCAGTTCTTTTGGTTGATTTGTTTGTTTGAGCCATCGGTTTGTTTTCTTGGTTATCTCAGGAGTCCAGAATAGTCTCCAACTCCAAAGTTCAAAGGTGTCAATACTCTTCCTATTTCATTTCTTCAAAGTCCAACTTTCACTTGAATAGAGCATTACAGCAAATACCATGGGTTTGCACAATCCTTATCTTTGTATAGACACATCGCACATCCCACCATTTGAATTATCTTTTCCAAGGCACTTTTCTTGACCGCTTCTTCCTTTAATTCAATTTATTCTTTTTCAGTTCTAAAATAAATAAAGTAAGTAAGTAAGGGGTGGCAGAAAATTAACAAACCACTAAGGGTTTAATAGCCTTCGCAATTTGTCATCATTCATTGTACTAAATGTGTCCTTGCCTAGAAAGCAAAAGTTAACTGATGCTATGTTTTCAAGACGCACCATAATAATTCCTGTATATCAAAAAGCAAAATATATAAGTTAGACGTTTTTCAGACAAGCTGGGAGATATAGGTTTGCAGAAATGTGCTTAAATGTTTTCTAGGTATCAGTAGCTGATCACTCCTTAGCATTTGTAGTCTTCATTTATTTAAATTATATATATTGTTTTAAATTACCGTATTTTTCGGAGTATAAGACACACCATTTTACCCCCAAAAAGAGGGTGAAAACTTGGGTGCGTCTTATACACCGAATATACATTTGTCAAGAATCATGAGGTACAACACTTAATGATTGTCATAGGGTTCAAATAAGCAATCAGGAAACAATCAATATTAATATAAACCGTAAGGATACAAGCAACAAGTTACAGTCATACAGTCATAAGTGGGAGGAGATGGGTGATAGGAACGATGAGAAGACTAATAGTAATAGTAATGCAGACTTAGTGAATAGTTTGACAGTGGGGAGGGAATTATTTGTTTAGCAGAGTGATGGCGTTCGAGAAAAAACTGTTCTTGTGTCTAGTTGTCTTGGTGTGCAGTGCTCTATAGCGTTTTGAGGGTAGGAGTTGAAACAGTTTATGTCCAGGATGCGAGGGGTCAGTAAATATTTTCACAGCCCTCTTTTTGACTCGTGCAGTATACAGATCCTCAATGGAAGGCAGATTGGCAGTAATTGTTTTTTCTGCAGTTCTGATTATCCTCTGAAGTCTGTGTCTGTCTTGTTGGGTTGCAGAACCGAACCAGACAGTTATAGAGGTGCAGATGACAGACTAAATGATTCCTCTGTATGATCGCCAACGGCCGATGACGGATATGGCACAAGAAGAAGATACACACATCCCTCAGAGCCATGATGTAGTTATGTCTGTAATATGTACTACTGTAGGAGATGACCAGGCTGAGCCTGAGGGAGGGGTCAAATGCATCATCAGTTTTGAGTCTCTTTGCACCCACAAGAGATGTAAGTTCAGCCCTCCTTGAATTCCGTTGACTCTTATCTACCACCAATTTACCTTGACCATTAGTAGTTCAGATTCTTGTAGACAACTATCATGGAATAAACTCATTTGAACAACCCTGGTTCCTGATTTCTTATGCCCAACAGCTACTAACATGTAATAGATACATTATTTGCCAGAAAGTCTACTGTAATTTCAGACATTATATCTTCAGAAGGTAATATTAATTACCAGTGCCTTGCCAGCCTAAATAATTGAACTGGATAATTTATTTTAGTTGGCAAGAAGCCACATATTTCTGGGAAATCAAAATTTCCATCACATTCCAAAGTATAAGTCTGCTGTTGCATTTTGAGATCAGTTAGGAGTAACCTTTATTAGTGTGTTTTCCTTTTCAAACTCCTGTGACTTGAATATGACCCGAATGTATCCTAGCTTCCAGGGAGCTGTGACCACAATAAACAAACACATTCAAGCTTCAGATGGGATCCAAGCCATGTTTGTTGAATGTGCAGTTGGTTTCATTTCATTTCATTTTCAAGCTGAGAAAATTAAGATATATTGGAAGATATGTTGTAGAGAGATTTATTTCTTTAAAATAAATAATAATGTTTTTTAGGATCAGCATGCATTTCAAGTGGCAATTGAATCTTGTATATTGCTCAAAATATATATTTTTCTTTTTTTAATATTTATAACAATTGATTTCATTTTATAAAGAATGCAACTTTCAACTCTTATGACAGTAACCCTGCCTATCTAATTTGACCTCTACCTTTCGATCGTATAGATAGTCCTGTATTTATATAATAAAACCAAATATCATGAACAACTTAACAAATGTTGGATGCATACTACTGATGAAATTTCATGGGTTGTTTTCTGACTTCTGGTTTTTGCCTATTTCTCCTCAGTAGCTTTTTTACACTTGTGTGATATTTGGGTTATGTCATGCCCCCATTGAAGTCTGAATCTGAGAGGGAAGACGAACAGCTGACAGAGAGCAGGAGAGTGGTTCCGTTGGCTGTGGAGAAAACTGGGGAAGGGCAAAGTCAGGCTGGGCAGAGCAGGGGAGAGGTAGAACAATGGAGAGGGTATGCAGATGAAGACCAATGCCACCCTCTCCTCATCCTAGGGCACGCAGGGAAGAATACAGAAGAGAGCAATATGGGTTGCATGGCTTACAAGGAAGGAAAGGGCCCCAATTCCCTTCACAAGGCACACCTGGGGATGGAGTTTAAAGGAGAGGCAGTTGGGAAGGGCGTTTTTCAGGAACAAACACTGAATTCAGCTAGTGTTGAGAGTTGTGGCCTGCATTCCTGACATTCCTCCTGACTGTTTGAATTATTGTGGTGCTGTGTGCTTGTCTTTCTGGAATTATTGCTGTGAATTCTTCGCTTCTGGGACTAATTATCTTGCCCTGCTGGAGTGATTGATTGCAATCATTCTGCTTACAGCGTTTGGACTGGAGTATTTGCAGCCAGAAGCTACTGCAGGTTTGTGGGAGAGCTTTTTTCATTGCTACTGGCTCCAAAGAAGGTTTTTTCCAGCCCTAACCAGGGGATAAAATAATGTGCTGAAGCTGACCAGACTAAGGACGTTAGCCAGATGAATACCTGGTAGGCAGATTTTCCCCCTATTTTCCTTCCCAAAAACTAAGGTGCGTCTTATACTCCGGTGCATCTTATACTCCGAAAAATAATGCAATGTGCACGTGATCCCCCCCATGTGCCCCACCCCCCACATATGCATGCATGACCCCCCATGTGCACCCCGCCCCCGTGCATGCATGCATAACCCCCAGCGCCTACACACATGCATGTGCACCCTGCGAAAGCATGCACCCCCACACACATGCGTGCACCACCCCCCATGTGCACCCCGCCCCGTGCATGCATGCATAACCCCCAGCGCCTACACACATGCATGTGCACCCTGCGAAAGCATGCACCCCCACACACATGCGTGAGATCATCCGACGACATGGGGTGAGGTATCAGCAGTATGCTGATGATACCCAGTTGTACATCTCCACCCCGTGTCAATTCAGTGAAGCAGTTGATGTAATGTGCCGCTGCCTGGACGATGTGAGGGTCTGGATGGGAGTGAACAGACTCAGGCTCAACCCAGACAAGACTGAGTGGCTCTGGATATTGCCTCCCAAGGACTATGTCGACTGTCCCTCCTTGGTTCTTGGGGGAGAAAAATTGAATCCCTCAGAACAGGTTCGCAATTTGGGTGTCCTCCTAGACCCACAGCTAAAATTGGATCAACATCTTTCAGCTGTGGCTAGGGGGACCTTCGCACAGATCCGTCTTGTGCACCAATTGCGACCTTACTTGGAGAGGGAGGCCTTGCTCACAGTCACTCATGCCCTTGTCACCTCACGGCTAGACTACTGTAACGCGCTCTACATGGGGCTACCCTCGAAGAGCATCCGGAGACTCCAGTTGGTACAGAATGCAGCTGCGCGAGCTGTAGTGGGTATACCAAGATACACCCACGTAACACCTCTCCTTCGCCAGCTGCATTGGCTACCAATTAGTCTCCGGTTGCAATTTAAGGTGTTGGTCATTACCTTTAAAGCCCTACATGGCTCAGGGCCAGGTTACCTGCGGGACCGCATCCTACCACATACCTCCCTAAGACCGGTTAGGTCCCACAGAGAGGGCCTCCTCCGGGTCCCGTCGGCCAAACAATGCCGACTGGCGGGGCCTAGGGGGAGGGCCTTCTCTGTGGGAGCCCCGTCCCTCTGGAACCAACTTCCACCAGAGATTCGGACCATCCCCACCCTGCTGGCCTTCCGTAAAGCCTTAAAAACATGGCTCTTCCGGCAGATGGGGTGAATAGGATAATCAGATTCCCCCTGAATGTTGTGTTTATAATGTTTTTCTTTTTAATTATATTTTAATTTAAATTATGATTACTGTTTTTATATGTACGCTTCTTATTCATGTTGTACGCCGCCCTGAGTCCCACGGGATTGGGTGGCCTATAAGAGCGTCTAAATAAATAAATAAAATGTGCCCCCGCATATTTCCTGCATGCACCCCCCCCCCGCATGCACGGCAGAGACCCGAAAACCAGCTGGCCAGTGGGAGGTATGCGCGAATGCACGGCAGAGCCGAGCTTGGGCGATGGCTTGCATGCCCGCAGAGAGGGCTCTGCGTGCCACCTGTGGCACGCGTACCATAGGTTCGCCATCACGGCCCTATCTAACCATCTCATCTTCTGCTGTCACCTTCTCCTTTTGCCTTCAGTCTTTCCCAAGATCAGGATTTGTTCCAGTGAGGACTGCTTAGCTTGAGAAAACACTATTGTCTACTTTGGAATAACCCCCAAAACTTGGCAAAATTCTCATGCAGGGGGAATGAACATGAATTTTATTCAGGCCCGTAAATTTCTTTCTTTTCATCTTCTCCGTCCTACTAAAATGCTCTGAGGTCCAATTCCCCTATCATGGGTAAGTCGTTGGAATAGGATTTAAGCAGTCAGGAACCCTATTACAATAAAAAACTGTTCTATCTTATTTTCTTTACCAACCGTATTCCCAGAGTAATACAAACATTTTCTATTCTAATACAAAACACAGCTTGATTTTTTTGGCCGATACTTCTTCCCTGTCTTCCAAATGGTACTTAGTTTTCTAATGAGATCCAGACACATGGCATGCAGTATCATCAAAATAAGTTTATATGTAAATTATATGTCTAAATAGCTGTGATTTAAGGCAGAATTGTTTTTGAAACATTGTTCCACGCGCCGAGTATACACTCTCGGTGTGTGTATTGTGGGAGTGTATACAATTCTTCCTTGTTGCAACATAAGTAAATATGTCTGTAATTTAAATTGATTTGGGGCTTCCTTGATACAATAAAGTTCTTCTTCTAGCTGCAAAAGACAAAGAGAAAACATAATACTGCGAACACGTCTTCCAAGCAAAAGACAAAATATTATACACAGGTGATTCCAGCATTTTATAGCATTGAGGTTTTTTTTTTTCCTTTTATAATTTTAGAACTCTACGCTTGAGGTTCAACCCTTTTGGGATGATTTCAAACATTTCTTCCTGAGTAATTTCTTGCTGACAGACTCACCTTCTATGTCTTGGTTGTTTTAAGTCTGCTCTCCCATTCTTTCCTTCCTCAATCTCCTCCGCATAAGTATGTTGGCATAACGGTAACTGGAAGCGGGATACTCTTCAACTTTGCTTCAGTGTCTGAGAGCACTGAAGTGATTTGATAGAATCATTTACATCCGTCAATTTACATTGACAACTTTATGTTGAGTGGGGAATTCTGGGAGTTAAAGTCCAGACATCTTAAAGTTGTCGTGTCTGAAAAAACAATAATTTATGCCCAGTAGTAAAGTACGTTCTCAACTTATTTCCACTCCCAGGCATTAAGAAAGGGAGGGAGAGATAACATTAAAAAAAAAATACAAATAGAAAGCAATTTTAAAAAGCCAAATAAAAGAAACATAAGATTAAATCCAAACAGTAAACAAGAAATCTAAAATGCCACGGAGATTACAGTTTTGGAATATGTCTCATTATGTATGAAATATGGAATATATAAAATCATTTTGAAAGACTAAGAACCACTGTCATGTTTTAAATTAGAGGTACATATTAGGAACCCTGGTCAACAGAGTATGACTCTAATTGAAATTATAAGCTAAATATAATTAACAACATAGTCTGTTCTTCTCCTTCTTCCTCCCTCCCTCCCTTCCTCCCTCCTTCCTTCCTTCTTTCCCTCCCTCTCCTCCTCCTCCTCCTCCTCATTCTGTGTCTAGATCAAGCTTTCTTCCCCAAACCCCAAAAACTTTAACCTTAGACTGTCTACAGTTGACCTCTCCCCATTCCTAAGAGGTCTGTAAGGGGCGTGCATAAGCGCACCATCGTGCCTACTGTCCCTGTCCTTCTGTCCTATTGTCTAATTTTTACCTATACATACTTTGCTTTTGTTTATGCTTATATCATACCTGTTATCTTGTACACATGTTGACAAAATAAATAAATAAAGAATGAAGTCACCTTCTTGTCTTAGTTGTTGACCAAAAATTACTCATTATTGGTACATGTGTCTGGTACTAGCCAACATACCAGCAGATGGCAGAGGTCTGTGTCTCTCCAGGTTCACACACCATGATGTTATCCGCTAAGACTTGAGCCTGTTGGTTTTACATGCAGGCATTCCAACTCTCAACCTATTCAGGCTCCTGTTCCTGTAGCTTAACTTGCTCTTCAAAATGCAGGTTGAAGACTATCAGCTGGAACTGTATTCTCAGAACGCCTAAACCAGGGGTGAAATCCTGCCGGTTTGGCCGGGCCAGTCGTTCGGTGTAGAGCCGATGGAACTTGCGGCGATCGCGGCGCGGGGCTTCTCCCGCCCGCTTCCCCTGCCCTGCTGGACGCCGCCATTTGGGTTATTTTGTGCTCTGCGCATGCGCAAAGCGTTCTGCGCATGCACAGAGGGCAAAATAACCCAAATGGCGGCGTCCAGCCGGGCGGGGGAAGCGGGTGGGAGAAGCCCCGCATTGCGACTACCGCCAGTTCCATCGGCTCTACGCCGAACGACTGGCCCGGCCGAACCGGCAGGATTTCACCCCTGGCCTAAACCCAGATGAACCAGGTCAGACCGCTGTCTAAATGCCTGAAGGCTAAACAATTTCCCCCTTTCCTTCTTCACACTTCCTAAGATGCTAGATTAATACCCTCCTGTTCTATAAATCTTCCATTTCTTTGTCAGCTGGGTGGCTACGCGTTCATAAAACACTGCCATTTATATTACAAAATGACCCATTTGTAATTCCTCTTCATCTCGTGTAGATGCGCGCGTTGATGCCATTAGAAATGCAGCATAATCTGCTGCATAGTATTGAGTGGAGCTCAAACACTTCTGTTTACCTGTGAAATTGCCTATTAAAATTACAATAAAACCATAAAAATGACTTTTATGTCGCTCCTCTGAGAAGAAGTTTCAATTTACTGGTTCATGTGAAAGTATCTTGCACTTAATTGTAAAACATTTTTTAGACAGATTTACTCCGATATTACGTGATGTACTGAATTCATTGAAAAACTGCTAGTGGGGAAATGTTAAAGCAACCCAGTCTTTTTATAATCTTTATGTTTATTTACAAGGGAGGGGATTAGAAAATAGATCTTTTAATCTGTGGTATTTTGCCCTATAATCCCTAGCCAGTTTTGTGGTTGTGCATTTTATTTCTTTTATATTTCTCCACTCCGCTGAACTTTTTTGAGAGCATGCCTGCAACGGCACCATATTAAAGGTGCACCTGTAGGAATAGTTGGAACTGACATATTTAACAGCATTCACTTGAGAGATTTCTCAGCTTTCATTAACAATAGAAAAGGATGAGATTTGTACAGAATCTCTTCTTCAGCAAGAGTGTAAAAGCAGTGTCTCTTTTCTCCCTTTAGAAAGGTCAAAGGTCATACCTGCTGGAACCGCTCTTGCTTCTCAAATGTTGTAGAAGATGAACACCATCTATTTTTGGGGGGAATGTGTAACTAACATTCCTCCTGCTTAATTTTTACATTGTCAAGTTTCTTTCTTCTGACCTCCAAAATGGCAGGTAGTCCTCGACTTACAACAGTTTGCTTAGTGACCGTTTGAAGTTACAACAGCACTGAAAAAAGTGACTTATGATCATTTCCCACCCTTAAGACCATTTCAGCATCCCGATGATCTCATGATTTACATTCGGATAGCACTAGCATTAGCACTTAGACTTATGATGTTCGTCCATCGTGTTCGAAGACGACCTTAACATCTATCATCGACCTGAGTCGCCTGTGTGCAGGTCCGTGGCTACAGCTTCCAGTGTATCCACACCTGCTGCTTTGTCGCTCGCCCATTGCCACAGGACTTTTCACAGGACATGGGGGGGTGTCAAGACTTGCGCCTGAATTGGATTAAAGTGAAGGAGAGGTGCGCATAGTCAACCTCACTCTCTCTTCCCAGATTCCATCTTGCTCCAAATAGCAGGACAAGAGTCTAGACAGTTGGAGATGGGCTGGGTGCAGTGGTTGACCAGGGCGTCTTTCGTGTCTTGCCGTGCTCTTAGCGTACCACATCGCTTGCAGGGACCGCCTTCATGACCATTGTCGTATTCTAGTAGGTTTCATCCGCTCAGTCCGCTGGAATCTGTCTTCACATGCTCGGGATAGACAAGTCCCTATCTCACTGATGGTCAGTGACCCAACGGCGACTCTCAATCTGGCTTGGTCAGCCTGTCAAAGCTGTTGCCCGGGGTGTGGCAGCTGCACATGCTACAGCTGCTAGGAGCCACAGGTGAGAGCTGAGGGACAGGTGGGGACCAAAGGTGAACGAGCTGCCCTAAAAGCTGCCCTAAAATGAACTGCCATAAAAGGACACAACATGCCTTTACACCAGAGGTGCTACTCCTCCCCATACACCCCAACTTAGACTTATATATCGCTTCACAGTTCTTTTACAGCCCTCTCTAAGCGGTTTACAGAGCCAGCATATTGCCCCCAACAATCTGGGTCCTCATTTTACCCATCTCGGAAGGATGGAAGGCTGAGTCAACCTTGAACCTGGTGAGATTCAATCTGTCAAATGGCAGTCAGCAGGCAGTCAGCAGAAGTATCCTGCAGTACTAACCACTTCGCCACCACGGCTCTTGACAACTGACTCACATTTGTGATAGTTGCAGTGTCCTGGGGTCATGTGATCCCCTTTTGCGACCTTCTGACAAGTAGAGTCAGTGGGGAAGCCAGATTCACTTAACAACCGTGTTACTAATCTAACAACTGCAGTGATTCCCTTAACAAACGTAGCAAGAAAAGTTGTAAAATGGAGCAAAATTCCCTTAATAAATGTCTCACTTAGCAACATAAATTTTGGGCTCAACTGTGGTTGTAACTTGAGAACTAACTGTATTATTTTCCCATTGCTAATGGAAATGGAGATATTGTTACGAATCTGATACCATCATACCAGCTAATAGAAGATCTTCTGGACAGTAGGGAAAGGAGAACTTTCAGGGTTCCCCTTAGACAGTTTTAGAGTGGCATGCAGGCCATTAGCAAAGGCGATCTGTATCTTATGTAAGATGAGATCTTATGTAGGGAGCCGAGGTGGCGCAGTGGTTAGAGTGCAGCACTGCAGGCTACTTCAGCTGACTGCTAGCTGCAGTTCAGCTGTTCAAATCTCACCGGCTCAAGGTTGACTCAGCCTTCCATCCTTCCGAGGTGGGTAAAATGAGGACCCAGATTGTTGGGGGCAATATGCTGAACTCTGTAAACCGCTTAGAGAGGGCTGCAAAGCACTATGAAGCGGTATATAAGTCTAAGTGCTATTGCTATTGCTATGAGCCTTTCAGTTATTTCAGCCATCCACATCTGTCTAGGGCAGTATTTCCCAACCTTGGCAAGTTGAAGATGTCTGGACTTCAACTCCCAGAATTCCCCAGCCAGCATTCGCTGGCTAGGGAATTCTGGGAGTTGAAGTCCAGACATCTTCAACTTGCCAAGGTTGGGAAACACTGGTCTAGGGTTACCAGATGTGCAGTCATAGGAAAACACCTGTGTTTCTCTTCCAGTTTTGTCCACATTTTATTTATTTATTTATTTATTTATTTATTTATTTATTTATTTATTGGTATTTCGTATATGCCGCCCAACTCCCGAAGGACTCCGGGCGGCGTACAACAGAAAAAATACAAGAAACCAATATAAGCATTTAAAACAAATATAAAAATTAAAAACCATAATCTTAAAAACATTTAATATCAATTCGACTTCATACATACTTGGGGGTGAGCTCAGATGGATTACGCTCTACCCCCTGCCTGCAGGAAAAGCCATGTCTTAACAGCTTTCCGGAAGGCCAGCAGGGTAGGGATAGTTCGGGTCTCTGGGGGGAGTTGGTTCCAGAGCACGGGGCCTGCCACAGAGAAGGCTCTCCCCCTAGGGCCCGCCAGGCGACATTGCTTAGCCGATGGGACCTGGAGGAGGCCAACTCTGTGGGCCCTAACCGGTCGAAGGGAGGTGTGAGGCAGAATGCGGTCCCGGAGATAACCTGGTCCTAAGCCATGAAGGGCTTTAAAGATGGTGATCAACACCTTGAATTGGACCCGGAGACCAATGGGCAACCAGTGCAGCTGGCGGAGTAAGGGTGTCACGTGGGTGTGCCTTGGCACACCCACCACAGCACGCGCAGCCGCATTTTGCACCAGCTGAAGTCTCCGGATACTCTTCAAGGGTAGCCCCATGTAGAGCGCGTTGCAGTAGTCCAGGCGCGAGGTGACAAGGGCATGAGTGACCGTGAGTAGAGCCTCCTTCTCCAAGTATGGCCGCAACTGGTGCACCAGGCGAACCTGTGCAAAGGCCCCCCTAGCCACAGCAGAGAGATGGTGATCCAATTTTAGCTGTGGATCTAGGAGGACCCCCAAGTTGCGAGCCTGATCCGAGGGGGTCAGTTTCGCTCCCTCGAACGTCAAGGAGGGACAATTGTCATAGTCCTTAGGAGGCAATATCCAAAGCCACTCAGTCTTGTCGGGATTAAGTCTGAGTCTGTTCCTCCCCATCCAGATCCTAACGTCGTCCAGGCACCGGCACATTACATCAACTGCCTCTCTGAAATCAGATGGGGTGGTGATGTACAGCTGGGTGTCGTCAGCGTACTGATGGAAACGCACCCCATGCCTGTGGATGATCTCACCCAGCGGTTTCATGTAAATGTTAAACAGGATGGGCGAGAGAACCGACCCCTGAGGCACCCCACATGATAGGGGCCTAGGGGACGCTCTCTGCCCTCCTGTTAACACCGACTGCATCCTATCGGTGAGATAAGAGGAGAACCACCGTAAAACAGTGCCTCCCACCCCCAACTCACCGAGACGATGCAGAAGGATACCATGGTCGATGGTATCGAAAGCCGCTGAGAGGTCAAGTAGCACCAGGATGGAGGAATTACCCCCATCCCGGGCCCGCCAGAGATCATCCATCAGAGCGACCAAGGCAGTTTCTGTACTGTAGCCGCGCCTGAAACCCGACTGATAAGGATCTAGATGATCTGTTTCATCCAGAAGCTGCAGTAGTTGAGTAACCACCACCTTCTCCACAACTTTCCCCAGAAAGGGCAAGTTGGAGACAGGACGATAGTTCTTCAAATCAGCTGGATCCAGGGAAGGCTTCTTCAGGAGGGGTCTCACCACTGCAGCTTTTAACGACTGCGGTACGGATCCCTCTCTCAAAGAAGCGGTGACCACTGCCTGGATCCAGCCGCATGCCACCTCTCTGCTGGCTGAGACCAACCAGGAGGGACATGGGTCCAATAAACAGGTGGAGGTACCCATCGCCCCCACAGCTCTGTCCACATCTTCGGGAGAAACAGGCCCAAACTCTTCCCATAATGGTGGACTAAGACTAGCCCCTGTCAACTCTATGGACTCTGCCCAGCTAGAGTCCAGGTTCGACCGAATCTGAGCGACTTTATCCGTCAGAAACTCAGCAAATTCCTCAGCTCTGCCTTGTAAGTGTTCCTCGCTCCCCCCTTTAGCAAGGAGGGAGCGAGTCACCATAAACAAGGCGGCTGGGCGAGAATCTGCGGACGCAATAAGAGCGGAAAAATAAGATCGTTTTGCCGCCCTTATCGCCACTAAATAAGATCTGATGTAAATTCTTAATAGTGTTCGGTCAGGCTCTGTCTTACTGGCTCTCCAGCGGCGCTCTAGACGTCTCTTCTGGCGTTTCATCTCCCGGAGCTCCTCGGTAAACCAGGGAGCTTTCCGGGATCCACTGCCACGGAGAGGTCGCTTAGGCGCAATTCGGTCTAACGCCCCTGATGCTGCGGTGTTCCAAGCAGCCACCAGGGAGTCAGCCGAGTTGTGTACCAGGGTTTCAGGTATTTCCCCAAGCTCCCTCTGGAATCCTTCCGGTTCCATTAGGCGCCTGGGGCGGAACCACCTAGTCGGTCCCGCCTCCCTGCGGGGGAGGAGTGGGGCTGCAAAATCCAACCTCAGTAGGAAATGATCTGACCATGACAGTGGGGTGGTGACTATGTCCCTGATCTTCAGATCATTTCTCCACTGCCCCGAAAGAAACACTAGGTCGAGCGTGTGACCGCCCTCGTGAGTCGGACCCTGGATTACTTGGGTCAGGTCCATGGTTGTCATGGAATCCATGAACTCCTGAGCCACCCCAGAGGTTTTGCCAGCCGAAGGCAAGTTGAAGTCCCCCAGAACCATAAGCCTAGGGAACTCAACTGCCAAGCCGGCTACTGCCTCAAGTAGCTCAGGCAGGGCCTTGCTAACGCAGCTGGGAGGCAGGTACGCTAGGCAAAGGCCCACCTGAACCCCTAAGTCCAACTTCAGAAGGAGCGTCTCACACCAACAATCTCCAGGGCAGGGCTCCTACGAGGATGCAGACTTTGGCGCGTTATCATTGCCACTCCTCCTCCCCTTCCCTGGGGTCGGGAATGGTGCTGCACTGAGAACCCGTCTGGGCAGATCTCAGAGAGAGCTACTCCTCCCTCTTGGCCCATCCAGGTCTCAGTTATACACACCAGGTCTGCCCCCTCTTCTGTGATTAAATCACGTATCAGGGGGGCTTTGTTGGCGATTGACCTGGCGTTAAGCAGCAGCATCCTGAGCCCAGGGCCCTGAAAACCCTGGTTGCCAGGTACTCGGGTTGAGCAAGATGGAACCACATCGGAGGGGCCGGAACAAGGGATCGCTTGTATACAGCGAGGTCTTATTCCCCGAGAGCGGCCCACCCCTCTGCTCCCAGCATATCTGCCTCTTCCCGTTATGACCGAGATGTTCCGGCTCTCGTCCCCACCAGAGATACCCCACCCCACCCCGCTGGTCTCCCTCCCTCCCTGCAGGCCATACATACCATTCTCACAGGACAGGGTAACCGAGCCCCCACCCCTCCCCACTTCTGTTTCTACACTCAGCGGGGGGGATGTCCTCCATCCAGCAAGCATACCCTTAACATAAAATATTGTCCAGTTTTTTTGAGCGTCTTATTTTGCTATTGTTTCTGGATTGTTTTCACAACAGTTGTCATTCAAATTTTCGTGTATTGTGACCTTGCAAATTATCTACCTCTTTCTTTTCCTCCTCCACCGCTGACAGACTTGACAGCTTACATTTATATTATTTACAGTTCCTTATTTCAGCAATCAGCTTCAGTCCATCTCCTTCAAATCTGTGATCACTGTACATCACGTGACTCATCGTATCTTTTAACGGTGAAATTTGCAAGAACATCTTCATTGATTCTAGATGAGCACCGGAGTATGTTCTTTAAAATAAGTTTGTTGGGGAAATACTACAGTCTTTCTGATGTTGGGAAAGCTAATTTCATACAGTTATAGGTCTTTTTTTCCCCTGATTTATTTATTTATTTATTAGTGAGATTTATATACCGCCTCATAGTGCAAGCATTCTCTAAGCGGTTTACACCATTAAGCAATGTATATATTTACATTGCCCCCAACAGTCTGGATCCACATTTTACCTACTTCGGAAGGATGGAAGGCTGAGTCAACCTTGAGCCGGTGAGATTTGAACAGCTGAACTCAAATGATCACAGTCAGCTAAAGTAGCCTGTAGTACTGCTCTCTAACCACTGCGCCATCTCGGCTCTTTATTTATTTATTTATTTTGCTGTAATTTTTGTTGCAGATGCCATGAAAATTAAACATTTACTGTGTCTTCCTTCTTATTCCCCACTTTGTCCTCCTTTCCAATTGCCCATGATCTCCTTTGCCTGTTCAGCTATCTGGTAACCCTACATGTGTCCGACCTTTAACTTCGGATTCATACATTCAGGACTGCATTATAATTTAAACTGAATTTGGACTTCCTTGAGAATAATATAATAATGGCTGTTTTTAGATTCAGAAGACAAGGAAAAATCATATTAATAGAGAAAGGTCTTCCGGGCCAAATACAGAAGAATGTATATTTAGTCTTATCTTGTCCCAGCTTCTTAAGTTCACAACCATCCAAAATTATCCAGCTAGTATTCTGGCCTTGTTAGATTCCTCTCTGACTAGGCTCAGCTCCTGTACAAGCTTTTCATTCTTATTGTGAAACCTTCCATAAGGTAAAGGAAAAGGTTCCCCCGCACATGCGTGCTAGTCGTTTCCAGCTCTAGGGGGGCGGTGCTCATCTCCATTTCAAAGCATCTTACAGCTGTGGCTAGGGGAGCTTTTGCACAGGTTCGCCTGGTGCACCAATTGCGACCATACTTGGAGAAGGAGGCTCTACTCACAGTCACTCATGCCCTTGTCACCTCCCGATTGGACCACTGTAATGCGCTCTACATGGCGCTACCCTTGAAGAGTATTCGAAGACTACAACTGGTGCAAAATGCGGCTGAGCGTGCTGTGGTGGGTGTTTCAAGATACACCCACATAACACCTATACTCCGCCAGCTGCATTGGCTGCCCATTGGTCTCCGGGTACAATTCAAGGTGTTGACCATCATCTTTAAAGCCCTACATGGCTTAGGACCAGGTTACCTCCGGGACCGCATCCTACCTCATACTTCCCTTCGACCGGTTAGGTCCCACAGAGTGGGTCTCCTCCAAGTCCCATCAACCAAACAGTGTCGGCTGGCGGGTCCTAGGGGGAGAGTCTTCTCTGTAGGGGCCCCTGCTCTCTGGAACCAACTCCCCCCAGAGACCCGAATTATCCCCACCTTGCTGGCCTTCTGAAAAGCCATGAAGACATGGCTCTTCCTACAGGCGGGGTTTTGAGACAACTTCATCTTGGTCTCCCCCATGTATGTAAGATTTTGTATGCTTTTTAAAATGTATTTTAAATTGTTTTAAATTATATTGTTTAGTGGTTCTTCAAATGTTGTACACAGCCCTGAATCCCCAGGGAGTAGGACGGCATATAAGAATCCTAAATAAAAATAAATAAAATAAAATAAATAAAGCTGAAGAGCCAGCGCTGTCCAAAGACATCTCCGTGGTCATGTGTCTGGTGGGAAGGCAACGCTGTTCCCTTCCCACCAAAGTGGTCCCTATTTTTCTACTTGCATTTTTACGTGCTTTCAAACTGCTAGGTTGGCAGAATCTGGGACAAGTAACGGGAGCTCACTCCATTACACGGCGCTAGGGATTCGAACCGCTGAACTGCTGACCTTTCCATCAACAAGCTCAGCATCTTAGCCACTGAGCCACCGCGTCCCTATTTTTTAAAAAAACCTTCCATAGTTTCCCTTTAATTTCTCTGTCACTATATCCCCAAATAGAGTGACCTATAACTTCGGTTGATCAGCTGGCCAAAATCTTCCTCTGCAATAATTCCACCCTTTATTTCCAATGCTTTTATTTAGAAATGCCTCTGGTTATAAGTTTGTCTTGATAAATGAAGCCGGGCACACAGAAGTCTCAAATATAGCTATAAGCAGACGTGCTATACAGTTGTAAAAATGCATTCCAGTTTACAGAAAGGATGGTTTTTTTCCAGACTCCAAGTAACAAAACAAAACAAAAAATCAGCCAACCAGATGGGGTGGGGAAAAGGCCGGGAGCTTTGAGAACAAGAGCCCAAGTTTATTTTATTTATTTATTTATTTAATTTATTTGTCAACATGTGTACAAGATAACAGGTATGATATAAACATAAACAAAAGCAAAGTATGTATAGGTAAATTTGGACAATAGGACAGTAGGACAGGGACGGTAGGCACGATGGTGCGCTTATGCACGCCCCTTAAAGACCTCTTAGAAATGGGGAGAGGTCAACTGTAGACAGTCTAAGGTTAAAGTTTTGGGGGTTTGGGGAAGAAACCACAGAGTCAGGTAGTGCATTCCAGGCATTGATCACTCTGTTGCTGAAGTCGTATTTCCTCCAATTGAGTTTCGAGCAGTTTACATTGAGTTTGAATCTATTGTGTGCTCGTGTGTTGTTGCGGTTGAAGCTGAAGTATTCATTGACAGGTAGGATATTGTGGCAGATGATTTTATGAACGTTTTCCTTTCCTTCCTAAAATACTAGTTCCTCTGCTCATAATCTGCAGTGGCCCCTGTCTTTTGCCAGCACCGCTAGCTAAAAATTTTGTCCTTCCTCCCATGCGTGGTCAAAGATCCAGTGGTTTAACACAAAGGGGTCCCAGCTCTCTGCTTGTTTAATAGTTTGAAATTGTTCACTGGTCTTAAGTGTGACCTTTTCTTGTGCTATCTTTATATGAACAAGGATGAAAACAGGCTGGTCTGCGAGGAAAGCCAGGTCCTGTTTTTATATGACAAACCACCTCTTACCACATCGTGTTCACTGTTCAGCTGTTAAATTTGTTATTAAACTTTATGGACCATAAACCCCGTGGATACAAGGAAAGTGAAGAGCATCACTATTGCAGGAGTGTCAAAGAAGGAGACATATTTCACAGCGTCAACACCCTGCATCGCCTGCCATGCGCACAGAATCTCCCATTGCTGTAAGCCGGGGTGCTTTTTATTTGATCTATAAAACCAAAGCAGGCTGCAAATGCTGATAATTAGGCTCAGCCGCATCCCTCCGACAAGTTGGAGCCCGTTCATAAATCAAGCTGAACGTAAATTGTTGGGGAAATACGCAATGTTTCAGTTTAGTTACATCTTTGATTGACGTCCGTTCTGACAGGTATCCATTCCCACAGTTTCTTGGGGGAAATTAACTGTAGATTTCCCACCATGGAAGAAATACAGCGGTCATTCTTTAAGAAAAAGATGCAACAAAACAAAAAAAATCCCCAAAATGTGCCTTATCAGCATCTCTTCCACAGCCTTCAGAAACCCCCCTGAGTAAATGGAGCCTTCATTTTGGGGAGTTATGGAGGGAAACTGGGTACCTTCAGTCTTTCAGATGCTTCTGGGACTCACCCCCTTCCCCTTGGGCTTTGCCCATGTTTAGAACCTGGTTTTCAACATGCCAGGCAAATCCTAGCAGTAAAAGAATGATATTCTCCATTTTAGGGTGCTTACCTTTTCAGAGCTATTTAGAAAGCTTTTGATTAAATAACAGTAGAAGAGCACAAGCTATAAAACAGTAAACCACAGCACTAAGCAGCATTAAAATAGCAGCAGCAGTTAAACCATTATTAAAAAAGAGTGCCATAAAATCTTCCCAAAACAGACTGGGTGTTTTTTTTAAATAGCACAGTGTTCTTCAAATGAGAGGAAGGTCACGAAATATCTGCTGGCCACAGATTCCAGGAGGCCAAGCAGCAAGTCTGGCGTGCTTAGTTAAATATAAGTAACCTTTGATACGGCTTCGACTTTTATCCTTTCGGTAGCAAATGGGAAGGCTCACAGGGGCCAGGTGGTCATGGCTGGATTGGCCTCGCCAGATCAGCGCAAAGAACTAGATGCAGCCCATTCGGCACAGATGACTCGGGGTGGCTGGGTGGGCGTGGCCAGCTGCACACGGGCAAGTGGGTGTGGCTGGGTGGGTGCCACAGGCTGGGCGTGGCCAGGGAGCCAAAGAGCAAGTCACCCTGGACAACTGGACATGGGGCCAACTGCACCTAGTTCTCCACCCTGACCCAGCCATGGCTGCGTCCACCCAGCCATGCCCCCTTGGCCGCTGTGAGTCGTCATAGACCTTTTCACCAGGTGTACATGAGTCGGCTCTCATTCTAAACACCCAAAGTTTGGCTTGATTCTGAATTGTATTTGGCTTCTCAAAATAAATAAATAAATAAATAAAAACCCAAGGGGTTACGTTCTGAGCTGCCAAACAATTTGGAGACGTTCAATTTGGCAATTCCATCTGAACAATCAATCTGATTTGGAAAGTTGATTTGGTTCGGAGATTTGATCCAATGGCCTGAAAAATCAAATCTCTGAACTTTCACAAGGGTTTGGTCCTCAGAATCTAAAACTAGATTCAGATATGAACCAGCAATTAATATAACCGAGGCACAAATTCCAACTTACCTGGAATGTGTAACTTTTAAAGACTTCTTGCTGCTCCATCCGATACTTGTTCAGGTTCCCAAATTGTTCATCATTGGGCACATTACTTGGATCCAGCCTTATGCTTCTATCTTAGAAATGTCTCTGGTCTCCTGGTCTAGTATAAATTATGGCATAGATTATAATGTGATTAATTGTGGGTATTTTGAATTATTAGGTCATAACTTGGTACAATTACAGTAGTGTATATATACCCTGTTTCCCCCAAAATAAGACATCCCCTGATAATAAGGGCTTTTGAGTGCATGGCAATAAGGCCAAGAGCTTATTTCAGGATTCAAAAAAATATAATACAGGGTCTTATTTTCGGGGAAACACGGTTCATGTCTCAGAAGGTGAATATTTAGGCGATTACATGCAGGAGAAATATCTCACATTAAATTGTTTCAACAATCTTAACCCTTCCCCTATTTATAAATGATTTAGTGCTTTTTAGAAATACGATCACATTTTATTGTCCTTTCTTGGGATTGTAGACGATCATGATCCTGTATCATAAATGTTGCATAGAGGACAAAGAAAATTGTGCCCTCCCGGTCTCTCTAAGCTGTTTTATGTTCACAAATAGCATAGCCACAGAGTTTCATAGAATGAAAGGATCATGAAGTGATTCGTTCACAAGGAGATGGATGGAATTCCATACTTCCTTACAAGAAACTGCTGTTTGGGCATACTTTTTTAGGAAAGCAGTGCCTTTTGGTTAATTGTTTTTGTTTACCTCATGTAGGACTCTGGAAAGGCCTGACCCAATGAAATCATTTAAGTGACATTGCCCAAATTTTTGAGTTTATGGACTTTTGCTTGCAATGGAAGAAGGATTCAGTCAAAGATGTATCTTCTATTGCACCATCTTAGACTTTAGAACTAATAGAGTGAAGCTTTCCCGATTGCAAATTAGCTACCTACCTACTTCAATTCTCTCTCTTTATTTACATTTATTATGTGCACTAATAAAGATTATCCGGATTCAAACTTAACTCTTGATATCTGCCTCCAAGCAGCTTTCTATAAGCATTCTAGAACATTACTCACATCTACTGGGATGTTTTCCCAACTTCCCATTATAGAACTCACCACTACAATTCTCAATCCTCCCAATCCAAATCTTAATCAAGGGCAGCTCTGGTATTGATAATCCGCTGAAAAATAAGATTCTTTCTGTGACACTTCCAGTGTTTCTTCATCTCTCAATATTTCCTTTTTATTAATAGCAATAGTAATAGCACTTAGACTTATATACCACTTCACAATGCTTTACAGCCCTCTCTAAATGGTTTACAGAGTCAGCATATTGCCCCCAACAATCTAGGTTTTCATTTTACCGACCTTGGAAGGATGGAAGGCTGAGTCAGCCTTGAGCCTGGTGAGATTCGAACTGCCAAATTGCAGGCAGCCGGCAGGCAGCAGAAGTAGCCTGCAGTACTGCATTCTAACCACTGCGCCACTGAAAATGATGTTTTCTTTGTGTTTTAAAACATTGTTAAATTTCTATGTTGCCCCCAGATTTTTGGTGGCAATATACTGAACTCTATAAACCGCTTAGAGAGGGCTATAAAGCACTATGAAGCGGTATATAAGTCTAAGTGATATTGCAATTGCTATTGCCTTTCCTGTAGGGGCACAAAGCAGCTTAAATATGGCTTATTTCCCCCCATCAGGGATGCTTCAACTTGGCATATTAAAGCAAAACCTTGATTTAATCCTGGCTGTTGATCTTGGGGGCAAATGCTGTCTGTTAAAATTTAACGTTAATCAAATTCTCATTTATGTAATTCATTTCTTTTGCATTCGTTTAGGCCATTTGCCGAAGCATCAACTTCACATCATTTGTGTAATTATATAAAGCTGTACAAAACTGTCAGCTTTGCATCATTTGAAAAGGCATCAGGGCACACAGGATTAAGCTGCGTTGTAACACAGATGACATAATTTGACACAAATAATACCAATGAACCATGCAACCAAGCACTGTATAGTTGATGGTTTCTTCCTATGAAAGCAAGTTGGCTAACCTTTACTTGGTAAACCTCTTCCAACAGCTCTGTTTTTCATAAGGCATCTTGGTGGGATTATCTTCTACAGATCTGGACCAGTGGACATTTTATTGGTAGTGTACTTCTATTCATCTAAACCCTATAGTAGTTGGATCCCTAAAGATAGGCCTATGAAACCTTCTGTTCATAGCAATAACAATCATCTATTATTGGCCTGCTTCTTCTGGGTTGCATCCTGATTGCCTGGTCTTGACCCTTCTGTACTCTCAGCCTGATATTTGTTCCTTCTCTGCTCTTCATTGGCTGCTGATCTTTGGATTCTCCACCGGAGTTCTCCATTCTTGTTTTGGGCCCAACTCTTGTAGTATTAGTGAAATACCACAAATACCAGTGAGCTGACACTGATCCGCAGGTCAGCGGTTCAAATCTCACCGGCTCAAGGTTGACTCAGCCTTCTATCCTTCCGAGGTAGGTAAAATGAGGACCCAGATTGTTGGGGGCAATATAAATATACATTGCTTACTGGTGTAAACCGCTTAGAGAGTGCTTGCACTGTGAGGCGGTATATAAATCTAAATAAATAAATAAATAAATAAATAAATAATAAATAATAAATAATAAATAATAAATAATAAATCAATAAATCAATAAATCAATAAATAATAAATCAATAAACAAACAAACAAACAAACAAATCAGTGTTTCCCAACCTTGGCAACTTGAAGATGTCTTGACTTCAACTCCTAGAATTCCCCAGCCAGCATTCCCTGGCTGGGGAATTCTGGGAATTGAAGTCCAGACATCTTCAAGTTGCCAAGGTTGGGAAACACTGAAACAAACAAATAAATAAATAAATAAATAAATAAATAACTTGAGGACTGTTTCTTAGCATTCTTTCTGTGTTTCCTAACTCTCAAATCCTAGAAGAAGCCATTATGTCATAATGGGTTAGCCGTTAGCACAGTGATTCCCAACCTTCCTAATGCCGCGACCCCCGCCCCGCCCCTGCACCCCCACCGTGACCCACCCCGCCGCCGCCATTTGGGTTCTTTTACTCTCTGCGCATGTGCAAAGCGCGCTGCGCATGTGCAGACGGTAAAATAACCCCAATGGCGGCAGCGGGGTGGAGTGCGGTGGGGGCGTGGGTTGTGGGGCGCGATATGGCCAGGCTTGTGGCAGTGGGGGGGGAGCTGAGGATGCCAGGGCGACCCCTGGGAAATGGTCGTTCGACCCCCGAAGGGGTCCCGACCCCCAGGTTGGGAACCGCTGCATTAGCACAATGAAGAAGTAGCTTTGTTTATTGTTTGTAAAATTAAAGATGGAAGAATTTTCTTCCTTTGTTCCAGAAATACACATTTGCAACCAACTTTTGTGCCTTTCTTTCTCTTAATCTTTTAGCAGAGAGGTTAGGCAAAAGAATGAATCGGTATCTTTTTTGAGATACTATACTTTTTATATCCATCCATACACCTACCTACCTAACTACCACCTACCTACCTACCTATCCATCTGTCTGTGTCTATCTATTTATTTTCTTTCTATCTTTCTTTCTTTCTTTCTATCTATCTATCTATCTATCTATCTATCTATCTATCTATCTATCTATCTATCTATCTATCTTTGATTCTTCAGGCACTAATTGCAAAAATGTATTGTGTCAAAAAAAATACAGGCACAAATGAAATGGACCTGAGCGAAATATTTGTCACAGTTTGAGTGATTAATGGTTTGGAGAAATAAGACGACTACTTTAAGAACTGGCATTTTCTGCATGGTAAAGAGATGTGATTGAACTGCTTAGTACTTATTAGAGGTTGCTATGAAAATACAGTAATCGACACAGATTTATATCCTGGCGATGGTTTTATCATTACTCCCAAATAAAATGCAGAATGCAACTCCTTGGACTTCAAGCCAAGGAGTTGCATTCAAATAAAGCTTGATGAAGAATAACATCATTATTATTTTTTTTGCAAAATACCTGGCAACGGAGAAGTAGAATAGTATTCTTGCTAAATTGCTGAGTTCTGGGACCCCCCCATTCAAATCTTGTCCCTGCTGTGAACTCACTTAGTTGCCTTCGGCAAGCTCTTTCCTCTCATCTCCGGTTTTTTCTCCCCCTACTGTGTCTGTAACACAGAGATAATATTACTCATCTATTATACAGGGTTGTTTGAAGGATTACTGCAGAAAGGTACGTGAAGAGCTTTGAAAACTCGGGAGGTGCAATGGAGACGCAAACCCTTGCTGGCGTAGAGAGGGTGCAGGGGGAATTGACAGAGCCAGGTGGAGGTGCAAAATATGTCAGACTCGGGGATCAGGCTGAACGTCCTGGGGGGAAACTGATACCCTGAGTATCCGAAGACGTGGCTTCAGACAGAGTAGGGACTTCTTCTGGAGAAAAGGATTAAGATCCACAAGGATATACCGTATTTTTTGGAGTATAAGACGCACCTTTTTCCTCCCTAAAAGTGGCTGAAAATTTGGGTGCGTCTTATACTCTGAATGTAGCTTTTTCGGAGCTTTTTTTCCAGCCCTAACTAGGTGCTAACAATCTTCCCAGCTCTTACCTTGCAGGCTCTTTCATTGTTACTCTCTCTGAAGAAGGTTTTTCCAGCCCTAAGTCTTTGCAGGGTTTTTTTCATTGATCTACTTGCTCTGAATAAGTTTTTTTCTAGCCCTAACCAGGTGCTAATGATCTTCCCAGCTCTTACTGGCTTGCAGGCTCTTTCATTCCTACTCCCTTCGAAGAATATTTTTTCCAGCCCTAACCAGGGGATAAAATAATGTGCTGAAGCTGACCAGACTAAGGACGTTAGCCAGATGAATACCTGGTAAGCAGATGTTTTTCCCCTATTTTCCTCCCCAAAAACTAAGGTGCGTCTTATACTCCGAAAAATACGGTAAATAGGGTTTGTGTTGTCTATTTATTTACTACATTTATATGCTGCCCATCTCACTCTGAAAAGCAACTCTGTGTGGCTTATAAATATATAGTCTAAGACTTATTGGTAAGGCAGTTCAAGCCAGGAGATCAAGGTAGGGATATCATAAAGTGCTCCCTGATGCTTTGCTGTTTACCTATTTAAAGCTTAGCTTGTTGGGTAAACTTATATGGTTTGTAAACCATGGCTTGTGGCTTCTATGCTGGGTCAATTTGTGATATTCAGTAGAACAGAGGGAATGAAAGGATACCATAGCATGATATGGGAATCAGACCAACGGTGGTAATTGAGTCTCATTCTTCAGTCCAAAAATCCTTTGGTTTATGAATCCTCATTCTGTTGTTGACTTTTTTAGTGATATCTTTTTGTATCTGCACAGCAATGAATATTCCATTACTACTACTATTACTTTTACTACTACTGTTAGATTTTCAGAACATAAGGGTGTCTAAAGCAACGATCCACATGCCAGTGAGAAGTGGATGGATGTTGTGAGGTCATGTGGATAATTTCATTTTTCTTTCTACTAAGCAAATACTTAACTGAAGATTTGGGGAGATCCATTCCAATCTAATTTTGTTTTGCTGCTAGAAGAATGAATGAGCTGAGTGGACTTCCTTTGAGCCCTCTATTCCATATTCTCCCTTCCCCCTCCCTTCCCCCCTCCCCCTTTCCTTCTCTCTCCCTCCCTCTCTTTTTATCATGAAGAACATTGACACTGTGTAAAACAGGGGTCCCCAAACTTGGCAACTTTAAGACTTGTGGACTTCAACTCCCAGAATTCTCTGGCTGGAGAATTCTGGGAGTTGAAGTCCATAAGTCTTAAAGTTGCCAAGTTTGAAGACCTCTGGTTTAAACTATGCTGTGTTTGTGGGTTCATCTCTTGAACTGAACTGGGCAGTTTTCCAGCAATGGAAATTCCTTCTTCTCCTTTGTGATAAAACTATGGAAACATGAACATCATCAGTTCAGAAGACTTTAATCCAGGACTCTGGGGAATTAGAAGGCATACAACACATTTAGAGAAAAGGTTCTCAGCTGTACAGATTTGCTGTACAGACGCCACAGCTTTACTACTCCGTTTCTTCCCTTCAGTGGCATTTGGGAATATATACTTTGGAAGTATCTTAATAGTTTCTAATATAGAAAAGTTGCATCTTTTTCACCAAGTGTATTATCTTTTCCTATCCTCTCCCCTCATCCAAAAACTTATATCACTTCCCTTCCAAACAAATATGAAACCAAATCTTGGGCAAATGGTTTGCTAAAGGCACAGTCTTCTCTACTAATACCTTCTGGGCGTCATTAACACCCAGAGCCATCTTCCACAAATAACTTCAACAAATTCTGAAGTTACATGAGATGTTAGAGAAAGCAGTCTACTAACTGTTAGCTTGTCCAAATCTTTTGTTTCTGCGCTTTCTAGATTGTTACCCACGAAGTGTTGAAGTGGGAGATAGGAATTTATGAATCCTAGCAAATGCAAGACGTTGGGAGCTTGTAGAATCAAAGAATGGACAGTATTTTGGTGGTGTTTCTGAAACATCATCAAAATACCCCACCCTTTTTTACATGCATTGCTTGCACTACACACATAAAAAGGGGCAAGGGGCTATGATCATCCAATTGCTTCTCCCATTTTGACATCACTGTCCGCAGCTGCAAATTTCCTGGCTCAGGAATCTTCTTTAGAGTAGATGTTTATTTATTTATTTATTTATTTTTATTTTAGTGTTCTTATAAGCCGCCCTACTCCCTGGGGACTCATGTTGTCAGATCCTGAGCATTCCAAGATGGCGAAGAAGAATCTTAAAGTCTTAACACACCTTTCTTGCTGTGATGCCATTCCTGCAGTCTCTGGGCCAAGTTGGAATTTGTAATAGCAATAGTAATGATTTGATTTCAAATACATTTTATCCATCTCAAAAAGAAAAGGCTGCTTGGTCCCTTTACACTCTGTCATTGGAACTCGGCTGCTAAGAGTTTTACCTTCTTTTGCTATCTATAGCTCACTGATGACTCTCCCCAGAGCATGAAGGTTAGAAGGTTGATTATTTCTGACCTGATAGGTTTTCCGTGGAGACGTTAGATACAGAAACCTTGCTCATTTTTTTTTAAATAAAAAAATTGAATGATACCATGCTTGGTCTGGTAAAATAGATATTCTACATTGTTGTTAGACAATGCGATAAAGAGTGAAATTGATTATGACTTATTGGTATCTTACTTCCCTCCAGCCATTATTGTGTACTTTTTTTTTAAAGTGTCCCTGAAAGGCAAATATAAAACTTCACAGTGCAATACCAGCATATAAGCTTTCCACTTTGCTTGGTTTGTTATTAAGCTGCTGTTAAGCATGGGCAGCAATCTGTGTCCAAGGTTTTATAACTGCTTCATATTCTCTCTCTCTTTACCCCCCTCTCTCTCCCCCTCTCCCTCTCTCTTCTTCTCTCCCTCTCTCTTCTTCTCTCCCTCTCTCTCTTTCTCTCTCTCCCTCTCCCACTCTCTCTCTCTTTCTCTCTCTTTGTCTCTCTCTCTTTCTCTCTCTCTCTCTCTTTCTTTCTCTCTCTCTCTTTCTCTCTCTCTTTCTCTTTCTCTCTCTCCCTCTCCCACTCTCTCTCTCTCTTTCTCTCTCCCTCTCTCTCTCTTTCTCTCTCTTTCTCTCTCTTTGTCTCTCTCTCTCTCTCTCTCTCTCTCTCTCTCTCTCTCTCTCTCTCTCTCTCTCTCTCTCTCTCTCTCTCTCTAAAACAAAACTAAACCCTGTGTGTGTCTGAAAGAGGATGTCTTTGTCTAGTAAGCACTGTTGTAGAGGTGAAACAGTAAAAAATTAATCTTCAGGGGGTAAGGACGTCGGTTGGCAGAAAACAAGAGAGGCTGGAGAAGTAAATTGTGGACAGCACAAGAAGATGTTGGGGGTCACCAAAATAGGGGTGGAAGGATTTTCAGACATCTAACAAGTAGTTTCAGATGGTTTTCACACTGAGCATTTATTTCTGTATTCACATGCTTGCTTGTAGACCTGATTTGTGTATCAACCATTTTTGAAGGCTCTGGAGGGTTGACCACCAAGATTAGCCTAACGTAGAAAGCAACCCTCCTCAAAAAGGATAAATCAACCCACCCATAATATAAATAATAACCAGGAAGTACACGGTCATGAACCTGCCAGACACCAGCGTTCACTTACAACATGTCCCCCTCCTGCACTAGAAAGAGCAAGTAGATTGTGGAACCGATCTCCTGGAATTCACATTGTGTAGATCCATGGGTATTAGTTGACCTCCACTGGTTAAGACCCAAAGTTTGCCCCACAACTTCATTTTGTGAAATGTTTCCTGTTTCACCCATATATGTGAAACAGGAAACTTGACATACTTCAGAGGGAAGATACAAATATAGGCTTCAAGTCAAAGGCACCTTGAATGTTTTAATATTTGGAGTAGATAAATCCCAGATGGCCTCCCACCCCAATCTTTCTATTTATCTATCTGTCTGTCTGTCTCAAGGCAAAATACATGCTCTCTTTACTCCCTCTCCCTCTACACATAATCCTACGAGCAGAACAGAAAGAAAAAGACTATTCCTAAAACATCTAGTGAGCTGCCACACCTTACGGGGCGACTTCAATCTGGATCTCTCTAGACAGGTTCCTTCTCTCTAACCCAGCAATTAACTTTCCCAAGAGAAACTGGGACTGCTGTGGAGGACTCCCGGCTGCACTCTGCCCACTCACCGCAAGGCCATGCTTCAACCACAGCGCAAGTGGGTGGCCAAGCTTGGATCCCCTCAGGCAATGATCACCACCACCTCCTCAGTCTGCTCCAGGTGAGGGGAGAGTGCTGTGCAGACACAGAAAAGTGCTTTCTCTCCTCGCCCACCTGGCCAGCCAACTGAAGGTACACACGGCAACTGTGCAGAGCTGGACCTGACTTGGCTACTCCTTCTGCCCCACTATGGTGGACTTATTTACAGTTGTCTATGGAGATTCTCAGTCATCCAGGTCACGGTTGTCCCAAAGGTGCTTTTTCAAGAGGCAACTGGACTTTCTTTGTTTTTTCTTTGAAGACGTTTTGCTTCTCATCCAAAAAGCTTCTTCAGTTCTGACTGGATGGTGGGGAATGGAAGGATTTAGTTACAGTTGATTTCCAATTAACCTTATGAGGCTGGACAGGGACAGCCCCAAAGGACAGCCCCAAAGGGGAATGGGACAACTTACTGCAGCCAACTTTCCATGGCCAACTCGTCGGCAGGACAATTTAACAATTCTGTTTAATTATTTAAAATAAATAAAAAAGTTATTTTAAATTTTGCCATTCACATATCATTCTGTTCTTCCTTTGGCATCTTTTCTGTAATGCTTCTGTTCGACCATTTCTTTGATTAGATTAGATTAGATTTATTAGAGTTGGAAGGGACCTTGTAGGTCATCTAGTCCAACCCCCCGCTCAAGCAGGAGTCCCTACATGATATTTGATATTAGTGTAACTGTTGTCCTGCAGTGAGTTGGCCGTGGTGAGTTGTCCCACCGTCTGTTGGCAAGTTGGCTGCAGCGAATTGTCATAGACCCCAGCCAAAGGGCTGGATGTGGCCCCGGGGCCCTAAAATGCCCAAGTCTAACTCTAGCCATTAGTCTTCGACCACGAACTTAATAATAATAATAATAATAATAATAATAATAATAATAATAATAATAATAATAATAATAATAATAATAATAATAATAATAATAATAACAACAACAACAATAACAATAACAATAATAATCAACAACAACAACAACAACAACAACAACAACAAGGAGTTGGAAGGGACCTTGGAGGTCTTCTAGTCCAACCCACTGCTTAGGCAGGAAACCCTACACTACTTCAGACAAATGATTATCCAACATCTTCCTTAAAACTTCCAGTGTTGGAGCATTCACAACTTCTGGAGGCAAGTTGTTCCACTGATTAATTGTTCTAACTGTCAGGAAATTTCTCCTTAATTCTAAGTTGCTTCTCTCCTTGATTAGTTTCCACCCATTGCTTCTTGTCTACCCTCAGGTGCTTTGGAGAATAGCTTGACTCCCTCTTCTTTGTGGCAGCCCCTGAGATATTTGAACACTGCTATCATGTCTCCCCTAGTCCTTCTTTTCATTAAACTAGACATACCCAGTTCCTGCAACCGTTCTTCATATGTTTTAGCCTCCAGCCCCCTAATCATCTTTGTTGCTCTTCTCTGCACTCTTTCTAGCGTCTCAACATCCTTTTTACATCGTGGCGACCAAAACTGAATGCCGTATTCCAAGTGTGGCCTTACCAAGGCCTTATTGGTATTATTATCCAACTTGGTTGGAGGCATCTTCCTAGCAAGGATTCAGCTTCAGCTGACATGTCAGGATTCTCTGCATAGAAAAAGGTTCATGAGTTCCCACTGCACACTTCCATATCAAAGCCCTTTGTTCTGGGTACATATTTACTTAAAGCATTGCATATATTTATTTTTCATTAAGCCCCAGAGTGTAGCAGAGCTATATTTAGGCCACTAGCTTTTGCAGCTGAAGCGCCCCATCACCCACCCACCCCTCCACCCTACCAAATCTTTCAGCTTTGAGGAAAGTAACTGATTTTTCACCAGCTGTTGTGCTGCTGTTGAAATAATTGTAAATACACTTCCCAAATGTATGAAAACTGAGAATTTCTCGGAAAGGGCTCTGACATTCCCTGAAAAGATAATAATGATGTATGCTAACAAGAACGTGAGCTGGGGGAAGGGAGGGAGGGAATGTACATTTCTCCTTCAAACTGATCATTCACTTTATACCTGCGCATTACAGTTTCTTTTAAGTCTGCTATAAAAAAAACTCTGTTTAGTATTTTCTTTTTTTTTTCCTTTGAAAGGGCTCCAGGCAAATTTCCATTGAAAAATGCCAGGGTAATGAACTTGAAGTGTATGCTTCCTCCATAAAAGAATTCATTACACGCACAAGCATGTTTTCTTTTAGCTTTTGTTAGTTTTGCATTCTCTCCCTTGGAAAAACAAAACAAAAAACAAAAGTGTCTCCTTTTAGAGATAACATGTTTTTCCAATCAATAGACTAGGATTTCTGTTTTCACATTGTAGAACAAGAGAGTCCCATAACAATATTGTCATAAAGCGGGGGGAGGAATAACAACCACGAAAGAACATCCACTTTATCTTTAAGATGTGTTTCTTCAACCCTTTTTCATAACTGTAACTCAAAGTATTTATATCATCTGAAAGGATTCAAAACTCAGCACGCTTCGGGGGGGGGGTTCCCCCTAAGGCGTTCCTCACCCCACCTTATATTCCCAGTTTATACTGCACATCTTTCAGTTTTTAATGTACTGATTCTCTCTGGCCATTGGCTTTCGTTTTACCACAGCAGCTTATAAAATGGAAATTCAGGAAAGGAATCATTTGGTGGTGGGGGGAGGGGAAGAGGATAGTGTTAATTAAACATCCTTTTAAAAATCAAATTTGGCACAACCAATATGCTTTAAAACAGAGTCCCTCCTATAAAATGAGAGTGGATGGTGACAGAGCCTAGTCCAAACAAAATGGCCGACCTCTGAACCTGACGTTCACTTTTGCTAATTTAAAGCATTCAGCTGTACCACCGTTAATCTTATTTCATTACCAATAGTGCTCAGAAGATAAATGTCTGCAGTTAGACTAAAGCAAGGAGAATTGATGCTTTTCTCTCCCCCTCTCTCTTCCAACTCAACCCAACCCAACCAGCAACTGTAGGAGGTACTCCGATGCCAGATTTTGCTTCTCTGGTGGCAGCAAAATCGCATCCAGAACATCACAGAAGAGAGAGAGAAAGAGAAAAATGAACACACCAGAAAAGAACACAAGAGCTGCCTCTATATTTGTAAGATTTTTGGCTCTTTACCCACTATAGTATAGTAATGATATTTGACTAGAAGTGATAACTGCTGCAGAATCTTAATTGACAGTTATCTATTTATTTATTTTGTGAGATTTATATACCGCCTCACAGTGCAAGCACTCTCTAAGCGGTTTACACCAGAAAGCAATGTATATATTTATATTGCCCCCAACAATCTGGGTCCTCATTTTACCTACCTCGGAAGGATGGAAGGCTGAGTCAACCTTGAGCCGGTGAGATTTGAACCGCTGACCTGCGGATCAGTGTCAGCTAAAGTGGCCTGCAGTACCTGCCTCTAACCGCTGCGCCAGTTGCGGCTTTTCCTGAAATAAGAAAAATACAATTCCCTCTGTATTTATTCCAATACTTGATTTGGTTCTCAGCATCCCTCCCCCCCATCTTACTCAACAAATTCCTCTGTTTTAGAAAACTTTCAGTTCCTTATTAGCTTTTCTCCAGGACCAACCTTGGTCTTATAAATGTCCCTTATCTCCAGACCCTTAGTGTGTCTGGTAACACCTTTGTTTCCTGCTCTCTGTCCATCATTTCAGCTTCATCTGATCCTCATCCCATGAATGAGGCAGGATTAAGTTCTTTTTAGGGTTGATTACTACCAACCTGCCTTCCATTGAGGACCTGTATACTGCACGAGTCAAAAAGAGGGCTGTGAAAATATTTACAGACTCCTCGCATCCTGGACATAAACCGTTTCAACTCCTACCCTCAAAACGACGCTATAGAGCACTGCACACCAAGACAACTAGACACAAACAGTTTTTTTTCCCAAACGCCATCACTCTGCTAAACAAATAATTCCCTCAACACTGTCAAACTATTCACTAAGTCTGAATTACTATTACTATTAGTCTTCTCATCGTTCCTATCACCCATCTCCTCCCACTTATGACTGCATGATTGTTGCTTGTATCCTTACAATTTATATTGATTGTTTCCTAGTATGATTTGATTGCTTATTTGTACCCTATGACTATCATTAAGTGTTGTACCTTATGATTCTTGATGAATGTATCTTTTCTTTTTATGTACACTGAGAGCATATGCACCAAAGACAAATTCCTTGTGTGTCCAATCACACTTGGCCAATAAAGAATTCTAACGTTTTCTCCTTATCCCAGCCATGTCTAAGGTGTCTAAAACCTCTGAGCTTTGGCCGCTGATCACCTTGGAAGGAAGTCAGATGATTGCAGTACCCAAAAAGGAGACAATGTTAGAATAGGGATCAGCAATAGCTAATTTCAAGGTGGTGTCGTTTTCTGCTGACACAAGGATGGGTAGAAAAGTCTTCAGCTCAGGAGTAGGGACAAATCAAAAGAATTGGAGCTAGTACTTCTAAGCAGCCTTTTTCTATGGAGGTTATGAGTGAGAATCGCTGGTCCTTGAGCTGTTGATTGGTCGTATCCTTGAGACCATCTTGGTTGTCCATATGAAGTAAGCATTTGTTGTTTCAAATGAATGGATTGGGATTCTGAGCTTCAAACACATAGGAAATACAGCATTTATTAGTTTATTTATTTATTAGTGAGACTTATATACTGCCTCACAGTGCAAGCACTCTCTAAGTGGTTTATACCATTAAGCAATGTATATTTATATTGCCCCCAACAATCTGGGTCCTCATTTTATCTACCTCGGAAGGATGGAAGGCTGAGTCAACCCTGAGCCGGTGAGATTTGAACAGCTGAACTGCTGATCCCAGTCAGCTAAAATAGCCTGCAGTACTGCACTCTAACTGCTGCGCCACCTCGGCTCTATACAGTTAGTCCTCAGCTTACAACCACGAGTGACCCCAAAATTTATGTTGCTAAGTGAGAATTTTTCCCTATTTTACGACTTTTCTTGCCACATTTGTTAAGTGAATCCCTGCAAATGTTCAACTAATAACACGGTTGTTAAGTGAATCTGGCTTGCCCGTTGACTTTGCTTGTCCGAAGGTTGCAAAATAGACGCTGCAACTGTAATAAATGTGAGCCATTTGTCAAGCATCCGAATTTTGATCGGTGGGGATGCTGCAAAAGTCATAAGTGTGAAAAATGGTCATAAGTCACTTTTTTCAGTGTAACTTCAAACAGTCACTAAGTGAACTGTTGTAAGTCGAGATCTACCTGTATTTGGAAAAACCAGAGCTTTCACATGAAAAATGCAACCATTTTTCTCCTGAAATGCACATCATTTTCAACTGGCGCATCCTAGCCATCATAGTGCTTTATAAATTGGAACATCCCATAGGAGGTTAAATATGTTTTTGTTTTCCACCAGATATAGCTAAAGGTAAAGGTTCCCCTCACACATACGTACTAGTCGTTCCCGAATCTAGGGGGCGGTGCTCATCTCCATTTCTAAGCTGAAGAGCCAGCACTGTCCGAAGACGTCTCCGTAGTCATGTGGCCGGCATGACTAAACGCCAAAGACGCACAAAATGCTGTTATCTTCCCACCAAGGTGGTCCCTATTTTTCTACTTGCATTTTTTACGTGCTTTCGAACTGCTAGGTTGGCAGAAGCTGGGACAAGTAACGGGAGCTCACTCCATTATGCGGTGCTAGGGATTCGAACCGCCGAACTGCCGACCTTTCTGATCGACAAGCTCAGTGTCTTAGCCGCTGAGCCGCCACCGCGTCCCCTCACCAGATATACTTATTCTCAACTTCTTGTTCTAAGTTTACCCCAGTAGAATAGAACTGTCCTTTATTTTGGTCACTGATCAGCAAAAGCTGCATTCATTGGTATGCAGGTTCCCACTGTTCCTCCTAGAAGTGGAAAAGCAAAGCAGGGGTGGGCTTTTAATAGAACTCTTTCTCAGTAGAAAGCTGACCTTGAAGGATCTGTTTCTTCCCTTTCTGCACAAGTCAAAATATGCAAATTAAGAGTGGCACCTCGAACCTTCCAGCACGCTATTAAAAGTTCTTATGAAGGCCATGGAAATATCACATTTTTAAAAAGGTCCTTCATCAGCACCTTCGTAGTTATCTGGTTAAAGACAGAGGAGGGGGGTGGGAAGAGAGAATATTAGAGCTGCAATCTTATAACTTGCCTGTTTGAAAGGAAGTCAGGGAGTTGAACCCGTTGAGGGTTATTTCAAAGTAGCCGTGTGCAAGATTGTACCGCAAAGCCATTGGAATGTCTCTCGGTTTGACCCAGTGATTTCAGTAGAATTGATAGGTAGAGAAATCTAAAGTTTTATGTGCTTCTTACGTGATGCTGGAATAGGGATTTTATTTATTTATTTTATTTATTTATTTTTGTCAAGTACGTGATGGTAATATACATAGATATAACATTGTTTATATACATAAGATGAGTACTGATAAGAGGGAACATTAGGACAGGGACGGTAGGCACGCTGGTGCACTTATGCACGCCCCTTTGGACTTCAACACATTGCCAAAAGATGCCATCCAACTTTGAACGACTTTGTTCCTTTCCACAGAAGGCTTTGTGCATTGTTTTATAAAGAATGCTGTTCCAAGGGATTTTGCTTCCTGAGGTGAAGGCAAGGTGGCAGTTCTATCTTTACCCCAGATTTGATGCCAACTGGACTTACGGTTGGTTCAACAATCGTTTTACGATCACATTTTTCATCACTTCACAAAACAATGTGTTAAGTTGGGGCAAAACAGAAGCATGCCAAGTGCTTTATTTTCCGGGCATTTCACCCCTGTCTTCAATTCCTATGAACTAAATTACCCACCCTATTTTACCTGAAGATGTTGAAGCTGTAAGCTGACAGGCAGTTCCTTCTTTCAAACTTTCAGCGTGTCTGAACGTTTTCCCACATCCACAGGCCGGAAAGCTGAAATATTTCTCATTATGTACCCCATGCAGTAATGACTGTATTGTAAAAGGACTTAAACATATTTTCTCTGTTTTGCTTTCTTTTTCTTCATTTCTTCAAATCCTTCCTTCAAGTCATGAAGGAATTTATTTCACAAAGAGACTCCCCCCCTAAGGGGAAATGAAAAACAGCAAATCTATACTTTCAAATTTTATTATCCCTCCAATAATAATCAGCTGGGGCTGATTCCACTTGAATACCTATTCTTCTCCAATTTGTGTGTGTGTGTGTGCGCGCGTGCATGTGCATATTGTATCGTTAAATGACTTCTTCCTGTTTAATTTCAGGAGGTTATCTTTATTCCCCCACCCCACCCTTATTCTCACAGCATTTGTATGAATGCATCGTGCATATTTATAGAGGAGACAGTAAGCAACCGCATGGATATCACATAAATTAAATCAAAAACCACGTTGTCTTCGGCAGAGGGATGCCCTGCACTTTGTTATAATTGTACAGAAGGCAACCTGGGAATTGGCAGCAATTGTATGATTAGCCACTGGGCTTGGCATGAAAAACCGCTTCTCCAAGCATTCTCGCTCGCTAACCGAGCAGCTACCGCTATCTGGGGCTGGAGAATGGCAGAGATTCAAGAGGCTTCGAATTCGATTCTCTCCTACAAGCCTACAAAAGAGAGAGAGAGAGAGAAAGAGAGAGAGAGAGAGAGAGAGAGAGAGAGAGAGAGAGAGAGAGAGAGAGAGAGAGAGAAAAGAAAGAAAGAAAGAAAGACAGACAGACAGACAGACAGACAGACAGACAGAAAGAAAGACAGACAGACAGACAGACAGACAGACAGACAGACAGACAGACAGAAAGAAAGAAAGAAAGAAAGAAAGAAAGAAAGAAAGAAAGAAAGAAAGAAAGAAAGAAAGAAAGGTATCTGTGTGTGCCTGCAAAGGGATGATTCCGGCAGAAACAGTTTGTTATAATAATGCCGAGAATTAATCACAAGCTCCAATTATTGCCACCAGTTGCACAAGCGGCATTGGGCATAAGCCGCCTGGGTTGTTGCTTATGTTCTTCCCTTTGCTCAGGTTTCCTTTTCTTCAAAGCTGCGTGGTTAGAGCCAGTCAAACTCCCCCCGGAGAGTTTTAGACAGTTGCTTCTCTGTCGCTGCATCATTACGACCCCTCCAAAGAAATTCTACCCACCAATAACCTCTTTCCTTTCTTCCTTTTTTTTGTTGGTAAACAGAGGTTGAAAACATTATTGGATTGGGGAGCTCATGGTATAGACCTGTACGCAGCTAGGGTTGGTGGTGGAGGATACATTTATGAAACGAGCCGTTTCAAACGGCATTATCTTCCCACCGTGAGCAACACCTTTCATAAATCACGGAAGAGGGTTTAGAAAACGGAACATTTGTTAGTCCTGATGTATATAGCATTTGCATCCTCCGGCCTATAATCTGGCAAAGTTCAGAGAAGGTGGAGAGTAAAAAGGACGGGAGGGGGGGGGGCGCAAAAGAGAGAAGCAAATTGAGCTTGGCAGCATATAAGAATTGCAAAATAAATAAATAAAATAAAATAAATATTTTTAAATATATATTTATTATGTTTTAACAAATAGGAATAAAATGCAAAGCAGAAAAAAAACATACATCCAACAGTAAC